>AP027115.1:31728227-32328227 GCA_028142955.1 Pinctada fucata
GGAATTTTGAAGGCATGGGATTCACTGCATCACTCACTAATTGGTCTGGAAGTAAATATTGTCAAAGAAAAACTATCATGCAGATATTACTTTCATCTGCAATATCTTAATTCATAATTGCGATACCTTAGCGTTGTCATGACGACATGTCCTATTTTTGTGAAGTAGATAAAGTGGGAGGTCATGTGGGAATGCCTGTCTCTGGTCACGTGTTTTTCACAAGTCACGAAAACGTTTCTTTCATAAGGATAATTCAATATTGCATTGTGGAATCTGACGGACTCAATTAGGAACTTTCTCCTATTGACAGCATCCGGTCTACAAATCTAGTAAGGACGATTTCTTGAAATCGACCAATGACGCGCCGTGTCCGTTTGGACAATTTTCGTTTTAAATATTGACAACATATTTTCTATAACACATTTTCAATAAAATAAAAAGATTTTTCTCAGTCGAAAATGAGACATGGCAGATATTTTTCCCCTGAATTTGCAAAAATAAGTACACGTCGTGGACGGCAAATCATACGCGGTGGTGTCTATTTTACATGGCCTTCATTTCTCAATTAGATATGAAATAAATATATATTTTTTTAAACAGAGGGTTGTATTTCACATCTTCATTTAATATAATAGTGTGTTTGGTTGATTTTTGTGTGTGCTGGGGGTGTTGATGTTGTTTGTTTAGTTTTTCTCCTTTTTCTTTTTTGTTGTTCAGGGTTTTTTTTTGTATTTTAAAATATTTTAAATCGTTGATTCTGGCTTAAAGCTTGACATTTTATAAATGCCGACTGTACTACTACCCTTTTAGGTACTCTGTCGTTTCGATTCAATATGCATATGAAATGACCACTTTCACAAAATACAAGCAAAATCAAAGTCGCGAACATATGTGACGTCATATATTCAGTATGACGTCATTCTATCGTCCTGAATATCCGTTACGTTACGAGGATAATAAACATTTGAAAGACATTTTGTCTGTATTATTTGATTTCGTGCATGTGGGAATAAATAATCAATATCATCAATAACAACAGAACAAAATCTATTGAATTGTATCGATTTTATTCAAATAATTCTTGTATTATAGAAGTTAAAATGTGTTTTTCTGTTTCCAAAACGATCCGCTCGCATGGTAACGGTCATTGATTTCCTTCCGTTTTCAATGTGGCCACGTGAAAACAACAGATTCATACTTTCACAGCATTTACAAAATACTTATACGGATATACAGAAAAAAATGTAATTAAAGTGAAACCCACAAAAAATAATTTCTCAAGTGGGATATTAACCAAAGGCACAAAAAGATGAGATAAAGCATATAATTCATCATTGCGTGAGAATCAGAGAGTGTAGAATGGCCCTAAAGCGCTCTTATATCTGTCAAATATTCAAATTATACTGGAAGTCTTAATCAAGCTCTAGCTAAGACTAAATCTTATATATGAGCAATAGTACGTCTGTAAATATCAGAAGTCAATGTTAACACCATCGTTAAATATGTCAACAGCATGACTGAAAGCTAGCTAGGCCCTCTATAATGGTATTGAGAAAACAGCTAGAGACCTTAATTAAATTTGGATATTTACATAATATATGGCTGCACTTTAGAGAATCAATACCTCGATTATTTTGTTTCAGTATAAGAGTTCACATATACTTACATTAATACAATTATAAAGTAGAAAAGTGTTAGGACAAACGAAGACGGGGGGGGGGGGGGGGGGGGGGGGGGGAAACTATACCTCTGAGTACACATTGTGTTATACTACTACTTTTTACGAAATATTTCTTATTAAATTAATGATTGTTACCAATAGTCATAATTATAACAATTATTTTACAGTAAGGTAGATAAGCTAGGGTTTTAACTTGATCAGTTTGGATTTACTATGTTCTTATCATGAAGCTGCCTATATTAATAAATTGAGTTGGACTTGTAAAAACATGGTTTGTTATTGTGGAATGCAAATAAATCATTCCGTTTCCACCCAATCACAGTCTTTTGGGCTACTTTAACTGCTAAGGATACTTTACAATCATCTCTATTGTCTGATCTTATACTATTGTTGTGAAGAAGTTAAAAGCTAGTTGACAGCCTACTTCACTATCTAGCATCCTTATCCACTGAGGAGAAATGATACTTGTGAATTATTACCATCCTGCCTTCATCAAAATAACATCTCGGCACTGCAATCAGCTTAATGACCCTTCAATCCCAAAATCAATACCTGATATTGCCTTAATAAGCTGTTCTATAGTGACCTATCACTCTCCATCCTACCTCCTTGGACTCTAAGCCTTTATAAGACTGCCGTGGGTCAGTGTTTACAAAACATTAGCGTATGACAAAATCAATTTCCTTCTGGGCATGATTTACAATGGTCACCAGTGTGACAACATAAAGGTTTTTTGTCATGTATTCAATTATTTCACCTTGCCATTTTTGCTTGCTTATTCTTGAAGTGAATATTATCAGTATTCCTTAACACTAATACTTGTATAATTTTGACATGTCTATTGACATACTTTTAACTAATAGTATATCTGTTGATTTTTGCATGCCATTGTATACCCACAAGAACAGACACACTGAAATTTATCTTTATAAAATTCAGTGTTTTCTGCTTTCTTAAAATTTCCAAAGAACCATAATGAAATTAAATAATGTTTACAATCAAATCATGAAAGTTCAACACTAAATGAAATCAGTGCATTCTAAAAGAACCTTGTTTATTTCTCAATTTTACTTGAATAAAAGAAGATGGCATTAAAATCAATTTCATGACATTTCAAAGAATCTACTTGGTTTCAACATTTGAAATATTTTTAATTCAGTAAAAACTTTTTCATATTTAAGGAAGCTATATGCATGTCTCTTTTTTTCTTCATTGATCTTACGAAAAAAGAAAGAAATTTCATACATTATACCGAAGATATTTTATTTTTCCATTTATTTTATTCATTTTTTAAAATAAGTCTTGTAGGTTTGTTAAAGGAAATTTATATAATTATTCTTACAATTTATTATTGTTATGTTTATGCATAATGGATTTGATTACGAATTTTGATATATCAAAGTCTGAGTCTGAGTCTTACAGATGAATAAGTTGAAAAATTTTAAATGAAAATTTGTATATTGATTGATATACAAGTATTATGATATCACTTCATTTTTTTTAACTATATAGATTATGAAAATAACTGGGCTTTCAGTATTTTTTCTCACTTTTGGGGGATGGGGGTCAGGGCCTATAAGTGGGGGAAAACTCAAAAGGGGAATTTCTGAATAAATCAAAATTCACGCAAACACGTATTGTATTAAATAGCATCAATATAAATGGAATGGCTTACGTACATACAGGTATATTAAAGGGACCATATTCTACTATTTGGATTCTGATTATGTTGGATTTTACACACTATTTCAAAATGATTTTTCGCAAAAGAAAACATAGTGTAATCATAGATTACAAAGCTAACCTCATGGCAGCATTTTATCATGTCAGCAAACAGGAGTACTTTTAAAGATAACACAGTTTTGAATTTGAAAATATGTCCTACAGAGAACCAACAAATATGCTAAAACACAAAAACAAATTAAACAAAATGTTTTTCATAAAAAAAACAGATGTCTCCCCCCTTCCTCTAAGTTACTTTGACCTAAGGCCAGGAATGATGGTGATGTGAAACCTTTGAGTCATAAGCAACAACATACTAAAATATGTAAGTTATCGGGCAAACGGTTCAAGGGATAAAGCACGGACTGGAATGTATGTACAGTTTCATTAAAAATGCACTTAGTGACCTTGACCTTGGTCACATGACCTTGGGTAAAGGTGATGTGAAACCTACGGGTCATAAGCAACAACATACTAAAATATGAAAGTGATCCAGCAAATGGTTCAAGAGATATAGCCCGGACAGGAATGTATGCATAATTTCATTAAAAATGCACTAAGTGACCTTGACCTTGGTCACGTGACCTTGAGTCAATGTGATGTGAAATCTTTGGGTCATAAGCAACAACATACTAAAATATGAAAGTGATCCGGCAATCGGTTCAAGAGATATAGCCCGGACAGGAATGTATTCATAATTTCTTAAAAAATGCACTAAGTGACCTTGACCTTGGTCACATGACCTTGGGTAAAGGTGCAGTGAAACCTTTGGGTCATAAACAGCAACATACTAAAATATGAAAGTGATCGGGCAAACGGTTCAAGAGTCTGCGTGCGCGTGCACAAAAACTTTAACCTTGCTTATAACTTTTAAACCAATACAGATTGGGCTTTCATATTTCACATGTGCATTCCTTGTGACAAGACCTTTCCATGGATACCAAAATTTTTGACCTTGTGACATTGACCTTGGAGATTGACCTACTTTTGAAAAACTTTAACCTTGGCCATATTTTTTGAATGGTAAGTGATAATGCTTTGATATTTCACATGTGTATTCCTTGTGACAAGACGTTTCCATGGATACCAAAATTTTTGACCTTGTGACCTTGACCTTGGAGATGATTGACCTACTTTTGAAAAACTTTAACCTTGGCCATATTTTTTGATTGGTAAGTGATAGGGCTTTGATATTTCACATGTGCATTCCTTGTGATAAGACCTTTCATGCCGTACCATAAATTTTGACCTAGTGACCTTGACCTTGAGATTTTACCTACTTTTCAAAAACTTTAACTTGGGCCATATTTTTTGAATGGTAAATGATAGGGCTTTGATATTTCACATGTGCATTCCTTGTGATAAGACTCTCATGCCGTACCATAAATTTTGACCTAGTGACCTTGACCTTGAAATTTTACCTACTTTTTGTTGTTGTTGCAATTTACATATGGTTGCCACCGGCGAGCTATGTTGTCATTCTGACAAGTCTGGTTTTAATTGTCAACTTTGACTCTTTCAAGAAACCCTCTCGGCACTAGTTACAAATGTAGAACTCTTGGATTAAGGCAATATTACATGCTGATCTTGTCTTGAAATATTCGTTTTCGGCGACTTTCCCTCTTTTTCTTATTTTCTTTAAGTTTTATGTTTTGTTTCGTTTCGTTTCGATCTGTTTCGTTTCGTTTCGATCTGTTTCGTTTCGTTTTGTTTCGTTTCGTTTCGATTTGTTTCGTTTCGTTTCGATTTGTTTCGTTTCGTTTCGATCTGTTTCGTTTCGTTTCGTTTCGATCTGTTTCGTTTCGTTTCGATCTGTTTCGTTTCGTTTTGTTTCGTTTCGTTTCGATATGTTTCGTTTCGTTTCGATTTGTTTCGTTTCGTTTCGTTTCGATTTGTTTCGTTTCGTTTCGTTTCGTTTTTGTTTCGTTTCGCACTTTACAGGGACCCTCTACAGTGTACATGTATAGTTCTCGTTTATTTTTATCTATGAGAAGTATATATATTAGTTAAACGTGTATATATATCCACAGTAATTTTGATATGTGTATATATAATGTATATATTCACAGTCTAAATCAAATATTAAAACATAGTGTAATCAAAGATTACGAAGCTCACATCGCGGCAGCAAAGTTCAATTAAAACATATCTCTAAGTACATGTATAATAAGAAAATCACTCAAGTGGGAAAAAGTAGGTCAAGGTCATTTTATGAAAGTTTGATCAAAGATACATCAAATATGCAAGTTTGGTACATGTAGCACTTATACTTTGCTCAATATATATAATATGCCGATTTCACGCAAGTTATCAATAAAGTGTTCGATTTCTTTTATATTTACTTTAAAAGACGAGTGTAAAAAGGAACAGGGAAATACATATACACGTAATTTCATTAAGGATGATATGAAATGATCAACATTTTTTTTCAGAACTATCGTACGTACTTTAAAGGATTCTCTCGTGTGTGCTATTTTTTTTTGGGGGGGGGGGGGGAGGGGGTTTACTTACGCAATAGCACTGATAGACTCGTAAGATCGCATGTTGGATATAGGTGATCTGAAACCTACACTCACTGACGAGGGTTAAGTACCCGAAACATGCATGTCTGGTCCATGCCGCAAACTTATCTGCTTTTAAATGATGCTATTGAATTTGAAGACGTTTAACATTGTATGGATCATGAGCAACAAAAAACTGAATTAGTGATTGGATACACGGTTCAAAATATAAAGCCTAAACATTATTAGAATAGACAATTTCAGCCTGGACATGCTTAGCATATACAATTTCATTACCAAAGTAAGAAGCTACCTTAACCATGTGACGTTGGGACAATGTGATAAGAAACATTTAGTCCTTAGAAATAACATACTAAAATATGAAAACAATTGTAAGAAGGGTTCAGGAGATATAGCCCAGACAATATTAGTATATACAATTTCATTAAAAAGAACTAAATGATCTTGACCTTGGGCACATGACCTTGGGTCAAGGTGATAAGAAACCCTCCAATCCTGAGCAACAGCATACTATAGTATAAGAGTGATCCAGTATATGATTCCACAGATATAGCACAGACTCAATAGCATTTACAATTTCATTAAAAAATGTAATACTTGACCTTAGTCATATGACCTTTGATCAAGAAGGTGTGAAACCTTTGGGTCATCAGCACCATCATACTAAAATATGACGTGATCCGATCACGGTTCAAAAGATTAAGCCTGGACATAATACATGTAACAAATACAATTTCATTTAAAATATACTAATTGACCTTGACTTTGGTCACATGACCTTGAGTCAACGTGATGTAAAACCTTTACGTGATAAGCAACAACATACTAAAATATGAAAGTGATCCGGTAAACGGTTCAAGAGATATAGCCCGGACAAGAATGTATGCACAATATCATTAAAAATGCACTAAGTGACCTTGACCTTGGTCACATGACCTTGGGTCAAGGTGATGTGAAACCTACGGGTCATAAGCAACAACATACTTAGATATGAAAGTGATCCAGCAAATGGTTCAAGAGGTATAGCTCGTACAGGAATGTATGCATAATTTCATTAAAAATGCACTAAGTGACCTTGGTCACATGACCTTGGGTCATGGTGATGTGAAACCTTTGGGTCATAAGCAACAACATACTAAAATATGTAAGTCTTCCGGCAAACGGTTCAAGGGATATAGCACGGACTGGAATGTATGTACAGTTTCATTAAAAATGCACTAAGTGACCTTGACCTTGGTCACATGACCTTGGGTCAAGGTGATGTGAAACCTACGGGTCATAAGCAACAACATACTAAAATATGAAAGTGATCCGGCAAAGAGTTCAAGAGATATAGCCCGGACAGGAATGTATGCATAATTTCATTAAAAATGCACGTAGTGACCTTGACCTTGGTCACATGACCTTGGGTCAAGGTGATGTGAAACCTTCGGGTCATAAGCAACAACATACTAAAATATGAAAGTGATCCGACAAACGGTTCAAGAGATATAGCCCGGACAGGAATGTATGCATAATTTCATTAAAATGCACTAAGTGACCTTGACCTTGGTCACATGACCTTGGGTCAAGGTGATGTGAAACCTTCGGGTCATAAGCAACAACATACTAAAATATGAAAGTGATCCGGCAAATGGTTCAGGAGATATAGCCCAGACAGGAATGTATGCATAATTTCATTAAAAATGCACTAAGTGACCTTGACCTTGGTCACATGACCTTGGGTCAAGGTGATGTGAAACCTTCTGGTCATAAGCAACAACATACTAAAATATGAAAGTGATCCGGCAAACGGTTCAAGAGATATAGCCCGGACAGGAATGTATGCATAATTTCATTAAAAATGCACTAAGTGACCTTGACCTTGGTCACATGACCTTGGGTCAAGTTGATGTGAAACCTTCGGGTCATAAGCAACAACATACTAAAATATGAAAGTGATCGGGCAAACGGTTCAGGAGATAGAGCCCGGACACGATGTGTGACAGACGGACAGACAGATGGACGACGAAGGCAAAACCAATATGTCTCCTCCCCGTTGGGGGGGAGACATAATTAAGCCATGAAAAAGATTAATTTTTGTGTGAAAGGACAATACATGTATAAGAATTCTTTTAGAATTATATACAATTTGCTTTTCTCATTGCGGACAGTATCTGACATAAAAGCATTATGATGCTATAAAATTCCTTTAGAAATTTAAAGCATGTGTTTCCAAATGCATTACGCTGATTTCAATAGAATTTCATGTCACAATTAGTTTACATCAGATCCTGTCTCAAATGGGAAGTAACCCTGCATATGGAAAAATACCAAATAGGTACCCATTAATAAAACTAAATGAAAGTGAAAGTGCTATACAAACATCATCACTGTTTCTGTCTCCTTTCTTTTTTCGCCTGGGAGGGGCCTTTGGTAATGCAAGTGAGTCGGGTGGTATTACTGTGCCAGGGGGAGGTAACTCTAGTGACTTAGAGGAATATGTGTCGACGGATATTCGAATAGATAACTTCCATAAAAACCCTCATCTTTTTCAAAATCCATTTTCCAAATCAGAAAGATATTTCAAACACAAACTAAGTAAATTACATGAAAAATATGTCTTTGCACCAGCTGATAAAGCAGCCAACAACACCATTATCATTTGAAAACGTTACTACATATCAACTTTGATTTCGGAACTTTCGTCTACTAATACATATATCAAAAGCAATGAAAGTGCATCTAACATTTTAGGCAAGCATAACAGTGAACTGTCTTCATTCAATATCTCTATTTCTAAATTGGATCTCCCAACACTATATTGCATACCGAAACTGCACAAGTCTCCTTACAAATTTCGATTTATTGCTAATTCTAGTAACTGCTCCACTACAATTTTGTCTAGAAATCTGACGTCAGCACTTACTGCTATTAAAGAACACATAACTAGATATTGTGAAACGGTTCTAAACAGGAACGATGTAAATTTATTTTGGTCTATTAAGAATTCAGGGGATGTGATTGAAAAAATGAAATCTGGAAATTTCCAAGCCAATACGATTTCTTCATACGACTTCTCTAATATGTACACCACACTTCCTCATGACAAAATTAATTATCGATTATCTAATCTCATTAAATGGTGTTTTGATCGAGAGCGTAAAACTTACATTTGTACATCTGAATCGAAGGGTTTCTTTTCCTCGACAGACTACAAATCATACAAATCATGGACATGTAGTGACCTGTGTAATGCCTTGTCCTTCCTCTTGGACAATATTTATGTTAGATTTGGTGAGGATCTATACAAGCAGGTTGTAGGAATTCCTATGGGTACTAACTGTGCGCCTCTTGTTGCAGATTTATTTTTATACACTTATGAAAAAGAATTTATCCAAAATCTTCAAAAGCAAAGAAAATTATATGAGCTGAAATGTTTCAATAATACTTCTAGGTATCTGGATGATATTCTAACCATTGACAATCCTGCTTTTGAATTATATAAGAATGAAATTTATCCACAAGAATTAACCCTTAACAAGGCAAACCTTTCAAATACAGAAACACCCTTTTTGGAGCTAAATATCAAAATTGTAAACGGAAAGATTCATACAAGTGTATATGACAAAAGGGATGATTTTGGATTCAACATAGTAAATTTCCCTTGGCTTGACGGTGATGTTCCAAGATTACCGTCATACGGTATTTACATATCACAGCTCATCCGGTACGCTAGAGCATGTACTGATATTTTGGATTTTCACAGTAGAAATTTACAAATTACCAAAAAACTTTTAGGTCAAGGTTTCCGCTTTCATAAACTAGTTAAGACTTTCTGGAAATTTTACAAAAATTACAGTCAACTTCTTTTAAAATTCGGATCTATACATGCAACAGAGTACATTACTATGGGTATTACACAACCTGTCTTTTATGGTGATATGATAAACAGAATAAAAAGGATCAAAGGTATGCAGCATAACCATCGAAAATGCGTCAGAATCATCAAACGCCTTTTATACCGTGGATATGATCCTAATGTCACCAGACGGACACTAGGCTTGGTACTTGACCAATCTACAGTCTTGTACAAGCGCATCCCTGAGACTTGCACTCTGACTGACTGTGACGACGGGACTCCATGACGGGCCCTGTCCAAACCTCTTTAGAGAAGACAGGGCCCCGACCACCTGTCCTCTCTGAATGTCAGTCGGACTCCTCGGGTGATTACATTCATGAGCTCGCTACAGCCGGCAGAGCACGGATTGTATTACGCATGCCCTCTTTTTATATCTATTTACATATTCATGTGTCTCTGGGGCCTCTGCGTTTTGCGGTCTTGTTTGTGTGATGTCATCTTACAGTGAGGAGGTTGTTTTACACCACAATTGTACGTTCTTCGAGACCTCTGGGTAACTGGAGAAGTGAGAGGGTTGTGCACACGTAATCCAGGATAACCACACCATTTGCTACATGCGTGACAGATGGCCGTCCAAAGTCGGCACCGGTTACCCATTGGTCTCGTCGGTTTATGTGTAGTCTTTTGTGTTTGATGTTTACATGTCGTGTGTCTCTTTTCCGTCTCGTGCTGTACTCGTCTTTTGTGTTTTTGCATCGGGTGTTTTGGTATTTTACTGTTGATGCTGCAACGGGGTCTTGTTGGAGATCTCCTCCCTTCTTTTTAAACAAATTCGGGGTCATGTAAAGTTAAATACAAATGAGTTTAAGAAGATCCTGATGATAATCTCAACAGCACTCACAATAGAGCACCTAATTGAGCATCGACGGACTCCTAGCTGCATGCAATTGATGTTCATTTCTTCTTTACGCTCTATTTCACACTCCACGCTCAACTCCAAACTCCGCTCAGCTAAATAAAGTATGCTGATTGCAACAGCTAATGGACACTGTGCAAAACAATCAGACCAACAGACAGTCGGGGGAAGCTCAACAAAAGAGAACACTAACATTAAAAGACTAACTACCACATAAAACAAGACAAATTAAACATAGATAAAGGTAAAGTAGGGTTTATAGTCTCAATTACCTCCCTGGCGAGACCTGTACTACCCCGTGCATTCTCAACACCCATGGGAGTATACAAGCAGAGCTGCCGTTAATTTCATTCACATTATCACCTTGTCTCGTGTGCAAGGTACCCGATTTACTCCTGGGTGGAAAGGGTGCAATGTAGTGTAAAGTAACTTGCTCAAGGTTACAATGGTTTTGCAATAACCGGCAATTGAGGGATTCGAACGCACGACCTATGGGTCCGTATTCCATCGCGCTAACCACTACGCCACCAGCATTACAAAGAATTGATAACAGTGCATAAAAGAGGAAAGAAAAACGTGCACCCCGAGACTATATTTGACGGTCATCCGCTATATGAATTGCTATATGAAATGGATTAACGGTTAATGTGCCCCAACCATCCAATTTATTGTCATATACAGAGTTTATCTCATATCTGTTACGTAGATGACATTGCATTAATAGTAGCAGACGTTCTTGGTTAAAAAAAAACAACAACGGCTTAGAGGTAGTGTCTGTAGTTTCAGCTTAGATTATACCAATGATCCACAATTCAATTTCATCTTTATTGCCATTGGAAAAGTTACAGCATTGACACAGTTGGAATAGGTTGACTACAAAAAGAAACGAAGAATAATAAGTACATACAATATTGAATTTGAAGGCGCGTATGAATAATGTTAAACGTCTTCAAATTCAATAGCATCATTTAAGAACAGATCAGTTTGCAGCATGGAACAGACATATGCACGTTTCAGGTACTTAACCTCGTCAGTGATTCTCAATCTAAACAATGTAATATGGCCAAAGAGTGTGAAAATTATTATGTCCAAAATGTTCCGAAAAATATAGACCGAGAACAGGCCAAAATATTATTCTTGAGTTGGTATTTTTCGGTTAGTTATGAAATAAGTTGTTTTTTTAAATTTCCTTCATCGTCATTTAATTCCTTAAAGTAAGAGTTTTAGTCCTTTTTCTGTGTACAAATTTACTTTCACTTTCCAACTTGTTTATTATTAGTTCAAGTTGTCTCGTGTTGATGACTGATTGCTCTGAATTCTTTCATAGCGCTAGCTTTTGCTCACAAAATCAGAATTATGCATATCAATCTCAAATTGGGACATCGTTCGAAATATTTTAATTTTTTGGAATAGATTTTAAAATGTTTCACCTAAAGGAAACTTCAAGCTATTGAAAGATGCATACAATCTCTCAAAAACTTTACATCAAAATGGAAGTAATTCTTGGTTCAGCAGCTTACAATATCTTAGAAATACACTGAACATCTCAGATAGCAAATCATCTTTCTCAATTTTTTAAAGTCTTTTAAGCTATTTATTAAAAAGTTTATGAGAACATCAGCATTGGAAGATTGGTCTAAAAGTAGAGAAACCCTAAAGGACGGAAAATTAAGCACATATCTACAATTAAAGAACAACTTTGGATTTGAGCATTATCTTGAAATTATGGATAATGTTAATTATAGGAGGGCAATATCACAGCTTAGATTATCATGTCATAAATTAGAAATTGAACATGGTAGATATGGCAATGTACCAAGAGAATTAAGATATTGTAAAAAATGTAAACAAAATCAAATTGAGGATGAATGCCACTTTTTAATTAATTGTGATAAACACCTTGATGCAAGACTTAACCTATTTTCCTACAATCGGAAGGGTCAATTGAACAATGATCAATGATGTACCAAATTGTCATTTACATGTATACTTCTCTTTTATAGTAGATACATCATTGCTTATTTATATTTTCATATCAGTATTTTTTTTGGACAAGTCCTCATTAAATGTCAAAACAAAAAAGTTGGACCCATTTTGATAACCAGCATATGCAAACGTGTAATTTATATGCCAAAACGGGGCGATAAAGCGTATAAGAAATAACACCGTAACTTCATTAATCATCCCTAACATTTTATAGACGCTTTTCATTGAACGTGTCATTATATTTGTCTGGGTGCTCATAGACATTGTATAGGTTTGATCTTTTTATAGTCTTATACATTCATATAGAATTTTTCAAACTTTTTGGTCTGACATTTACTTGAATAAGAGCTATGGTTCCAGCCATACCTTTGAGTACGGTACATGTAAATTACTCCATAATTGGGGCAAATGCTGATAGAAGTTCACATAATTAAGGTGTTAGTGGTATAATAACAATATCCTGGCATAGCTAGAAATTGTATACTTCCATATCTTACATATTTTTAGATATTTGATATTTTTTAATGTTTCGTTCATCTCGCCATGGAAATGTATGGCCCGAACATTGCTGAAATCCAGCTTCTTCTGCCAACTTCTTGGTATTTCATTTTTCTGTTATCAAAACAAAGGGGAGTATAGTATTATACCCCTAATGCCTTAATAAGATTCCTGAAAATAAAGGGACTACTTGAACCTTGCATGTCTATAATTTTCAATTGTTTGTGATAGGGCTATCATATTTCACATGTGTATTCCTTCTAACATGGCATCCTATTGATACCAATCTTTTTTACCTTGACATTTGAGTTTAACGTAACCTTGTGACAAATTCTACTTTGACTTTTATTACTGTAAACATGGAAATTTTCGCGTGGGTGGAATTTTCGTGTTTTTCATGAATAGAGGGATTTTGCAAAAGATTCCCCCATGTGAAAATACAATAGGAAAGACATTTTTATCGCGAATATTTCCCCACGAGAAAAGTCTTGGTATTATAATCGTGAAATTTTCCCCCCGCGAAAATAATCATGTTTACAGTATATTAAATCTGAAATTTTGACATCGCTTTTGCAAGTGAATTCGACTTTTGACATTTGATTGTAGGCAATTTATAAGATGCTCAAGGATTTCATACCAAATTAATACAGCACAGACTTGATCAGCTTTTGCCTATGCTCGAAAGTGGAGTTTTTATTTATCATGTTTAAAAACAACATCTCTACCTCTACATTTTACTGATTATTTGAAGTTGCTTTAGTCTCTACTTGTCCATGTTGACTGATTGCAAAATTATAATATACATGTAGGACTATGGGCCCTCCTGAAAAAAATGCAAGTACAGCATCAAAAACTATTTCTGTCAAATTCAGCCTTTCATAGGAATTTCGAACCTTATTTTAGTAGAAAATTTTAAGCTTTTCGGTCATCATTATTTCTTTTCTCTGATGTTGACCATATGGGCTAACTAAAATTGTTTTGCCTTTAATATCAAGTATAGATGGGCCAAAATAGATAAAGGTGCAAAGTTTTAGCATTGCAGATGGCAAAATACGAGTCAGAATTGTTCTGACATAGAGTAAATTGCAACCCTTTTTATTGAAGATTTCTGTAAGACATTTACATCAAGATTAAGTGTATAAAGTAGTTATTGGTATGACTTTAAGAAGTCTTTTTCTCATTATACATCCCTTTCATTTTATGTGTGCTTAAAATTGACCCTTCCGAACGCGGGAAAATTTTTTTCCATGACGTCACAATGCAATTTCGATGTTTGACCGAGGTTCGAAGCTTGTTTGTCCAAGGTAAAAGCATTGTGACGTCACGAAATTTTGCAATTTTTTCCCTGCAATCGGAAGGGTCACTTGTGTGACGATGTGAAAAAAAGTTGTGATACTATTGATATTAATGTGTTTTGAATGTTTTGTATTGAGATTACGGTATGTCTAAGCATACTTGGTGTGGTCCTATTTTTGTTTGCATTTATCATGTTTATGACGACTGTGCCGAGCAGTTTAGTAACGCATATGCCTGTGTGTCCCACTGTACGGTACACCGAACATGTACTTTATTCTAGTGCAATCTAATTTTAGTGGAAATAAGGCGAAAATATGCAAATTCACATATTCATAATGTCAATGTTATTACACACTCGACATATTTTCCATTATAATCTATAAGAGTTTTATCATTTGGTGGTCTCGATTTAGAGCTGTAGAATAACTCCAATGATATATGAATCACACTAAAGTAAGTACACTACAGTACAGGTCGAGGACCAGTGACCGCCCAGTACCAGTTACCACCCACTGCCTTTTAAAGGGACTTGGCTAAAAATAATGACATGAAAATTTGTCAGCAGTATTTTACACATATTTTTTTCCTGATTATACAAAAATTAATCTTATTCAGTCGCTAGATTTGTTAAAATATCAATAAGAGGATATTGACGTGAATCTTGTAGTTGGGGAAAGGGTGGGGGGGTATTCAGTCTATGAGCGTGATGAGTGTGGCCATTTGGTTTCACAATTTTTTTTATAAAAATGACGCCAAACAATCAGGTTAAGATTGATTTCATTGTTTCAAAAGGACTGAACAAAATATTTCAGTTTAGAGAAATAGGAGCCAAATACGCAGTACATCAGTCTTGCAAAAAATATTTAATCTTAAACTTACTTTAAGACACTATATGAACAAAACTATTAAATTTTTCGGAAAAATTTGATCATAATCCAACGTAATAAGAGTGGACCATAGAGCATATCAAGTTTCAATGAAAGGTCTTGTTTATTGCATATTTATCGGCAAAAAAATAAAAAAATGAAAGAGAGGCGGCCACTGGTCTTCTGCCAGTACTATATTAAAAAAAAAAAAACAATAAAAGAGGTATTTCTTTAAAGTCTCATAATACCAGGCAAATCTCTATAGCGCAGTTTCATGCATTGCACCTAAAATTTGTAAATCCCTAAATTTTCAACCTTTTTGGATCAGCCCATGGTTTAAGAAAATTATTCTTTAAAAAACCCACAAAAATGAATTATGCATGTACATGTCTTGGCTATCTCATGAACAAACTTATAGCGAGGGGATGCTGTGCTCTAAACTTCCTTTATTTTGTTATTTTATGTAATGTTAAAACACTGGGAGAGGTCAATTTATATGTACTGGAATTGAAAGCATAATCATTATGTTAAAGCTAGCGATTGATAGTATTGTATCAAGACTGTTTGTTATTGAATTTGATTTTTTTTGTTTATTCCATCAAGTCTCTCTCTGTCATATACATATAATGCAATTTTATAAGATGATTTTAAAAAAATTGTGATGTGTGTCATTCTTTTACACATTCAATTTTAAGTATGAAATTTCAGGGTAGACTGTAGGGATTTCCCCTAGGCTATCTTTTGCATTTTGCATGTTTTAAGTGGATGTATATTGAATTACATTATAAATGTTATCAGGCACGATTGGCTAGACTGAAGTATAGAAATAATAATGACTTCAGAAAGATGTTCAAGAATGCCCAAAAATTGATTTACATTCAAAATATTACCTTACATTTAAGTGTATCAAAAATATCTTTAAATATCATTTTATTAAATGGACATTTCAGGAATGCTCCATATGTATTTACCGAAACTCGATATTTGTGCTTCTTGTATGTTTTGAGGTTTACAAGAAATTTTTATATGTTGTGTTTCAACATATATATATTATATATATTCATCTTTATGTCGGAATGCCCTGCATTGATGGAGAAATTAAAATTGTTTTCTCAGGGAAATTACTTTTCTTCTTTATCACACCTCGTACTGATTTCAGCCAATCACGTTGCAGTATAATGGTCACGTGATGTCCTACTTTGACAGGTTGGATGGATCAACGTCCCAACCTCAGCTAACGCCTCGTAATGACACTAGAGGGACTGGCAGAAGGCCAAATGTCGGGAACGTTTGGGTAGAAAATTAATATGAATATGGCAAGATATTTGAACTTCCAAGTTTTCCCATGCAAGATCTTGGACTAACTAGCTTTTCGTGTTTTGTTTCCAGTTGGTTAATGCCTTTTTAGCTCGCCGGGACAAAAAAGTCCAGACAGCTAATGCCATACCCTCGGCGTTGTTGTCGTTGTCCGTAGACAAAACTTTAACCTGGGCTATATCTCTTGAACTATAAGGGGCAGGGCTTTGATATTTCACATGTAGATACCTTGTGACGAGACCTTTTATTTGAGACCATGACCTTTGACCTAGTGACCTTGACCTTGGACTTTGACCTACTTTTCAAAAACTTTAACCTGGTTTCTGACAAAAACCTGTATAGGCTAGCTATGTAATCTTTGATTACCCTACGTTTATGGTTGCAAAGTGGCAAGTATGCTGAGCAAGAAATAGGAAATAATATTGCAGAGTAAAATCAGCAAATACTGGCTGTGCACATGTCAGAATCAATTTTCCATTCCAATGCAACTTCTATTATCATGAATATGGAATGTGATATTAACATATGTTCTCCTTTACAGCCTCGTCTGACGATTGAACAACCAATGACATTTGTTGTAAAGAGTTGCTCCAGAATGAGTGTGCCTGAGAAGGTTGTGTACATTACCCACCTTTAATAAGTAGTTACCTAATACATTTCTCTTCTTTAAAAAAAAAGATTTTTGTTCCATTGTTTTGAAAATCTAAACATTAACCATTCTGCTATCAATTCAAGTAAATATTTTTTTTGGCTAAATTTTTGTTTTATCGTAATTGCAATTTTACCCCAAAAATGTAAATTTTTCACATGAAAAAATTCTAAAAATATTCTGAAAATTTTCCGTTTTTGTTAAGATAAATGATGCAAACAATATATTGAAAAATGTTCATGCATTTAAAAGCTCAGAAGAGAAAATAATGGGATGAGCTTTTCATGAAATTTCTAATGTTTATACTACCTGGATACTTATTTATGGTGGGTAGTGTAAAATGCTATTATCATAAACGAATGCAGCCAAGTTCTTCTGCGACTTTAGTTTTCTATGTACATATACTTGCTATCCATGACTTCAGTAAATACTGACTGTAGAATGCAGCAGAGTTCTAATTTATACTTGCTTCCCATGACTTGAGCAAATACTGGCTGCGCACATTATGTCTGAATCAATTTTACATTTCCAATGCAACCTCTATTTTCATGAATATAAGACGAAATGTGATGATTGCAATGTTAATATGTACATGTAATTTCCTTGAACATCCCTTGGGTAATCTTGCAACGCAGCATCGGTTTTTCTATAATTTAGTGTGATATAGATCAAATATCGCAAAAAGGGGAATGTGATGCAATGTAAGGATGCCATAGCTAGGAGTTTTATCCAAAATAAGAGAATATCATTTTGTAGAGCTGAAAAAACAGTCGGCATGATCTGTGTAGATGAAAGTGAAAGTAGAATGCCAAACGTTTTTATGTATTATTAAAAGCTAATATTCACCTTATTTTGGATACAACTCATAGCTAAGGCATTCCCACACTGCATCACATTCCCCTTTTTGTTATAAATTATCTATATTGCACAAAAATATAGATAAACGATTGTTCTGTGTTGCTAGATTACTCAACGTGTGTTGAGGGGCGAACCATTAGAGAAATTTGATATTATTGAGACATTGCACTAAAATGAAAGAGCCTGAGAAGATCATGAAAAACATGTAAACCATAATCTTACAAAAATGCAGCAGAGTTCACTTTGTGACATCAGATTCGTAGGTACTTGCATCCTGTGAGAAACACTGTCTCTGTGCAGCTCATGACTTGAGCACATACACCAACTTTGATCCAAAATGGATAAGGGAACTCCTTAGGTCAAGGACAAAATAAAAAGATTTGCAATTGTTTTTCGAACATACATAGTGAAACACAGTGGTACAGTAATATTGACCCTTCCAAATGCAGAAAATTTGAGAAATTCCATGACGTCACAATGCAATTTCGATGTTTGACCGAGGTTGGAAGCTTGTTTGTCCCGAGGTAAAAGCATTGTGACGTCACCAAATTTTGCATTTTTTTCCCGCAATCCGAAGGGTCAATTACAGTAATCAAGTACATTGACACCTCTATCATTAACAAAATATACTGATAAGATGATTTTAATCATTAGAATACACTCAGATCACAAGTAATAACAAATTCTCTAATATTATTTCAATTTGCAATGAAATTACAACAATTAGTTCAATATTTTGCAATAAGATTGCAGAGAATTCACATGTACATAAACAACAGAAATTTGCAATAACATTGCAGAAATTCATATACATTCAAAGATAATTATTTTCATGTAATGATTATGATGTGTTTGTGAAACACTAATGCTTCTGGAGGGCAGAGGGGATTAAGTTAATTTCAAATACAGTATACCCCTAATATGATGCCTTGTTCACATGAATGCGCATTAAATCTAATTTGCATCAGATTTGAAGCGCATTATTTTAATGCAAATTAGATTCGCATTGCGTTCACACGGCAAATTCTAATGAGCATTAGATTTTGGTACAATTGCACTGTCCAGCCATAATAAAGCCATAATTTTCAAATCATAAAGGGCAGAATTTATTCCAACTCATTGTGTTTTTCATATTTTTTTTTTCATCATCGAAAGTTAAGTTCCTGCAAGGCAAAAGAAAGACACATGACGTCATTAAGAGATAAAATGACGTCATAGTACAATGTTACATTTTCGTAAGTCAAAAGACGCGTTTCTTTGCATAATGAACTAGATAGTATTTTGGCCTCTTATTCTATGATTCGAGGTCCAAGGGTGGTTGAAATTGTCAAGTTGTGGTCTATTCATACTGTAAAACTTAAGTACATCATATACACATGCGCTAGATTTAATACGAATTAGATTCGCTTTGCGTTCACACGACAAAATCTAATGCGCATTAAATCTAATGCGAATTACAGTAATGCGCATTAAATTTGTCGTGTGAACGCAACCAAAATCTAATTTGCATTTAATTCGATTTTATGCGCATTAAACCTTCCGTGTAAACAGGGCATGAAAGTTTTTTTTTATGGTTTAAGTAAGGTACGTCCTATCACATATTATTCAAACATTTAATCTAGAGAGATTTGGGATAAGAATTCATACGTCAAGCTTTAAGCTTTATTTCTGTTCCTTTTCATGCTTTACGCCAAATGTATTCATGTATAATATGACTGAGCAAATAATTATGTTTAAACTAATACTTAAACTACTGTGTAAGTTTTTCAAAAGTACTTCAAATGCAAAGATTAAACATTCTGAAAAAAAAACACAAATGTTAAAGCTGTATCACAATCATAGAAGTATGTAATGGAAAATCATGTTTAATATGACCACAGAAAATCAGACAGACAAAAACTTTTTTATATGCCCAAGAATCTCTGATCCTAGGGACATATAATTTGCACCAATGAGAGTAATACATGATTAAAGTTATAGAAAATCAAGTCAATGAATTGTTGGTCAATGTTAAAAGCATTGTAATACATGTATATAACACTACATGAGCATCATTGTCATCTTAACACTATGCTTCAAATATCATATAACACACATCTAACCTTTCTTTTCAAAAACACAGTATACATGTATTAGGCCATTCCCTTGTTGTTTTCTGTGTTGCATCCTCGTGCTGGTAGGTTTTGAGCCCATAGTCATAAAACAAAATAATAAAACACCGCTAAAGACGGTATGGCCGGATTGCAAAGTAAGTTTTTGTCACCAACTGGGTCAAGGTCACTAAGTCAAATATTACAGCATACATTGAGAGGTCTTGTCAGAGGCAACCTATATGTATAATATAAAGTTTCTACTGTATACAGTTCCTTAAATTTTGCTTAAACCAGGAACTTTAACCAAAGTCTTTAACTAGGTCAAAGTCCAAGGTCAAGGTCACTAGGTCCAATGTTATGGCATAAATTGAAAGGTCTCATCATGGGCAACCTATATGTATAATATAAGGTTTCTACTGCATACAGTTCCTTAGATTTTGCTTAAACCAAGAACTTTAACCAAAATCTTTAACTAGGTCTAAGTTCAAGGTCAAGGTCACTGGGTCAAATGTTACGGCATAAATTGAAAGGTCTCATCATGGGCAACCTACATGTATAATATAAAGTTTCTACTGCATACAGTTCCTTAGATTTTGCTTAAACCAGGAATATTAACCAAAATCTTTAACTAGGTCAAAGTCCAAGGTCAAGTTCACTATGTCCAATGTTACAGCATAAATTGAAAGGTCTCATCATGGGCAACCTATATGTATAATATAAGGTTTCTACTGTATACAGTTCCTTAGATTTTGCTTAAACCAGGAACTTTAACCAAAATCTTTAACTAGGTCAAAGTCCAAGGTCAAGGTCACTAGGTCCAATGTTACGGCATAAATTGAAAGGTCTCATCATGGGCAACCTATATGTATAATATAAGGTTTCTACTGCATACAGTTCCATAGATTTTGCTTAAACCAGGAACTTTAACCAAAATCTTTAACTAGGTCAAAGTCCAAGGTCAAGGTCACTAGGTCCAATGTTACGGCATAAATTGAAAGGTCTCATCATGGGCAACCTATATGTATAATATAAGGTTTCTACTGCATACAGTTCCATAGATTTTGCTTAAACCAGGAACTTTAACCAAAATCTTTAACTAGGTCAAAGTCCATGGTCAAGGTCACTAGGTCAAATGTTACGGCATAAATTGAAAGGTCTTGTCATGGGCAACCTTCATGTATAATATAAAGTTTCTACTGCATATAGTTCCTTAGATTTTGCCTCAACCAGAAACTTTAACCAAAATGTTGACGGCAGACGGACAGACGGACATCGTCAATCTATAGACCGGAATTGCTTTGCAATCCGGCCAACAAAAATCCAAATAATAAAAACTTTTGCAAATTACATGTAAATGTGTTTTCTACAAAAATTAAAGAAAAATTGTTTAATTTTGTTATATTTCATGTAAAAATGTTTAAGTACTGCAACAGTGGTTCAAGAATCTGCATTATACATCATTCTTTTGTTGACTAAAATCTGTTAGTTATCAAATGAACAAGTTTCTGTCAGATTTCTCATAGTCACATACCTGCATACGTCATGAGTGTATAATATGAAATTGAAACTTTGTTTTATAAGCTTGTTTGTTTTTCTTTCTAGCTGACTGGTAGCTTTTCAAGTTTCAAAAGGACACAACACAGAATAAAAACAAGAAATGGCCTAATTCTACAGTATCTTAAAAATAAATGCAATTGACTTGAGTATTACCATGAATTCATGATATTAAGTTATCATATTTTGATGATTTGCAGATCACAAAAACAACCTGATGTCAGTATTTTCTTCCCTGAATATTCAAGAGTAGTGAGGAATATACACAGCCAATTTTGCCTCATATACAATTCATATGAAATGAGCATCATGTAAATTTCACATGGAAGTTCATGTGAATTTCATATAAAGGAGTATATATGGTTTATATAGTAAAGTGGCCCCCTAAAATCGACTTCTCCAAATTTAAATTTTGTTGTCATTTTTAGAGATTTAGATATCTATATATTGAGAAATTTAGTTATAAAAACTGCTCCTTGCTTTTTACGACATTGTAAAATTTGCATAAATATCATGAAAATAGGCATGATGGTTGACTTTGTCAATTTTTCATGAAAAATACCATAATTCTTGATTATTTTCATTTAGATAACATTGAGCGGGATTGTGAACAACTTTTTCCTTTTGTATGCACTCAGAGACATACATAGGAAACAACATATCAAAATATAAAAGTTGTTCAGAAGCCCGCTCGATACTATCTAATAGGAAGTTTGTCGAAAATAAGCACCAAAATGACGTTATTCCAGAAAATTGGCGATATGTACCATTTTTGAAGCCAAATTTCTAAGAAATTGAGAAAGGAAATTTAAAGTTATGTATCATTTCATAAGTAGCCTACATTGTGGAATAAATATTGGTAAAAATTCATTACTTCACGAAAAGTTTAGATTTTGCTCTGAAAGGGGGCCGCTTTACTATATAAATCATATATAGTCTTTTCACATAAGATTAATATGTCAAAACATTTTCACATGAATTTCACGTGAATTTACTGCACATGAATTTCAGGTGAATTTTTCTTCATGCGATATTGAATTCATATAAAATTTATGTCAGAAACTTCACATGAATTTCATGTAAAATAAAACACCGCTAAAGACGGTATGGCCGGATTGTAAAGTAAGTTTTTGTCACTAACTGGGTCAAGGTCAATAGGTCAAATAAAACAGCATATATTGAAAGGTTTTGTCAGAGGCAACCTACATGTATAAAATAAAGTTTCTACTGCACACAGTTCCATAGATTTTGCTTAAACCAGGAACTTTAACCAAAATCCTTAACTAGGTCAAAGTTCAAGGTCAAGGTCACTAGGTCAAATGTTACTGCATAAATTGAAAGGTCTTGTCATGGGCAAGCTTCATGTATAATATAAAGTTTCTACTGCATACAGCTCCATAGATTTTGCTTAAACCAGGATTTTTAACCAAAATCTTTGAGTAGGTCAAAGTCCAAGGTCAAGTTCCATAGGTCAAATGTTACTGCATAAATTGAAAGGTCCTGTGATGGGAAAACTTCATGTATAATATAAAGTTTCTACTGCATAAAGTTACTTAGATTTTGCCTCGACCAGAAACTTTAACCAAAATCTTTAACTAGGTCAAAGTCCAAGGTCAAGGTCAAATGTTATGGCATAAATTGAAAGGTCTTGTCATGGGCAAGCTTCATTTATAATATAAAGTTTCTACTGCATATAGTTCCTTAAATTTTGCATCAACCAGAAACTTTAAGCAAAATGTTGACGGCAGACGGACGGACAGACGGACGTACATTGTCAATCTATAGGCCGGAATTGCTTTGCAATCCGGCCAAAAATTCATGTAAATTTCATGTTTGTGCTCATTTCACATAAATTTCTTGTGAACTTTCATGTAAAGTTCATGTAAATTTCACATGAATTTCATGTGAGACACAATTGGCTGTGTGTAATTGAACATTATCTAATATTGTAAAAAAAAGCTCTTGAATGTATATGTGCTGCATGTATATTCAAAGAAAGGGAAATAGAAAGAAGGTGAGGAAGGGGGGGATTGATTTAAACTTATATTCTTTTATTACACAATTTCAATTATGTACGATTGCCATAAAAATGAAATGCATGCACACATTTCCTTCTTGGCAACAAAATATATCCATGCAAAAGTGAAGTTGTGATCAGACTTAAAATCACAACAGGATTTGTTAAAATCAATTTGCTATCACTGTCTGAATATTTAAAGCTATGCCATTTGACTTAAAATAAAATTTTCAAACACACACATTACTTGCTGTTAATAATTATATTCATACCTTACTTGTAAACTAACTAAGAGAACAATAATTTCATTCAAAAATAATCACATATCTTTCCTACAAAGAAAAATTCCCTTGAATAAATTGTAACTGTCTTTTGAAGGACAGACAGTAAATGGGCAGACAGACAATGGGATCTCTTAAAACTGTTTGTCATCAAGATTAGAGGGACACAAACATTATACTGAAGTTATATCTAGCTTCCCAAATAAGAACTTGCACAGAGGGCGGCGAGATGTATCATATTTGTATACTAGCAATTATTTTTCACATGTAGTAAATAGAGTACAGTATTGAAAGAATGGATGACAGGAAATACACAGTATAAATACTTACATGTATCTACCTAACTAGTATACCTAGACATTTATATACCATGTATATAGAAAGAAAATAAAGCTTAAAATTTTAGGCGTTACATTAATATGTACACAGTACATGTAGTTCCTTTGTGTGGTTATGCTCAATTACGTACCATGATAAAGTAGATAAAATAAAGGCAAGCTTATATGTACATGCAAGCATATAAGCAGTAGTACGTTAATTTAAATTTTGAAATCAGCTTTTTTCATTTTTCTAGCTTAATCGTTAAAGTATTTCAAATCACGAAACACATGATTCAGAATTTATGCAACTAGTTTACAGTAGGGTGAAAATGGTTGAATATTTCATGCATGTGAAATTGAACATTTCATGATTTTTATACATGTATGTACATGCATGAATTTTTTTACAGACAAATGTAAATGTAAATGGCTAAGTTTTTATGCACAATGAATAAGCACATGTTGTTAAAACCTTCCGTAACACAGAGCTTTGGTTTTACTGGTGCAAAAATCGAACCTTGACCATAATTTCACTTCATAATCATGACGTAGTCTAGTTTACCCCTCTGAAAATGCTCTTGAAGTTGGTCTTCTAATTTAAAACTTGATGAATACGGAAGATTATGTCAAATACTTCTAACCAAGATTATACAAATGTTTTTGAGCACTCTTTGACGTCATCAATTTACAGAGGCAGAAAAGTTGCCCAAGTTTTGAACAATGGTTTAGGTAGGTGACTAAATGCAAATCAGAACAGACATGCTGCACACGCTGTAGTTACGATCTTGCACATTTATCAATGATCTGGGGATACTTATTAAACTTCAGGATGATGAACTGTTTAAAATGAGTAAAAGAGATACAATATCTGGAGCATCAGAAAAATAACATGCAATCAATTTATAACCTAACTTACTCATTTCTTGTACATTATTTCCAGCAAAATTTTCATTAAATGCTTTAACAGTAAACATACCACATGACTTGGACATGAGGAAGATGAAAAAATGAAGTTAATACCACTTGAACTTAATTTAAAATCAGCAAGAAATGAAAAATTCCTAAAGTAAAAAGACATTTACAGTAAAAGATAACTTATGAATCCATATATACATGTATTTCTTATGATTGGAAGGTACGGATGTTAATGGCAAAAATTTAAAGTGCTGTAACTACGTAGTGTGAGTTGATATAAAGCTGGGTTAGACTTTACCAATACCATCAATTTTTGTGAGACCCAAATGAAGATAAAGTCCTTCTTTACAAATAAAAATGTATTTAAATGTACATGCGTATATTGTGCATATACATGTATAAAAACTACATGTATGACCTGCACATATTGTCTCGATCACATAAAAAGTACTTGTGTAAACAGAAATGAGCATCATCATAATTTTGTGAACAATACATTTCGACCATTCATTTAGTCCTAAATAAATCATTGCACAATAAGATATTGTTACTATAGTAACAACAGTATTTCTTTTACTTTAATATGGCAGTCTTTTTTTAAGGTGTACTAAAATTCTCTCTACCAAAACATCTACCAGCAGACATCTCCAAATTCATTTGCCTTCGTTGATATCTTTTTAGATATTTCGTCCACTACGCACGCTATTTATCCGTAAATGTAGCATGGATCACATAAATTCACCCTGCCTACCAGAGGGTACAGGAATTGTCAGAGTAATCTTTATTTACATCTACATTTGCTGTAACTTCCTTCTTTATGGCACAATTTCCGTTCTCGTTTAGTTATCTGTCACTTCTGGTTCATCTATAATGATACAAATTAAAGCATCATACTACACAAAGAAGTAGGTGTGGTAACCTGCCATATCGGCCCTTTTTTCAAAGTTGTTCATATATCCATAATATTCTAGTTTTTAAAATGTCAAATGTATGGTGAATCCATATCAGGAAAGCTTTTCTGATTTCGCAGTCCTATATTGAATAATACGTCGCTAAAAACGTCTAAAAACGTTGATATCATTGAAAATATCAATAAATGAGCAAAATTTCGATAGAAATTTATGAAATTAAGTATCGAACCAGGCCTTGCCCATGATAATTTTTGTACCAATCGATGGATTTCTGATCGGCCTTTAAATTTGCATAAAAAATATCATGGGCGAGGCCTGGATTATAAATGAATTTTGAAGATTTGTATGTAAAATACGACTATTTTCCTTTGTTTTGCATCATTCCTGACGACAAACATCAAGTGCGTGATGTTACGAGGGCTCAAATATATGAGTCATGACGCAGTATTTTCTCAAACATACAACACTGCAAAAAGTGATAATTTAAAATATTTCGTTTATCAAAAGCATTATTCGTCGAAATTATAGGGCCGATATAAGGGGTTAGCGCATCTAGTCCTTTGTAATTATCAGAATTTTTACATTTACATTTACATTTACATTTTACATTGTACATATATGTAGTTATAGTGATCACTATTAATTCAGCAACATTGCAAAAAGTGATAATTTAAAATAGTTCGTTTATCAAAAGCATTATTCGTCGAAATTATAGGGCCGATATAAGGGGTTAGCGCATCTAGTCCTTTGTAATTATCAGAATTTTTACATTGTACATATATGTAGTTATAGTGATCACTATTAATTCAGGCAATCTTATATCTTTTCAAGCTATTTTTCTTTCTTTATTTTCATCCCCTCTTCTCACTGGACTGCATTTCAATTGCATTTAATATTCTTATTAAACTACATGTAATACATTCTAAAACTTTTAAAAGTACTACAAGCAGCAAAATATACATCTGCTAGATATAATTTTAGAGCTGTGACCTTGAGATTCTGACCTTAATAAAAAATAGAACTGTTCAAGAGCAGGTACATGTATGTCGCCTGTTGCATGTTTGACCCTAAATATGTGACCTTGACTTTGAAAGTGACCTTGACCTATATTGCGTTTGTCTGATGTAAATCAAGTAAGTTACAGCCAAAAGCATGAAAGTGTGACTACCAGACAGACAGACATACACCAGACAAAGTGTTCCCTATATCGCTCTTCCTCTTGTGATCCTTTGTAACAATATTGAGGATTCTAAGTCTAAATTTTGGTCAGCATCCTGTCCTATCTGAATTTTTATTTTAGTGCAGTGATCTTGACCTCTGACCTTGATAATCAACAGCTGTTAGCATCATACCTAGACAGCCAATTGTGCCTCACATGAAATGAGCATCATGTAAATTTCACATGAAAGTTCATGTGAAATTCATATAAATTTCACATAAGATTTATGTGAAAAATATTTCACATGGATTTCACATAAATTTCCTTCACATGAATTTCATATGAATTTTTCCAAGTGACCTTCACATGAAACTGAATTCACATAACATCCATGTAAAAATCTTCACATGAATTTCATGTGAAAAATTTCATGTAAATTTCATGTTTGTGCTCGTTTCACATAAATTTCATGTGAACTTTCATGTAAAGTTCATGTAAATTTCATATGAATTTCATATGAGGCACAATTGGCTGTGTAAAAGTAATAACATATTTTTGTTAGATGTGACCTTGACCTATTCTACCAGTAAAAATAATGTAATGTTCTTGTCAGTGTATTCTTTACATGTCTGTGGTGTTTTTATGAAAAATAAAGTTTGTGACTGCAAACAGTAAACCAAGTTCTTACATGTATCTCTTTGAAACTACAAAGTTATCAAGAAACTATACTGCAAACAATAGAAATTTGGATGTTGAAAAGCAATACATCTAGACTAAGATGAACAAACCTTCATCTATTCCATATTTCATCTGTATGTCCTCCACTAAATCTCTTCTGCCTTGCTCCAGTAAGGCTTCAAACAACTCCCTCAGTAACCTGTCCTCTGATTGGCTGATACGCTGCCTGTCTCTCCAGCGAATCAGAGCCATCGTTATTTGTTTGACCACCTGGTAAGGATTGTCCAGCTGAATCTGTTCTATTTCTGGCTGGGTCAGTCCTAAGGACAGAGTGACCAGTGTCCACTCCACTCCTAATCTGGCAGCGACGTAACTCAGACCAAAGTCTGTCAATGGGGCTGAATTATAATTATAAAACTTTAAAGTCAATTTACCTAATGGTAAAAAAAATCAACAGACCAGTGGATACATGTATGTATTATAGACAAAAAAAGACCTAACATCACAACTTCAGTATTCATGATTTCCTCGTCAAATACTGTGATGCCATGTCTAGCATGTATAAAACATATGTTTACTGCATTAATATCAACATGGTTAATTGGAATTTATTATGAGGCATTACCTCCCTTTCTGGAAAGTTATTACTCTATTGAGTCTTTGCAGAATACAGAGTTATTTCCCATTTGAGACGGTATCTGACGTAAAACCATTGTGACGTCATGAAAATGGTATGGTAACGTCGATTTTATACTGTCGTTTTAGAACCGTTTCTATAGAATTTGATGACCTCATAATCAGTCTATGTCAGATACCGTCCCAAACGGGAAGTAACTCTGGTTTTCGAAAATACAGAATTGAAATGTACATTACTATTATATCCTTCCTTTGAATAAAAAGTATAGTCATGAAATTCAATGTATATCTGACGTACCAGCTCTACCACTGTCCACCGTGTCCTCTAGTGACTGTAGGAACTCCTTCACTGTCTTTATATGCTCCCCTATATCATCCTGGAAATCTAATGTTAGATATATGGAATGAGAATAAAGATAAAAGATGTCTTTATATGCTCCCCTATATCATCCTGGAAATCTAATGTTAGATATATGGAATGAGAATAAAGATAAAAGATGTCTTTATATGCTCCCCTATATCATCCTGGAAATCTAATGTTAGATATATGGAGTGAGAATAAAGATAAAAGATGTCTTTATATGCTTCCCTATATCATCCTGGAAATCTAATGTTAGATATATGGAGTGAGAATAAAGATAAAAGATGTCTTTATATGCTCCCCTATATCATCCTGGAAATCTAATGTCAGATATATGGAGTGAGAATAAAGATAAAAGATGTCTTTATATGCTTCCCTATATCATCCTGGAAATCTAATGTCAGATATATGGAGTGAGAATAAAGATAAAAGATGTCTTTATATGCTCCCCTATATCATCCTGGAAATCTAATGTTAGATATATGGAATGAGAATAAAGATAAAAGATGTCTTTATATGCTCCCCTATATCATCCTGGAAATCTAATGTTAGATATATGGAATGAGAATAAAGATAAAAGATGTCTTTATATGCTCCCCTATATCATCCTGGAAATCTAATGTTAGATATATGGAGTGAGAATAAAGATAAAAGATGTCTTTATATGCTTCCCTATATCATCCTGGAAATCTAATGTTAGATATATGGAGTGAGAATAAAGATAAAAGATGTCTTTATATGCTCCCCTATATCATCCTGGAAATCTAATGTCAGATATATGGAGTGAGAATAAAGATAAAAGATGTCTTTATATGCTTCCCTATATCATCCTGGAAATCTAATGTCAGATATATGGAGTGAGAATAAAGATAAAAGATGTCTTTATATGCTCCCCTATATCATCCTGGAAATCTAATGTTAGATATATGGAATGAGAATAAAGATAAAAGATGTCTTTATATGCTCCCCTATATCATCCTGGAAATCTAATGTCAGATATATGGAATGAGAATAAAGATAAAAGATGTCTTTATATGCTCCCCTATATCATCCTGGAAATCTAATGTCAGATATATGGAATGAGAATAAAGATAAAAGATGTCTTTATATGCTCCCCTATATCATCCTGGAAATCTAATGTCAGATATATGGAATGAGAATAAAGATAAAAGATGTCTTTATATGCTCCCCTATATCATCCTGGAAATCTAATGTTAGATATATGGAATGAGAATAAAGATAAAAGATGTCTTTATATGCTCCCCTATATCATCCTGGAAATCTAATGTTAGATATATGGAATGAGAATAAAGATAAAAGATGTCTTTATATGCTCCCCTATATCATCCTGGAAATCTAATGTTAGATATATGGAATGAGAATAAAGATAAAAGATGTCTTTATATGCTCCCCTATATCATCCTGGAAATCTAATGTTAGATATAAGGAATGAGAATAAAGATAAAAGATGTCTTTATATGCTTCCCTATATCATCCTGGAAATCTAATGTTAGATATATGGAATGAGAATAAAGATAAAAGATGTCTTTATATGCTCCCCTATATCATCCTGGAAATCTAATGTTAGATATATGGAATGAGAATAAAGATAAAAAGATGTCTTTATATGCTTCCCTATATCATCCTGGAAATCTAATGTTAGATATATGGAATGAGAATAAAGATAAAAAGATGTCTTTATATGCTCCCCTATATCATCCTGGAAATCTAATGTTAGATATATGGAATGAGAATAAAGATAAAAAGATGTCTTTATATGCTCCCCTATATCATCCTGGAAATCTAATGTCAGATATAAGGAATGAGAATAAAGATAAAAAGATGTCTTTATATGCTCTCCAATATCATCCTGGAAATCTAATGTCAGATATAAGGAATGAGAATAAAGATAAAAAGATGTCTTTATATGCTCCCCTATATCATCCTGGAAATCTAATGTCAGATATAAGGAATGAGAATAAAGATAAAAGATGTCTTTATATGCTCTCCAATATCATCCTGGAAATCTAATGTTAGATATATGGAATGAGAATAAAGATAAAAAGATGTCTTTATATGCTCTCCAATATCATCCTGGAAATCTAATGTCAGATATAAGGAATGAGAATAAAGATAAAAAGATGTCTTTATATGCTCCCCTATATCATCCTGGAAATCTAATGTCAGATATAAGGAATGAGAATAAAGATAAAAAGATGTCTTTATATGCTCCCCTATATCATCCTGGAAATCTAATGTCAGATATAAGGAATGAGAATAAAGATAAAAAGATGTCTTTATATGCTCTCCAATATCATCCTGGAAATCTAATGTCAGATATATGGAATGAGAATAAAGATAAAAAGATGTCTTTATATGCTCCCCTATATCATCCTGGAAATCTAATGTTAGATATATGGAATGAGAATAAAGATAAAAGATGTCTTTATATGCTCCCCTATATCATCCTGGAAATCTAATGTTAGATATATGGAATGAGAATAAAGATAAAAGATGTCTTTATATGCTCCCCTATATCATCCTGGAAATCTAATGTTAGATATAAGGAATGAGAATAAAGATAAAAGATGTCTTTATATGCTCCCCTATATCATCCTGGAAATCTAATGTTAGATATAAGGAATGAGAATAAAGATAAAAGATGTCTTTATATGCTCCCCTATATCATCCTGGAAATCTAATGTCAGATATAAGGAATGAGAATAAAGATAAAAGATGTCTTTATATGCTCCCCTATATCATCCTGGAAATCTAATGTCAGATATAAGGAATGAGAATAAAGATAAAAGATGTCTTTATATGCTCCCCTATATCATCCTGGAAATCTAATGTCAGATATAAGGAATGAGAATAAAGATAAAAGATGTCTTTATATGCTCCCCTATATCATCCTGGAAATCTAATGTTAGATATATGGAATGAGAATAAAGATAAAAAGATGTTGAAAAATAACGCATAAACATGTCATAATCTTAACTAGACTGCTCCAGAACAGTGCAGTTTCGCAGAAATTCTTACGAAAAATTTGAGGAATGAGATGCAGTGTAAGAATATGAGTTTTATCCAAAATAAGAGAATGACATCTTTTTATAAAGCTGAAAAAACGATTGGCATAATTCACGTAGATGAAAGTGAAAGTAGAACGCCAATCGTTTTAATTCGTTATCAAAAGCTAATATTCACCTAATTTCGGATACAACTCATAGCCAAGCCATTCTTACACTTCATCACATTCCCCTTTTTGTTATAAATGATCTATCTTGCACAAAAATATAGAAAAACCCACTGTTCTGCATTGCGAGATTACTCATCATGCTCGGAAAAATGTCTAAAATAATAATTATCATACACATTTCTGCCATATTTTGATCCAGACTAAAGCGACCAAACATGTCAAGTCTTTAATTAGGTCAATTTAAATGTATGTCAAAACAATCGCATCTGTACCTCATCATCCATCCCCCTGCGGAGAATCTATTTTTCCACATTTTATGAGGATAACTCTGAATATTTGAGGATATTTGTAATCCTACATGTACATCGTCTCTAGTCATTCTTGATATTTACCTGGATCTAGTGGATACACCAGGCAGGCAGGAATGGTAGCATCCTTATAATCGGGACAACACTGTAATCTGTACACCTTAGGAGGGCATACGTGTTGTAGGATCTCCGCAGGGTAAAGGTACGGCTCCTCAACGCCCGTAAATCTACAGTGGGTACACACCAGGTACTGCTCGTAATGGACGAACGGCCATTCCTGTAGTAACACCATCATGTCTGTGTGACAGCTCGTTATCAGGTACCTGAACAGTTATATAATCATACATGAATAGCAGTTCTAGAAATGACCAATAATTCATTTTATATTATCTTACATGAAAAGCAGTTTTAAAATGAGCAAAAATTAATTTCATCATGTAGGTATCTTTAAAGAAAAATCAAAATACATTAATAAGCTAAAATACAAATTGATTATATCTTATCCTGGGTGAGTAGTGTAAAATCCTGTTTATGATATCTTCAAACTTAGTCACATCCTACAAACATTGGAATCTACATAACAAAAGAGGAAATTTTCTTGTTCAGTCGCATATAGAAGATACATGTATCAAGTAATGTGCAATGTACTGAAAGGGCAACATTTGGCATACATTCAGCCTCAGCAATGAAGTTCTCAGATAGATGTTTGCCTATTTTTCTGTATAAATCCTGTAGATTTTAATGTATGACTGAATATTGATACTGTAAACGTGGTTACTTTCGCTAGGAAAATTTCATGGTTTTAACATTGGGCTGATTTTTCCCAAATAGCAGCGTGCGCTTATGTATGCCAGTTCAAACTAAATTTAGAACTTGACCCGGCAAAGCCACTTGATTGAATTTATCTGGCGAACAGCGTTCACCGAAATCTGCTCCTTGCTGTTTGAAATGCATAGGCGATAATCGGCGCATTCCTGCGTATGCTGTTTGCCGGAAAAACTCAATCAAGTGGCTTCGCCTGGTCATGCCAGGTCATGCTGGGTCAAGGTCTAAATTTAAATTGAACCGTTGTACATAGGCGCGTGGCGCTTTTTGGGAAACAAATCAGCCCATTAAGACATTACATTTGGGGGAAATATTTGTGATATAAACATATCTACCATTGTAGGAATGCGGCAAGATTAATTTTGAAAAAGGGAATTTTTTGCGAAGTCCACTGATACGTGAAATAAGTGAAAATTACCCCGAAATTTCCACGTTCACAGTACACATCTTATAATGAATTCAGAAAAAATCTGTGTTTGTGAAATACGAATGGCCCCGTTGGCATCTTTGACAGTAAAACAGCTGAAAAGTAGTTTCACATTTTGAGGTCAAGGTTAAATTTGGTATCCATGGAAAAGTCTTGCCACAAGGAATACACATGTGAAATAAGAAAGCCCTATCACTTACCATTCAAAATTGTGGTCAAGGTTTAAGTTTTTGTGGACAAACAGAGACACAAACAGACAGACAGACAGACGGACAGGCCAAAAACTATATTACGGGGGCATAAAAAGACATGTTACAGTATCTGCCATGAGCATGATCAGAGGTGAATATTAGAAATGTATTGAACATTTATGATAGATTTTGATGCTCAAAATGTTAAGGGCAGACAACAGCTTTGATCTGACAGTGTGTGTATTCACTGCCTCTGACATTTGCATTTAAGGTAGAGCATCCCTCAGGTCAGAATTCTGGAAATTTTATGCCTGGAACCCTATTTTTTCTCTTCAGAATATTGTTCAGATTATCAAACTAATATGTTTTTGGGAAAAGAAGTTACATTTCATCACCCCTAAAAAGGAATTTTTCTTACTTTTCCCATAGGGTCCAATGTTAAAGTTCAAACGGCTACACTCTCGGTATAATCATGAAACCAAGAGTTATATTTTGTTTGTGTATCAGGTTTATCATAAGATTTGAATATATGGAAAAGAATATAATGTAAAAATTGTTATTTAGGACATATGAGCATCTGATTCAGTTGCGCTGTCTACTGATTCCCTACATGTATGTTTGTGGGCAGACAGCAGGTTTGTTTAATGTATATTATACAGTATTTACCATATTTCCTGTAGGTCACTGCCCCTGACAGCTACATTCACGTCAGTTCCACTGTCTACTGATTCCCTGCATACTAGAATCTTTGTCCGATTTCTGAAATAAACAATGCACTATTTTCTGTTTGCAATATAAATGTGTCTCACATAATATCTTATTTGTTAAATGTAGAATGACAAATAATAAGACTTGTAAGAAGACAACATGATCGCTCACCATGTAGGTTTTTGATAGTAAAATCATGGTGAAATTTTTTTACAAACACATGTAGTGAGATAAGGCCGTGTTAAAGTCTAAAGTAAGTCAAACTCCAAGGTCAAGGTCTCTAGGTCAAAAATCTAGGTCCCAAATGAAAGGTCTGGTCATGAGGAATCAACATGTGAAATATCAAAGCCCTATCCTTTATAGTAAAGCCTAGGTTAATGTTTTTTTAATACTAGGTTAATGTTAAGGTCAAGGTCATCAAAGATTACATAGCTCGCCATGGCAGGTTGTTGTCAAAATTTGAAAAAATTCTAAAATCAAAAAAGTGTTGTCATAAGAATTCTATGCATCATATATTAGTTGTTCCCTAAGAGAGCTTGAGATACAACCTAAGTATGAGTAATTAAAAGTAGGTCAAAATCCAATATCAAGGTCACTAGGTCAAAGGTCATGGTCTCAATTGAAAGGTCTCATCACAAGGTATCTACATGTGAAATATCAAAGCCCTACTTCTTATAGTTCAAGAGACATAACCCAGGTTAAAGTTTTGTCTACAAACAACAACGAGGCCAAGGGTATGACATTAGCTCTCCGGACTTTCGTCCCGGCAAGCTAAAAAGTAAAGGCATCAAACAAAAGGTCTGATAATGAGGAATCTGTATATGAATTATCAAAGACAGAATAGATACTTTCAGGAAACTCACCTGTACCCCAGTACGCCATTTTTCCAGTCTTCTCTTTGTAGTATATGATTCTGGAGCCGTGCCGACGTCTTCTCAAAGAAGTTTGGTGGTGTCGAGGTCGGAAACTGAAGTTTAAACGAGATCTCAATAATATCTGCCGGTATTTTCTCTGGCCACTCGGCACCTAAACTCTTTGGTTCTTCTGTACTCAAGAACCATGGGAACTTTAATACTCGACTAGAGGCAAACGTGGATGGTGCACCGGCAAATTTTGGAACTTCATAGCACAAGTCAAATTTGAGCATTAGGTCAATGAACGTATCTCGAGCCTCAACACTGAGCTGGAAATGCAGTAGGCAGTAGTGTAGCATTTCAAGCATCATGAGTCCTTTGGTCAAGAAATCTTCCTTCATCATCTCGAACTTCTTTGAAGTTAGACTAGCCAGTTTTCCATAGGTTTCATTGTAGACGACATGCTTGTCGAAATCGTGCCGGAAAATAGCACGTAGCATTTCGACCAGAGTGTCGGGTCGGTGAAAAATGATATTTTTGAGTTTCGGATTCTCGTAGTACCATACTATTTCACCGGTCATGTGGAGGTACTTGAGAACCAGCTCCAGGCTCGATACCGCTGAACCCTCCAGTGAGATCATGCTCTTGTTCATGGAGTTCATGGTATCGTTGAAGATGTGTAGCGCCTGTTCAAAATGCAGTATTTTGGCCTTGTGTTCCTGGATAGCCTGTAGATACTTGTACCAGTATTCTGGGAAGGTTTTCTCGCCTGCCTCTTTCAGAGCGTTCTGCAACGTAATGCTGAAATCTTCAACGCCCGTCAATTCTTCAGCGCAGCTAACCACTCCTATACTGCTTGGCAGAGTTGTTCGAGTATTCAGCATTCTTTGCAGATTCATACGTTTTTCTCTAATTCTTTGGACATCGATATCTTCAAATCTTGAGCCAGTGTCCTGAGTTGAGAGCTGTTTCATCATGTCCTCTGCTTTGATAAAGTTGATTTTCAAATCATCCAACTTAGCTTTCTCGTTGAAGTGAAGCTTGTGTAGAATATCCTCCGTTTTCTCTTCAATTTCATCTTTTTTGCACATATCTGAGTGAGTTCCGACAATTTTGATGGTTGCTCCTGGAGCCCTATCCATTATTGCATCAACCCAATTCCCAATCAAAGCTGGGTACTGTTCCGATGTGTACTTGTTAAGGTCAAAAACTAGGACATGTAGAGCTTCTGGGGTCAAAAACATATGGTGTGCAGCTGAGTAGATATGGTGACCTCCAAAGTCTAGAATTTGAACCCTAATGTTAGGCTCTGGTTCCCATAGGTGGCGCTCCAAAACCCACGTTCTCTCGTGCTCTAAAGTAAGTTTTGAGCGACCTAAAATTAGAGCATTTCTCAGGCTAGTTTTACCGGCTTTTGCGGCTCCTATCAAAATCATCTTTTTCCTGTGTCGTGCCTGACTGATTCGTAACTCTCGAAGGAAATCAAATATGGCAGTCACTCCTTGGTTACAAAGCTCCTGAGGGGGAGTGGTCAGGTAGTTATCGGCAACACTTAGCAACCCTGTTGATTGTAAAGCCTCTAACTTGTCCAGGAGCATTGGTAGTTTCTGCAGCTGATTGTACTGAAATAATGACAAACACATAATTATATTTAATTCTCATACATCATCTTTAAACTTCTACTTTTAGGAGTATACTCTATGGTACATGTATATACATGTACATGTATAAGTGTCACAACCTTTTAAAATAAAAGTGAATTATAAGAAACTTTCTTGAAATGCATATACCGTACATAATGTACATGTACATATTTATATTTCTTTATTGTGAACATTAATTAAGACTTTAAATCAATTTCATCCATATAATCAATAGACTTTCACTTTGGGACAGTGCTTGATGTAGACAGATTTACATATAAACCAAACTTTTTTAATTATTCATAAGATAATATTCAAGGAAGCTCATTAAAAGGCCCCTGTACATGGCTCAAGTTCTAGATTAGACATATCTACATGTAACATACATGTATAATGATATAACAACTTTAAAATATTGCTAAACCTGTGAAGTTCTAAACCTGTGAAGTTGTCTAATGATGATGATAATCAAACTGACAAATAGATGGACAGACTCCAGGGCTCTCACACTCATTTTTGGAACTGGGGCCCCAGGTCTTTGAATCAAACTGAGTTTGAAATTGGGGAAAATTTTGCAGCATTTTCTCAGAACTTACGGAAAAAATTGATTTTTTGCTTTTTCACTTGAAATTTAGCATTTTTCACTCTTTCTTTCCCAAATTTTCAATGAAGTTTCAAATTGTGAAAAATTAGTCAATGAATTGGGAAAAAAAGATACTATTTTGCGTTGGGAATGGGGTTAAATATTAGCCCTAAATCAGGCTGATTGAGAACCCGGCCTGCAGAAAAACAAAGTGGTCCTAAATAGCTAATATCTTTTGTATGAGACACACATACCTGGAGGTCTAATTCACACAGGTTACTCAGTCTGTATAGGTTTTCAGGCAGCTTCTGTATTTGATTGTTAGCTAGGAACAGGTGCTCTAAACAAAGACAGCCACATATGCCATCTGGAAGAGCCGTCAACTTATTCCCCTGCATCTCTAGAACACGCAGCTTTTTTAACTTTTGGATTTCGTTCGGAATTTCTTCTAAATAGTTGTCCCCTAATTCCAAATTTTCTAGATGTTTCAGTTCAAAAAGCTCTAACGGAATGCGTAGCAATGCGTTGCATCTCATGATAAATTTCCGCAGCTTTTTCAACCCCTTGACATCGGGGGAAACCTCCGAGAAGTAATTGTTGCTGATGTTTAATATCCTCAATTCAGAGAGTAGAAAAAGCTCCTTTGGGATAACAGAGTTCAATTTCATCGCTCCCGTAAGATTCAAGTCCTGAAGGTTTGTACAGTTGGCAATATTTGCCGATACATACTTCAGAAAATTGCCTCGCATATTCAGTATTTCTAACTTTGTTAGGTTCCCTACCTCGTCTGGAATCGTATTTATTTGATGCCAGCTCACATCAAGGTACTGAAGCTCTTTCAATCCACATGCCGCTTTCGGCAGCTCCTTAAATCCCTCATCTTTTGGATACCATTTGTGTGATAAGACTAGATGTTCAATTTTCCTACATCTTCCTAATTCTACTGGAATATCAGAGAGCAAATTTCCGCCTAATTTCAAGTAACGTAAACATTTCAAATTTCCGATGTCAGACGAGATGCTGTGAAGTTCGTTTTCACTAAAATCTAACTCTACTAGAGAATCTAGACAAAATATTGCTGCCGGTATCTGTTCAAATAAATTGAAGCTCAGATTCAATTTCTCCATATATTTACAATTACTGAACGACTTGGGTAGAGTTTGAAGATAGTTTCCCTGAGCATTGAAATATTTCATGGTGACTAGGTTCCCTATAGCAGTGCCACCTACTGGAAAAGATGCCAGCTTCAGAAAGGGGAGGGAAACCTCTTCCAGGTGCATGGTATAGATAATTCTAGGTACCCATCCTTTGTACTTCCCTTCAGGAACATACAAGATTTGCTTCCCCTTGAGGTTTTTCTGCACATACTGTTTCAAGGCCTCTGAGGCATGACTGTGACCTTGAGAGGCCATCGTCATGGTAACTAGGTTACCTAAAATGATAAGATAGAAAATATTTAGTGCAAATGATTTCTATGGGCACATATTTTAATGCAAGCTTTCTTGAGGGGGTGGACAAGGTGAAAGGGAGGGGGAGAAAGGGTGACAGGAGGAGAGAGAGAGGGGAGGAAGGAGGGAAGGGGGGAAATGGGAGGGAGGGGAGGGGAGGAGGGAGGAAAGGGGGCAGGAGGGGGGAGGTAAGGGGGTGGGAAGGGGAGAGAGATACCCCCTGTCCGACCCCCTATCTTAGCATTTGCAAAAGGACAGGCCCCAGAACTGATCATACATGTGCACAGTATGAAGGCAACATGTATACAACATTACCTTGAGGCAAATGCTAGCAAGATTGATACATGATTGCTTACGAAAAATGTTTGTTCTGCTTCAACTAATCTGAACAAGAGAAGTTCTATTGTACTACATGTATCTTATGTTAAAAGAAGTAGTGTTGCTTTTGAAAATGAAGGTCAAGGCTATCATTTGAAAAAATGTTGGAGAAGTTATCATTGATGTGAGGTTGATACATGTATATGTACATTAAAGCACTTCTTTCAACTTACATAGAACGAGAAAATGACAAATCATTGATTGGCCAGTGGTCGATTCTAAACGTTTCTTAAATTCTAAGATAAAATTTATATATCTTAATGAAGAATGACAATCTCCTTATTTTTCATTTGGATGCTATGGTAAAGTTGTGTCATTAACAACTATGTCAGACCAGACCAACCCTATTTTTTTGCCTCGACCCTAATGTTTTTTTTCATTGATCCTGACACTGAAAGGAATGAAATTAAAAAAAAAACCAGTTTTGTTTTAAAAATGAGTTTTATGAAAATCATCATCGTCCAAACGTTACAATGTCCTACAGATCGTCATGGTTCTAAGAGCTGAAGTGACAAGGTTCAAGCTACGGTAAGGGACAGCATGAGCAATTTGCTTGTACGGTACATATATTTGATTTCCTGAGATTTTTAATCTGTTTCAATATTGTTACCATAACACTAACCTTATGGTAAGCAGAGCTACTGCTGAGTTTTTGTCATCGGTACATCATTGCTTTTTCTACGTGTACATTTTCTTCCAGCATAGAATATCAGCTACATCATGAATTCACATCTTGATCTAGAATAGAAAGAAAAAGACTTGAAATTAGGTTGTGCCTAAATGTACATATAAACATAAATGGTAAAAATGACTGGAAGGGTTATAACTTTGACTACTTCTTTATGCAAAGATCTTCTAGAAATAGAGGCCTATATAGCCGTTTAGACTGGCCTATATAGCCGTTTAGACTTGTTTAATCAAGAATGGAAGCCTGTCATTTTTACACTTTTAAGACAACACAACTAGAACCTTTTTTTAATAAAAATTCAATTTCATTCTTCAATCGATTATTGAGAGTCATAGCCGATTAAGCCCTGGCCACAACCTGCCATGGGTGCTTTTAGGATGTGTGCATTTGTGGAGGCTACATGTTCTATGTTTTTCTGAAGATGCAAGGAAGGAAGTGGCAAGAGCGCAGAAGGAGTGCATCACGCACGTCGCACGCACGGTTATATGGATGGTTACATGCATCATATGAAGAGCAAAAAATAGTAATTGCATTGCAATGATTGCACATACTTACAACTTGTGTGCAACTTGCTTACAACGCACTTTCTCCGTACGTCTCCTATATATTGCCGAATCTGTTATACCGCCAAAGGTGGCACTATAACGAAAAGGCGCATATTCAGATATCTATCAACAGATAATCTTGCCTTAATTAATAATAAAAGGTAAAAATCAATTTCTTGATACTTTACATGTATTTCAGCTGTAACTTTCCCCATTTTGCTCAAAATACTGCCGTTTTTCCCAATTTGAAAGGCCCCGCCCCTTTCCCAAAATACCCTGCGACAGCCCAGTTAGGGATCCCTGGTGTTCAGCATCAGATCAAGGCAAGTGCCTCCTTGGTGAAAGGGGGGGGGAGTGTAGTAGAATTAGAAGTACCAGTAGGATGGGCGGGATTTGAACTTGGTGCTGGCATAAACCAGGTTGGGCACATCATCGAATCTCCGATGTTCTATCGTAACTGGTCAGCTATGTCGTAAATGCGTGACTGATCAATGTCGGAAACTCAATGTTGTCGACAAGAAATTCAACGTTTTTATTATTTTCATCAAAATAAAAGATTGTAGCATTTTATATCCAACTGTGTTGAATACTTTATTGACTAATGAATACATGAAAGTAGTTTTTCAGGTATTCTATAGCTGCATATACGATGCAGATCGAAAATACCAGCTTTCCTCTGACGTCGGATTCCATGGGTTGCACAATTCAAATAGTGATTTCACCACCATAAAGGATAGGAAAATCTGTGTTTATGTGATTGGCGGCTTTAAGAGACTTTAAATAATTCCCAATATAACTTTTGAAACAAAAAAACTGATATTAATTAACAATCAAAACAATCACTCTTCTCCCAGTCGGATTATTGGAGGAAAGTATGGAGCACCGTTGATGCTAAGACAACAGATAGGATGCAGATAAAAATATTTTAATTTGATGATGAAAATCAATTGTTTTTGTGAAGTTTTTTTCTTTTTTGAATATAATGCTTTAATAATCCCCTTGAAAAGATTGAATAGCTCTGCTTACATTATTGTTTATTTCTTCCTCTCCTTGAACACCATGGACACCAGAGGAATAAATTTCCCGCAGATGGGAATATATTTTCTGCAGTAGGAATAGATTTCCCACAGACGGGAATAGATTTCCCACAGACGGGAATAGATTTCTCGCATTTTTCTTTCCCTAATGGGAATAGATTTCCTGCTGATGGGAATTTATTTCCCGATGATGTGAATAGATTTCCCACAGACGGGATTATATTTCCCTTGACGGGAATAGTTTTTCTGATTATAGGAATAGATTTTCCGCCAACGGGAATAGATTTTCCGCCAATGGGAATAGATTTCCCACCGACAGGAATTGATTTCCCAACAACGGGAATTGATTTCCCACTGACAGATTTCCCGCTGACGGGAATTGATTTTCTGATATCTTTATTGTTTACACATGAACATGTAACTTCTCTTGTGAAATCAATGCCCGTCGGCGGAAAATCTATTCCCATCATCAGAAAAATTTTTCCCGTCAGGGGAAATTTATTCCCGTCTGTGGGAAATATATTCACATCATCAGGAAATTAATTTCCGTCAGCAGGAAATCTAAATTTATTCCTGTCAGCGAAAAAAAAAATGCGGGAAATATCTATTCACGTCTGTGGGAAATCTATTCCCTTCTGCAGAAAATATATTCCCATCTGAGGGAAACTTACTCCCGTCTGCAGAAAATCTATTCCCGTCTGAGGAAATCTATTCCCGTCTGCAGGATATTAATTCCCGTGTGAAAGAAATCTATTCCCGTCTGTTGGAAATATATTCCCATGTGCGGGAAATCTATTCCTTTCATCAGGAAAAAATTACTGTCAACGGGAAATCTATTCCCGTCGGGAAATATATACTTGTTAGAAAATATCTTCCCATCACAAAATTTCATAAATTCACATCAGAGAATTAATTCCCGTAACATAATTGAAATACCGTCTGAGAATCAATTGAATCCCTGTCTGTAATTCATTCCTGTCAGATAATTAATATTATTTCAATTCCCGTCTGAAAATCAATAGAATTCATGCCAGAAAATCAATGCTCTTGTGAATTTATTGAATTCTCTCCAGAAGTTATATGAATTTTCAGAATATTAATTCCCGTCAGAATCTACGTGTAATCTTTTCCTGTCAGAAATTCCCCATACCCTTACCTCCCCCTCCCGCTCATCCCTCCCTCCCTCCTTCCACACTCTGTCACCCTTCCCTCCCCTCCCCCTCTCTCATCCCCTTCCCCCCCCCCCTCCCTTTCACCCTGTCCACCCCTCAGTATAATCAACATTTGACACAGCGTTGCAATGTACGAAAAAAAAAAAAGAATTTCTTTTATACTTCAAGGCCTCCATACTTATGCTTTCAAATACCATGATATACGCAATTTTTCTGCTGCGGAAGGAATTGTCACACGAAAAGGTCAGTTGAAATTGAGACTATTGTGGTAACTTTATGTGGTCAACATAACAAATTTTTAAAACGAATACTAAATAGTGAATTATTTACCAAAATAGGGCGACATTTTAGATCGAGTTGTGACCCCCTTTGAGCATTAACACTGCAGTAGGCAAATATGCACTTATTGATGTGCAAACGACGACTGGATTCAAATTCAGTGATAAAAATACCTGTTTGCTGATAGGTGGACTGTTTCCTCTAATGAAGAATATTTGGAAAACCAAACAAAATTTATGATTTGTTGTTATCGACATCGAGTTTCCGAAATTGATCAGTCACGCATTTACAACATAGCTGACCAGTTACGATAGAACATCGGAGATTCGATGATGTGCCCAACCTGTACACTGTATACTCTCCTCCCTGTGAATCACAAAAATGCACAATGATGTAAAATTCTACAGAAAATACAATGCAATGTTCATGACCTACAAAGCAGGGATATTTGTCGCAGCTGTCTGCTGGGAATAATTTGTTCTCGACCCGTATCAACAATTCCAAGGTCTGAGGAAATTCGGCCCATATATAATTTATTCGAGTAAAAGCAGGATTCGAATTCATGATGGCAAAAGAATAAAATGTTTCTTGGTTAATATCGAGTCGAGATATATTAGAATCAAAACTCAGAGTTTCTTCTATTTGCATTATTTATGAAAAAATAATGACCTTCCGTCGGTTCTGCCAACCGAGTTGATTCGACATAAGTAGAGTTAGAAACGTCATATTGACAAAAAGCTATTTCGATCTTCAGGCAGATTGTATCTCTAAATACCATTGATCACTCAGCGTCTTGTTTCAAAAAAAGAAGGACGTTATTTACAGTTAAAAATGGTTAAAACAGTGTGTTTCAGGTTTTTAAAGGGTTGAAGTTGTTGACCTGGGCAACAGAGGACCTAAAAGTGAAATATTTCTTCCAGAGGGAAGGGGTGATAATAAGTGTTTGAGTGTTTGTATTTTTATTTGTTAAAAGTGTCCAGGTCTCTGATTGTTACTTACCGGTGTGATTGACAAAATGAAAACTAAAAATTTCCAAGCCAAAACCATTTCTTCATACGACTTCTCTAATATGTACAGCAAGCTTCCTCACGACAAATCATCCATTGGTGGAATGAATGTGTATGAGTGTGTGAATGTGACTTTTATGTTGTAAATATCAAATTTTTATACTTTGTACATATACTCAATTAAAAAAAGCTTCCTCACGACAAAATTAATTATCGGTTGTCTAAACTAATTAAATGGTGTTTTGATCGAGAGGGGGAAACTTACATAATACATTTGTTCATATATGAGTGTTTCTTTTCCTCAATAGACTTCAAATCATTTAGATAATGGAGATGTAGCGACCCGTGTAATGCCTTGTCCTTCCTCTTGGACAATATTTATGTTAGATTTGGTGAGGATCTTTACAAACAGGTTGTAGGGATTCTTATGGGTACCAACTGTGCGCCTCTTGTTGCAGATTTATTTTTATACACTTATGAAAAAGATTTTATCCAAAATTTTTAAAAGAACAGAAAAGGAGCTGTTAAAATAAGGGCCGGATTTAGCCCTGAAATCACTCGATTATTTCTCGGGCGCTGTCCTTCCAATTTAGATAAAAGTTGGTCAGGATAAAAATATAAAGTATTATAAGATTCCTAGTAGGTGTTTTATTTAAATAAATTCGATGAAAGATGTTATAATTACGGGTTGAAGAGGTAGGGGTAGGATGACGGAAAACGTTGAATTTCGCTCGAAAATGCACAAAAAAATGCATTATTTTAAACATTTTTACGTTTATTATGCTTCTATTACCTTTTAATGTCAAAATTGGATAAGCAAAATTAACTTTGAGGTTATTATATCAATATAATCGGCAAATTCTGCAATCCGGAAACTGAAAAACGGTTTTATTTCGTTCTTCTCAGCCATTTATGTAGCTTTCTGGCGCGAAATACACACGGTGTAGAAATAGACAACTTTCTCGTTTATTTCCTTCCAAACGGTTAAATATTTGATCGGAACACACTCTGAATAGATTGTTCTGTGATGTAAAATGAAAAAGACGATAATATTACGTACTTTAACGCTCTAGAGGCAAATTTAAAAATAGTCAGCCATCCCCCCTTTTTTCGTTTTTCGCCTGTGGGACATTGTTCCCCCCTCGCTTCAGAACCCCACTTGGCCAGAAAATGTGTTTTATTGATATACACCTTTGGTGAAAGTGGCATTGTAAAGCGAGGGGGGGGGGAACGATGTTGTATAAAACTTTTCCGTTTTTCCATTGATTTCTGTGTAAAAAACGCTTATTTTGACCCAAATATCGGTCTTATTTTGCATAAATTATCCCATCTGAAAGCAGATTCATATGCAGACCAAGTTACTTCAAATTTCAACCGAAAAAGATTCTCAATTTTTGCATTTTGAAATTTCGACTTTTCAGGGCAGATTCTACGCCTTATCTTAAAAGCTCCTTTGATGATTTGAAATGCTTTACTTATACGTCTAGGTACCTGGATGATATTCTCACTATTGACAATCCTGTTTTTGATACATATATAAGACTAAAATTTATCCACAAGAATTGACACTCAACAAAGCAAAATTTTAAAATACAGAAACACCATTTTTGGACCTAAATATCAAGATTACAAACGAAGAAATTCATACAAGTATTTATGACAATAGGGATGATTTTGGATTCAACGCAGTAAATTTCCCTCGGTTTGACAGTGACGTTCCCAGATTACCGTCATACGGGATTTACACATCACAGCTCATCCGGTACGCTAGAGCGTGCATTAATGTTTTGGATTTTTATTGTAGAAATTTACATACAACCAAGAAAGTTTTAGGTCAAGGTTTCCGCTTTCATAACTAATAAAGACTTTTTGGAAATTTTACAACAATTACAGTCAGATTCTTTTAAAGTTCGAACTTATAAAAGCAACAGAGTATATTACTTTGGCTATTTCACAGCCTGCATTTTTTGGTGACATAATAAAAAAAAATTAGAAGGATCAAAGGCAGACAGCATAACCATCGAAAATGTATCAAAATCATCAAACGCCTTTTTTACCGTGGATATAATCCTAGTATCACCAGATGGACACTCGGCATGGTACTGGACCAATCTACAGCCTTGTACCAGCGCATCCTTAAAACTTGCACTCTGACCGACTGTGACGACGGGACTCGATGACGGACCCTGTCCAAACCTCTTTAGAGAAGACAGGGCCCCGACCACCTGTCCTCTCTGAATGTTGTTCGGACTCCTCAGGTGATAACATGCATAAACTCGCTACAGCCGACAGAGCACGGACTGTATTTCGTACGTCCCCACCCTATTTATATATATATATATATTTACATGTATTCAACGTCTTCAAATTCATTAGCATCATTTTGAAGCAGATAAATTTACAGCATGGACCAGACATGCACGTTTCGGGTTTCGGGTGTTCATTGGGCCCCTGCGTTGTGCTGTCTTGTTTGTATGGCCATCTTTCAGTGAGGAGGTTATTTTACACACAATCGTGCGTTCTTCGAGAACTTTGGGCAACCGGACTAGTGGGATGATTGTGCGCACGTAATCCAGGATAACCACACCATCTGTTACTGACGTGGCTGATGACCGTCCTAAGTCGGCACCGATTGTCCACGGGTCTCGTTGATTTATGTGTTGTCTTGTATGTTCGATGTTTGATGTCTCCTTTGCTGTTCCTTGTCTCTTGCTGTGTGTGTCTTCTCTGTGTTTTCACTTTTGGTGTTTGGTCAGTTGCTGTTGGTGCTGCAACCCAGTCTTGTTGGAGATCCCCTCCTTTCTTTTGTGGGAATAATATAGAATCTAGCACCACTTTGTGTTCCGGATAGAAAAATATCAGTCCCGGTTGGGATGATCAACGACCCAACCGAGGCGTTAGCCGAGGTTGGGACGTTGATCATCCCACCCGGGACTGATATTTTTCTATCCGGAACTCAAATGTGGTGCTTGATTATTTTTCTCGCACATTGAAACCTTCAAAGTTCTCTTCCAGCACCGCTGAAAAGGGGAATCAGCCTATCCAGTGTGCGAGAAATGTCTGTCCAAAGTCGGCACCGATTATCCATTGGTCTCGTTTGTTTTGTGTGTAGTCTTTTGTGTTTTTATGTCTCTTTTTCGTCTCTTCGTGTACTCTTTGTGTCTTCCCATCGAGTGGTTCGATGTTTTGCTGCAACGGGGTATGCTTTAAGTTGTTTCTAAACCATAGTTCACATCATTGTTAAATACATTCTCGTTTGATTCCCACAAAGTCATTTACCATATTGTATAAACCTGATCCCACCTCTAGCTGTCTTTGGGTCCGTCGATGCTCAATTGTGAGTGCTTTTGAGATTGTCGTCAGGGTCTTCTTATCTCATTTGCATTAATTAAAGTGTTCTGAACTTACGCTAACAAGTACATGATCTATTTGTAGTTGTGTTGATAAGTTCAATAAGACTGGTTCCCATCCTTTTACTGAAGGATACAGCATTAGGACGCCCTCCATTATTGTATGAATACTGTAAACGACTTTATTTTCGCGTGACCTTAATTTCGCGACAACTCGACGGCAAAATTAATTCGCATGACTTTAATTTCGCGAGCTCATCATCTGATTTTTTTTTATTAGTTCCTTTTTCTGTATATGTATATTTCATTTCCTTATCGTCCTCTATTTATTGCTGAAATGCTTAGTTTATGCTGAAATACAAGCTGAAATTAGACGTTTCGTATCGTCATATCTTTGCGTACCAATCTTATAACACGTCATTTGTTTACTTTTCGTTTATTGAAAACGGGATGATTAGAAGTATAAAAAATGTGCAATGATTATTTCTTCTAAAAGATTTTACAGTTCTAGCATACTGTTTGTCTGGGTAATTTAATCTTATTGATTAATTGCTATATTTGTAAATCAAACATTCCTAACATCGACGCGTATGCCCGTCAGTTGTCTAATTAGGGTAATTAATTGTAGTGGAAGGAGAAAGTAAGACGCTTTTGAATTTTGTCAAATTTGATCTACATTACATCTATTGGACGGACTTTTTATTAGCGAGGACTTTATTTTCGCGTCTGATCAAAGCTCGCGAAATTACGCGAAAATAAAGTCCTCGCTAATAAAAAGTCGTTTACAGTAATCAATAATGCCCATTTATTTGAGTCAATAGAATTCATAAGATTTCTGTGCAAAATATATGAGCTTTCGTCCAATTTTGAAAATGGCGTTTCAATTCTTAAAATTGTAAATATAATCTATTACTGATCTACAGGTCCTAACGGTAATTTGATATGCAACATAGTATGTAATGTTAAAGGTCTTCAAATTCAATAGCAACCGACGTTGATCGAACTTGCACCCACTTCCTTGCGAATGTTCTTCATTGGATTTCAACTACTCTCCTTGTGGACACGTTATAACTGGTGACATAAGTATAGTCAAGAACGACAAGTTAAGAGAATTGTTAAAAAAGGGTCCCAAATACAGAGAAAGTATGTTCTTTACATGGAACCAAAATGTCAAAATTATCATGGACTCTTGTGAGGAATATGCAAGACGTTGGGCAAAGAAAGAGGATGTACAGCTTGACACCCTTTCCGAATGGATAAAATCCATCAGAGGGTTACTTTTATCTAGAATTAACCGATTAAAATCAACTGTGAACACCAGATTCGTGTCTATATTTAAAGACCCTGATGTTATCACAGAGCTTACCTACCTCCAAGAACATTATGTCATCACACCAGAGGACAAAGCCTCAAATAATTACAAATTTACTTGCAAAAAGTACTATTTCGACAGTCTAGTTAAAGAGCTGGGTTTAAATTCGACACCTGGAAATCCCACTTACACCCCAACAAACCTTTCTGCCTCTGAAATAATAGATAACCACAAATCAGCTCTTGCTTCCTTTGGCTTCGACACTAACAATATAGATTCAGATTTACCATACATGTACTTATACTGCATACCTAAAATGCATAAGAATCCGTACAAACAACGTTTCATCGATGGTTCCTCAAAATGTTCTACCAAATCTGTATCGGTCTTACTCACCAAAGTTTTATCTGAAATCAAATCTGGGCTTCAAAAATATTGTTCGACAGTATATTCTCGCAGTGGTATCAACCAGATGTGGATTTTAAAGAATTCGAAGGAACTTTTAGAACATCTGAAATCCACTCATTTTAGTAGATTCCATTCGATCAAAGCCTTTGATTGTTCGACACTTTACACTACAATTCCACATTCTAAATTGAAAGAAAGACTCGCAAAAATTATAAGTAATGCGTTTACAAGTAAGAACGGTAATCGCAAATACAAATTCATTGTTGTTAACTATGACAAAACCTACTTTGTAAAAGAAAAGTCCGATTCTGAAAATAAGTACACTGAAACAGATATTATTCAAATGTTAAACTTTCTGAAGCTGAATCATTCAATCTTTGGTCTCTGAGGGGAACAGATACTTAGCTTCTGACTTTAACTTCACTTACAGATACATAGACGATGTGTTGTCCATCAATAATCCAAAATTCGCGGATTACCTGAGCAGTATCTATCCTTCGGAGCTTGAAGTCAAAGAAACTACAGAGACAAATAATTCAGCATCCTATTTGGACATAATGTTGTCCTACGACACTGATGGTCACATGAACACCTCACTCTATGACAAACGTGACGACTTCAATTTCAGCATTACAAACTTTCCTTTTCTGAGTAGCAACATCCCTTCATCGCCTGCTTATGGCGTGTTCATATCTCAGTTGATACGCTATGCCAGAGCAAGAACCAAATATACGGATTTTGTTCTGAGAGCTAGGCGTCTTTCAGATAAGCTTCTGAGTCAGGGATATGTTTGTGACCGACTAACATCGTCACTGAGGAAGTTCTACGGTCGATATGGGGAACTCGTCATACACTATGATGTCCCACTCTCCAGAATGGTGGATGATATTCTGTCATAGACCATTTGAACCATCCAACCAAAGATTGTACTCTTCCGAAATGGAAGTAACCGGATGTGACAGTTCTACCGAATTGAAGCGGCGGGTGTTGCATGCAAGCAGGAGATGCTTACTATTCCTTGGCACCTGATCTCACTCCCATATCGGGAGTTCGCTTCTTTTCATATGGTGGTTGTTTGTTTGCTTTGGTTCCTGTTTTATCCTGATTTTGTATGCCTTCGGTTTCTGATTTCTGAATTATCGATTTTGTGCTGTTAACAGGGATATGGTCATTATCCATATTTGTCACTTGGCTACATGTTCCCTCGACATTCACCAAGTGGTACAAATGTTAAACGTCTTCAAATTCAATATCATCATTTATGCAGCATGGACCAGACATGCACGTTTCGGGTACTTGACCCTCGTACGTAATTCTCAATTTAAGCAATGGAATATAGATAAAGAGTGTGAAAATTATTTTGTCCAAAAATATACCGAAAGACGTAGCAGTGTGGATGGTATATGATGCTACAGGACCCACGTTTTAGAAACTTCAAGAAATTTTGATAACAGAAAGTTTCGAATGCGTTGAAGAGAATACCAACCGAAGTTAATCGAACTTGGCTACATGTGCCCTCAGGGACTCCTTGTCTACCAGCAAGTTAGGGTCAAAGCAAAGTGGTATCGATACTGTGTCACCCATGGATTCAACGAAGTACACATGAGATTCGAGTTAATTATAACTATCACCAACTTGAGGGGTTTGACAGTAAGTGTTTTGAATATATTTCCCTGACATGGTCGCCATAGCACTTTCTATATGGACATAACGTCAGACAGTGCATGAATTTTGTATGTTGTTTTTATTTTCGTGCTTGGGCATCGACGGCGGGTGCGGCTAGCCAACAGGGGATGCTTACTCCTCCCGGGCACCTGGTCCAACCTCTAGCTTGCTGGGGGTCCGTCGATGCTTAATTTTGCGCTCTATTGTGAGTGCTGTTGAGATTATCGTCAGGATCTTCTTTAACTCATTGAAGAATCAATTTAAAAGTATTAAAAGTCCTCTTTGTTGATTTTTAGAATGAAGGAATCATTGTAATATTTTTTTTGGTTGATCGAGGTATCAACATCAAAAATTGAGGGAAAACTGCATCGTGCGCGTAGCGCAAGATGCATAAGTTTTCCCTCAATTTTTGGTGTTGATACCTCGATCAACCAAAAAAATATTACATTGATTGCTTATCATTTCATTTCGTCGCTTTTCAACGTTTATTTGCAGCTTTGAAATCGTGTTGCTAACGACGTTGCTTATGACGTTGCTAAGCGCGTACTTCCGTTTTGTGTTGATACAGGTATCAACAAATTTCTCGACCAATCAGAATTGTTGTTTCTTAATGATAACAATGGAAATTAAATGATTGTTAAATCACCATCTTGAATGAGTTAAAGACGATCCTGATGATAATCTCAACAACACTCACAATAGAGCACAAAATTGAGCATCGACGGACCCTTAACAAGCTAGAGGTGGGACCAGGTGCTCGTGAGGAGTAAAAATCAATTAAGTATTAAAGTCTGCTTTTTCTGTTTTATTAGAATGTAAAATCACCATCTTGAAGAATCAGTTAAGTATAAAGTCTTCTTTTTCGTTTTATTAGAATGTAAAATCACCATCTTGAAGAATCATTTAAGTATTAAAGTCTTCTTTTTTGTTTATTAGAATGTTAAATCACCATCTTGAAGAATCAATTAAGTATTAAAGTCTTCTTGTTTTGTATTTTGTTTAAGCACCGCTGATCAGGATTTCTTAGAATGACAAATAAAAGTAAAACTGTATTTATAATTAAACTTTATGGTAATAAACAATTGTAGAACATTCAATACAACAGAAAAAAATATATATGATAAATTGTATAAACAATGCCTATTTGTTATAATAAATAATGAAAATAATAATTGAAATGGGGAACATTGCAGTTGTAAGCTTGCATACTGGAAGTATTTAATTTCTCTTTTTTTAATAATATGACAGTTGTTCTTATCTTAGCTTCTAAACGGTTGATTTTGTCTTTAATCTTGGATCTGAATATGATGATTGGAAGGAGAAACCGCTCAGTTTTAAAGGACCTTCTCTTTTGGCACCTTCCATCGCGATTCGATTAACTTCATTGATTGGCATCGATTTCTGCTGTAATCTTGGATCAGAATATGATGGCTGGAAGGAAAAACCGCTCAGTTTTAAAGGACCTTCTCTTTTTGCAGCTTTCACTGCGATTCGATTTACATCATCTATTGGCATCGATCTCTGCTGTAATCTTGGGTCAGCATAGGATGATTTAAACAAATAACCACTTTTTCTCAAAAGATCATTTCTTTTGGCAGTTTTCCCTGCGATTCGATTTACGTCATTGATGGGCATCGATCTCTGCTGTAATCTTGGATCAGAATATGATGATTGGAAGGAAAAACCACTCAGTTTTAAAGGACCTTCTCTTTTGGCAGCTTCCACTGCGATTTGATTTACTTCCTTTATTGGCATCGATCTCTGCTTTAATCTTGGATCAGAATAGGATGACTTGAATGTTAAACCGCTCATTCTCAAAGGACCTTCTCTTTTGACTGCTTCCATCGCGATTCGATTTACTTCATCGATTGACATTGATCTCTGCTTTAATCTGGGATCAGTATAGGATGGCTTGAATGTTAAACCGCTCATTCTCACAGGACCTTCTCTTTTGGCTGCTTCCATCGCGATTCGATTTACTTCATCGATTGACATTGATCTCTGCTTTAATCTTGGATCAGAATAGGATGACTTGAATGTTAAACCGCTCATTCTCAAAGGACCTTCTCTTTTGGCTGCTTCCATCGCGATTCGATTAACTTCATTGATGGGCATCATTCTCCATTGTAATCTAGGATCCTCATAGGATGATGTTGATGTATAAACGCTCTCTTTCAATGGGCCTTCTCTTTGGGCTTCTTTCAAAGCCTTTCGAATAAATTTATTAACTGGAATCAAGCCCTTCTTTAATCTTGGATCTGCATATGATGACTGGAATGTTAAACCACTCAGTTTTAAAGGACCTTCTCTTTTGGCAGCTTCCACTGCGATTCGATTAACTTCATCTATTGGTATCGATCTCTGCATTAATCTTGGGTCAGAATAGGATGACTTGAAAGTTAAACCGCTCATTTTCACAGGACCTTCTCTTTTGGCAGCTTCAATTGCGATTCGATTTACTTCATCAAGTGGCATCAGGCTCATTTCTCGTTTTGACAAGCGATTTGGAGAAGAAATTGTTTTCCAAAGCTTTTCTGGTCCTTTATGTTTCATTGTTTTAGAATGATGTCGGCATGTAGATTTAAACAAAGAAGGACGATTACGCACGCGCAAGAAATTTGACGTCACGGGATACATAATCGGAGAATATATAGCCATGTTTCCATAATGATGTAGTAACCACTGAGTAAGATACCAGTAGTATGACTGGAGATTCTGGTCTGCCGATGGAAGGAGGTTTTGCTGGAGATTCTGGTCTGCCGATGGAAGGAAGTTTTGCTGGAGATTTTGGTCTGCCGTTGGAAGGAAGTTTTGCTGGACATTCTGACTTGCCGATGGAATAAAGTTTTGTTGGTTCGTCTTCACGCCTTGACTGTCAAAGAATTGCCCTCTTGATGTAAGGAGATGGTTCAAATTGTATAATTGATTTGCTGGAATTTAGATTAAAGATTGATTTAATTTGTGTTGTGCTAGAATCATTTCATTAGCTTATTTGATATTTAAAGAGAAATAAAAACCTCGCGAATGGGAATCCATACTAAACATCAGTATAGAAATGGTTAAGGGGTGTTCCGATGATATTCATATACATTTGTATTTGAGTTCAGTTCTTAAAAGTAATTTTATCAAATTAATTGATGGTTCCGTTTTTAAATCGACGTTATGTACATTTTTTCTATACTTACAACTCTGATAGATCTGATTTTGTGCTGTGCCCATCCATACAAGAAGACTTATTGTTGTTGAACAAAGGATGACTTCTATCTGTTTCATATTGAAGATTTTTCTACTTTAAATGTCCAGACAGAAGTGGATTAATACCTGCTGGGAAGATAAAAAAGATAATTGATGTTTTACCAATACTTAATTCTTGTCGGCGCCGTGATCTGGTGGTTAGGGTGTCGGGGCCAATGACTGAAAGGTCGCTGGTTCGAGCCTCACTAGGAACACGGGTCGGCCGACGTATACTCTTCCATAAAAATCCAAATTTACCTCATATGATTCCTTTGCTGTTATCTTTATTCAAGGCTTGAGTGAAGATGTTGCTAGCGAGACGTAATTAATGCTTTGCTGTATGATTTCTTCTGTGTTATATACGAAAAATGCCCTTGTCTTTGTGTTGCTGACATGTCTGTGGTGTTTTAAAAAAAAATCCTCTAGTGCCCACACCTATTTATAATTGGAGGAGAATCATGATTTTTCCATGTGGATATGTTACCCAAATGAAAAACCAAAACCGAAGATTTTTTTTTCGAAAATTCCCTCTCTTACAATTTTTGGGTATATATATCATATATGATACACCATGCATTAGTGGTATTTATAAATCCCCTAAATCTATTTCTAATCCTTCGATTAATTCTAGAATCGAAATGAATGATATAGTTTCCCATGTTAATTTGCACAGAATTAAAAGAAGGGAGGGGATCTCCAACAAGACCCTGTTGCAGCATCAACAGCAAAACATCCGATGCAAAAACACAGAAGACGAGCATAGTATGAGACGAAAAAGAGACATACGACGTGTAAACATCAAACACAAAAGAGTACACATAAACCGACGAGACCAATGGGCAACCGGTGCCCATTGGTCAAGTATGCTATACAAATTGAAAGATAAAATATATTTTTGTATCAATTTCCTTTACCCATGATTTTTATGTCTCAGCTATCAAATGCATCATATATAAAAAAGTAATTTTTCAGGAAACAATTTCCTGTAGAAAACCCCAGAGGGAGACAAAAATCTTTAGAAAGCGTATACCCTGGTGTGAGGTTAAGCAATGAAAGCTGATTGACTTGCTCTTCCTTTCAAAACAAATAATTTGAAAGTACGCACCAGTACACTTGATGTATCATATTTGAAATACGATATATCATATCCCAGACACCTTGCTACTTCTTTCGGTATATCTAGGACATAATTTTCACAGAATTTGGCCATAATACGTTTTTAAATTGAGGATCACTGACGAGGGTTAAATGCCCGTAGCGTGCATGTCTAGTCCATGCTGTAAATTTATCTGCTATAAAATGATGCCAGTTTTAATAATTTTGAAGTCGTAAAACTTTCACTGATGTGGCCAACAAGAATTATACACCCACGAACACCAACAGTAAGACAGTCATTTTTTATATTCACATTTTTTGCTAAATGACAAAATATTAGACAACCTATTTTTGCACGAACATCGCTCATACAGCGAATTACAGCATCAAAATAATTCTAACGTTGGTAGATTCTCCCTACGTTCAAAACTTGGACATGACGTCACAATAGGCAACCCAAGTTATTGAAATATAATTTTAGTTGCCTTATGGGAGTTCAACATAGGAAATCTACTAGTAATGTAAATATATATATACATGAAACGGGACATCACTTGAAAGTACTATGATAATAAACAAATGGAGGCAACAATATGATTACCAAAAAAAAAAAAGTCAAAACACGAACGGTCACGTTGGAAGCACATAAATTAGATGGAGACAAATTACTACATTGTACAGGTTGTTAACAGATCTCATTGTACATAAATATAGATGGAAAAACATTTTAGAAAGACATTATATGTAAAATTGTCTTACCTTCTAAGGTAATTGTTTTCTGTGTATTGATAATGAATTACTTGATTACACCTTTACTTTTATACCTTTTATGATTACTCAGGTAGGGTTTTACATTTATAGGAAGTCCTTTTCCCTCAAGGTTGATAAATATGTTTACAAATGATTGCGTTCACAATCATGTATGTTACATCATTAGCACGATGAATTAATTCCGTAAAATAAACAGCCCGTGACCACTAATTTAAGACAATTGATTCGCTGTTGAACGAAGACATACGCACATGTACCACATATAGCTAAACATTCTCACGCGTCGGATGTTAAAAATGTGTGTCCCTTTTTTTCTGGAAATCCATTACTTTGCGATGTTAACATATTTAAAATACAAGTGCGATTTATTTTTGTTTACTTAACATTATTTTCCAGTTTGTTTCCTTTCAGGGCTTCTTATACCTAAATTAAATTCTTAGACTTCTTCAGGGCTTGGAAGTGCAAAATGACAAAGATATTGCCTTGACTTGAACATCCTTTCACCACCTCAGTGAATATCACAACAACATTTGTTTACGTGCTTTCGTTTTCTATGTAAACTTTTATATTCTTTTATCATAATTTCGTTCGGAATATTTTTTATCATTACGTTTTAACGTTAACGTCACTTTACCACCTGTTTACAAAATAGGATAACAAGCTGGGACATGAAATAAACTTTTCGTTCTTTAGGAGGTTTTTATACACAATAAATGTGCGTTCTTCTTGACCACTGTTGAGTTAAAGAATGTCACAACAACACTTACAATAGAGCACTAAATTGTGCATCGACGGACCCCTAGCAAGTTAGAGGTTGGACCAGGTGCCCGGGATAAGTAAGCATCCCCTGTTGGCTAGCCGCACCCGCCGGCGATGTTCGTGCACGAAAATGAAAATAATATATAAAATACATGAACTGTATGAGGTTATCTCTATATAAAAAGTACTTTGGTGACCACGTCAGGAAAAAATATTCAAAACACTTACTGTCAAACTCCTCGCAAAAAGGCCACAGATATAAATAACCACATCATTTGCTACTTCTTAGTCAGCTGTTCTTCCTTGAAATTAAACTTTGTTTTAACATCGTTTAACAAACAAGTTACAAACTTATATTAATGTCTCACGTTGGCTCAGATGTTGGTTTGAGCAGGAGGGAACAGGAGTACCCGGGAATAAACCTCATCGGACTGAGTGGGCGACGGCAATACTCTCCCACATAAGACCCCTTTGTCCAATCTAGATTCGACCCCGGGACCCTGAGGTGAGAAGCGAGTGCGCTACCACTACGGTAACCAGTCCGTTCTCCATTAGAAGGCAGCGAATGTCCATTGTTATCGTTGACGTATATCTGTAGCCTTTTGTGTTTAATGTTTCGATGTCAAATTGTCGTTCCCTTTGTTTGCGACGTCACATTGGGGTTACCTTTGTTTGCGATGCAATATTGGTGTTCCTGTATTTGCGATGTCGAATCGGGGTTACCTTTGTTTGCGATGCCATATTGGTGTTCCTGTGTTTGCAATGTCGCATTGGGGTTACCTTTGTTTTCGATGTCATATTGGTGTTACCTGTGTTTGTGATGTCACATTGGTGTTACCTGTGTTTGCGATGTCGTATTGGTGTTACCTGTGTTTGCGATGTCGAATTTGTTTTTCATGTCCCGTTTGTGTTTCTTTTTGTGCTTATCTAATTTGTGATTTCTCACAGGAGCGGTTCGATGTTTTGCTGTGAGTACCACAAACGAGGCTTTTTGGAGATATCATTCATTCTTTTTTATTATGGCAAAAATACGTATTGTTTACATTCGTTCTTTTTTTATTTCGCTGAAAATACGTATTGTTTAAATGGCCTGATCGGAACATCACGGACTTTACATCAATCGATATTTAACCTCTCGAAATAGTTAACATTGGCAACGGCATAATTAAAGTGTAACATGACTCAGCTTGAGCTTGACTCTTAGCGCCTGTCTTCAGGTTCGTTGGATTTCTACTTCTCCAGCCACGTGACGACAAAACAGATGAAATGAAACGACGAAGATTAATACAGTTTACATACTTTGTTACAATAAAAACAATTACGACATATAAAACATTGAAAATCCTACCCAAAGCCCACATATAGATAAACGGTCAAAATATCCCTTTATTTAGCCTAACATCGAAAAGTACAGAAATGGGTCGAGGAATGACCCAGAGTAAGAAGGACGAGGAGTCATCAACTACAAACTGGACAACGTGGCACAGAAATATTTAATTATTATATGTACATGTCCTGAATCCTGAAACCAACCCATTAATCTATGGTTCCAACTGAGGGTTAGCTAATATTCAGCCTTGACCATATGGTGTTGCGTAGGATTTATTACTATATCTAACCTATAAATTCAATTTGAAGACGTTTAACATTTACACCACTTGGTTAGTGTCACCAGGAGTCCCCGAGGGCACATGTAGCCAAGTTCGGTCAATTTCGGTTGATCGTTTCTTCAACGCATTCTAAAATTTCTGTTATAAAAATTTCTTGAAATTTCTACAAAGTTGGGTCCTGCAACATCATATCCCACCCATCCTGCCTCGTCTTTCGGTACGCCTTTTCGACATAGTAACTTTCATACTTTTTTGGGCAATATGACATTGTTTAGATTTGAGATTCACTGACGAGGGTTAAGTACCCGAAACGTGCGTGTCTGATGCATGCTGCCAATTTATCTGCTCTTAAATGATGCTATTCAATTTGAAGACGTTTAACACTATAAGCCTAATAAGGGTTCCTACTTAGTGTTAGCTAACCCAAAGCCCTTACTCCAGGGTTTAAACTTAGTGTTAGCTAACCCAAAGCCCTTACTCCAGGGTTTTAACTTAGTGTTAGCTAACCCAAAGCCCTAACTCCAGGGTTTAAACTTAGTGTTAGCTAACCCAAAGCCCTTACTCCAGGGTTTAAACTTAGTGTTAGCTAACCCAAAGCCCTTACTCCAGGGTTTTAACTTAGTGTTAGCTAACCCAAAGCCCTTACTCCAGGGTTTAAACTTAGTGTTAGCTAACCCAAAGCCCTTACTCCAGGGTTCAAACTTAGTGTTAGCTAACCCAAAGCCCTTAATCCAGGGTTTAAACTTAGTGTTAGCTAACCCAAAGCCCTTACTCCAGGGTTTAAACTTAGTGTTAGCTAACCCAAAGCCCTTACTCCAGGGTTCAAACTTAGTATTAGCTAACCCAAAGCCCTTACTCCAGGGTTCAAACTTAGTATTAGCTAACCTAAAGCCCTAACTCCAGGGTTCAAACTTAGTGTTAGCTAACCCAAAGTCATAACTTCAGGGTTTAAACTTAGTGTTAGCTTACCCAAAGCCCTAACTCCAGGGTTTAAACTAAGCGTTAGCTAGCCCAAAGCCCTAACTCTAGGGTTCAAACTTAGTGTTAGCTAACCCAAAGCCCTAACTCCAGGGTTCAAGCTTTATGTTAGCTAGCCCAAAACCCTAACTCCAGGGTTCTAACTTAGGGATAGTAATACCTTACCCTTATCCCTGTAAATGTAGGGTTCCCACTCAGGGTTAGCTCACTTTAATTCACAGAACTCCCTTGGAAAAAAAAAAATTTGTTATCAGTAATGTGTCTGCAGAGGTTATTTATACATAGATATACCATATGCTTCAGATTACCTTTTAACAAAGACTTCATGCAGGTACAAGCAACTTTTTTTATCTTTTGGATGTATTTTCTTTTGTTGTTTTTTTGCAACGTTGTTTTGAGACCTAATTAATTCAATGGAGTAAGCTAAAGTGATAATATCTTTAATGTTGTTAAATTCATTCTTAATACTTTATTCATTTATATGATAATTGAGTAATTGATCCAAAGAGGATTAATGAATACTATCGTCATTTGACGATGACACATTACTCTTCATGCTTCAAAATATATACTCTCAAAACTTCAGTTTATGTATTCTGGTTCGTGCTTAATATTTTGGTGAAACTTTATTGATTGTCGATTGGACCGTTGGGACTTGGCGCTTTTGAGTGTCTCGTTGTCTCCCAACTTGCAACAAGGTCATAGGCGGCACAGGCTTGCAATATAACCTTGCCGTCATCGATTTTTTCCTACGCCAATTTACGCAATCATAAAACCCGAGAGCCATCGCAGGTACGGCATGTCGTCACGGTGACGTCATTTGGACTTCTGACGTAAACAGTGCGAAAGATTAAAAGGCAGAGACACATATTTGAGCGTTTAGGGGCGAGTAAATGGGCAAGCAAGTAAACGATTCTTTTCTTGATGTAGGAAAATTTATACAAGACTCATGTCGAAAGACGGTAGGTTTCGATTGATAGCTAGAATTTGTATTTTTACTGGAGTATTCTCGCTCAGCTGATCGTGTTTGGCAACGTACGAATGAAGAAAGAATCCCTGATACTTCATCGTATTGCATCGAAAGAAAAGTATTACATGTACACTGTATACCTCAGTAATGTAGTCAAACCTGCTGGTATATACTTGCAATACTTAATTTACAAATATGAAGCCCCAGTACCAGTCTACAAGAATCTTGCACACAAACAATAGGCGATGACGGCAGAGGTAGAAAAGCGGAACTGAAATCGGACGCATGCGTAGGAGATTGGTTGTCTCCTTTATTTCATTGCAGTTACGGTAAACGTGTTTTCGCTCGAGGAAATTTTCGCGAAATGTTAATTGAAACAGTACGCGTAGTGGTTATTTAGGCTTAATCAGAAGTATTCCCTTTAGTCTATCATACTGGATAAAATTATCACTCAGGATTATTTAAGCGGTATTAAAGCATTCGCGGAAAGCGCGAAAAATACCTCAATGCGAAAATTTCCGCGTTTTCAGTATCTTGCCTGATATTGGTAGTTTTTTGGAAAACTTTTTCTCTCACTTTAGACTAATAGGTTCTACATGTATCATGATCTACTGAGTGAGACATAAAAGTTTACAGGAGTGACGGAATTTCATCTTCTCCCGATCGAGTGGAGAGTGGCGGAACGAGGGAAAAAAATGAAAAATTTCCGTCACGAGTGTAAAGTTTTATGTCTTACTCAGTAGAAAGTGAAAGAATCTATATTTCCTATTTCATGAAACAGAAGAAAAAAAGTGAGTTCAAGCAACGTTTCGTGCCATCTTACGCCATGTTTTCAGACGACGTTACTGTGACGTCACAATAAGATTCTCTTTTATCATTGGTCAATCGGAGCCTTTGAGACAACTTATGTGTCTCACATATGCTGTCTCACAGGGTACGAGTAAAACTGGAGAAGAATGAGAATTACCAGTTTTTCCTTGGGTGATATAAATCGATCAACATCTGACGTAATCAATCCCATCCTGTGACGTCATTGCTTCCAATGCGATGTTATGAAGTAAAGCAACAAACAGGTGATTTTTACCATACACTATAAGTCGATTTTCGTTGTAAACGATGTGGGAGAAAAACAATCAAACACTATTATAAGGGAGGGATGGCTAATTCTTAATCCTCGTGTAAAAGTTTTGTTTGTCAATGACTCTGGAATCCTTGTTATTTGACTTGCAATGGGTTGAGAAATCGCCATCCCTACCTCAGGTTGGTGTAAGATTATATTTATCTTTTAAATCATGCGAGTGCGCTCCGTTGTAGTTAGCGTAGTGTACTGGTCGGGAAGAAGTTATCACCGAGCAGAAATTATCGCCGTTTTGCCTATATCTTCGGTTCTACAAATGACAGAGACTTGATTTTTTCAGCACTAATACTTCTTCTAATTATCCAACTGTATATGAAATTTCAAATGAATTCATGCAATGAAAGCTAAGATTTTAGCAGCTAAATGTCATGAAAATGCGTTGTCTCCCCCCAGCTCCTCGGGGGCTATGGCGGTGTACCTTGCTGTCTTCTCTCTCATTCATCGAAGAAATTTCAAACTATTTTCAGTGATTTTTATCACAACTGATTAGAAAAAGAATAGAGGAAATCAATCCGATGGTATAAATTTAGTTGGAATATTGTGGATATTAAAAAAGAATGACCCCACGTCTAGTTTGTGCTGTCCAAATTCCATGTGCAAGTTTTGAAAATTAAAGGAAAAAGAGCAAAAAATGCTTTAAAAACGGCGATAATTACTTATCCACCAGTACCATTTGTCTTTATGAAAATATTTTCTACCGAACATCACTGATGAGACGTAACTTCTTGAAATGCGCATATGGTGCACTGAAACTTTAACGCAGAACACGTGTATTTCTTTATTTATAAATTCTATATCCTCCTAAAATGCTAAGAAATGAAACTAAAATATTATCTTTACATAGAAATGGAGTATTTTATTTGAACTTCATATCAATTTGTAAACAGTTCTATTCATGCTGAAAATCTAAAACACTGACAATGGTGCGGATCATGTAGAGTAAAATATCCGGGACAGCACAGACATTTATAGAATAGGTTTGTGTGTACGTGTTTATCTCCGCATGTTATTCCTGTGCCATCATTAGTAGGTTTTGGTGTACTGGTAATATAATATACAGTTAAAGTATGCCATTGAGGGAGTTAGCACGATTCTGGTTCCCCGAGACCAGACCTATTTCCCGAGGCGAAGCCGAGGGAAATAGGTCTGGTCGAGGGGAACCAGAATCGTGCTAACTCCCTCAATGGTATACTTTAACTGTTTTATTATGCCGAAACAAACATTATACTGAAACAAACATATCTCTTAGGTATACAGAAACAAACATTATACTGAAACAAACATATCTCTTAGGTTCACATGATTCCAATGGAAATTCTAATGATTTTGCCTTGCCTTCTCGACTGAATGACTGAGTAACGGAAAATATTAATTTTTGATGATTAGATAAACAGAAACATCATCTATCATACCCATACATGTTTAATTTTTGATTGTTTTATTTCATTGCGGATTAATTTATGTGCTAAGCGGATAGGAGGCGGATTACTCTGCTCGCGTATTGATAGCGTCATCCGATCAACCTTCACATCATCCGATCAACCTTCAACGGCGCTGATTGGCTGATACTGACACACCCCCAAAGAAGCTCCGCCCCATTTTGAAACTAACTCCCTAGGGAAATAGTCTTCTCAACTAACGCACCCCTTTGCAGGGAAATAGTCTTATCAGGCGATTTTCAGGGATTTAGTTAAATTTAATGAGTCTCTTTTTATATAGGAAAAAATCAGTAGAGGTATAATAATAAAATATAATGGATAAAATGTTCGATTTGGTAAAACGAATGAGTGTCTATAACATTGAGAAAAATGTCACTTTCAGTATAAGCAGATAGACTCAACCAAGATTAACGAATAATAATGCCCTAGTTTAGTTTCGTTTTAACATATTTTATACATAAAACAGGAAAATGGATTGGGAAAAATTATCTCAACACTACCGGAACCCTTTCCTTAAATAATGCCCTAAGGATACTATTACTTACCCCCCCCCCCCAAAAAAAAGCCCAATATAGAATGATAATAAAAGAAAGAAAGAGAGACTGAAAGAAATACATTGATGATATAAAAGCTTCTGAGACAAACAGATAAAAAATAACTAATAGTAGAGCGACCAATTTAAAAAAGAAGCTTAGTTTTCGAGTTCAATCAACACACCTGACACAGGCCTGAATTTGGTCTGAACGTTTTGCTGAATACCCCTGCTTTCAAATAGAGCTGTCGTAAAGAATATGCCACGGTCAGATTTTGTTTAAATTGGATAAAAAGCGATAAAATCGTGAAAAATTAAAACGAAATATTTATCGTTTATATCCTCGGTATTCCTATATTTTGTTCTTTTTTGTATAGGAAGTCGTTGCAATCAATGCATTAGATATGTGCACATGATAACTTATATAATTGTTTTGGAGGAAGAATATTTTCTCCTCTCTCTAAAAATTGCAGTTTTATGCAAATTTCTGAAAAATATGAAGAATCCGTGTTAATATTTTCTCTTAAGCACAGAGACTAAATTTTTGTCTCGAAACATATCGACAAATATATGTTTATTATTTCCAATGCATTTTTATTGATCATTTTTCTAAGGGGCCATAAATAAATGTAAAAACCTAAAGAGTATATACTTTTGATTTAAGCATCAATTCACAAATAAGTTTCCGTAGATGAAGATTCGGTCGACCACGTGTTACAGTTTCTATCAAATCGTACCTATCAACCGGTATACATACATATTTTTGATAAAAGTTAAATGCAGAAAGTGGAATTACATCATACTGTTTAAAAATTAATGAAAAATACTTCTTTTTAATATGTCGTGGTAAGACCGTGTATGGAAACCCATTCGTGACAAGTTGAAATGAAAATATGTGAATTGAAGAAAAATGCATTAAGTTTATATAAAATTATGAAAAGTATTTTTTGATGTCTATTTTATTACCACAGAGATGTGAATATACATGTCAAGTGCATTGGTCAGAGTTTTGGCACTTCGTTATCTGTGTTTTAAACATTACGATATGCCGTGGGTAAACGTTGTGCAAATTTATCCCTTTTAGCATCCACACTTACTCTTCGTTCAGATGTTACAAAATCAAGTGGATGCTTTTCAAGATATACTGAGTCAGAGAACCCATTTGATGTCTCCGTGAGATCCAATGGAAAGTCCTCAAGGGTCACCGGGGATGGGGGGCTTTAATTCATAATGCTGTACATAAGCACAAACACCTCATTGTCATATTTAATATTGGTAATTTAAAAGGGCAGTTCCTACACTAATAAGGACTACATACGTCTACAATACAACAAATAAAAGGCTATATCACGAAAAGGAACAGTCTGTTGACAACAAAAAATTCGCCGCAACAGGAGTCTAGAATGTTGGCGCGTCAATGGCCGTATTTCCCAAAGAGCTCCGAATAAAGAAATGAAATAGAAAAAGTGTGAAATGTATGACGCAAAGAATAGTCGGTGAAATGTGTCCAAGAAGAAACTATTCCAACAGCAAAGCATCGATCTTCAACGATGGATATTAAAGAGTCCAAGATGCGATACGACATAGTAAAATCTAACTTTTATAACGACGAGACTGATATGTTGACAGCTCAGCGTGAGACCTCAGAGAATAGAGCACCCTTTATTGTGTGGTCATTTCTATTTTGGTATTGCTAAAGATGTGCTTTTCGGTTGGAAGTTTTATGTGAGCGTCTTTAATTCTTTTAGATGTGGCTGTTTGATGTTCACTATTTGTTTGTATCTTTTCCGTCTCATTTATACAGAAACAATTGCAGAGAAATTAAAAAAAAATTGTCCATTATAGACAAGGATGGAGCATGAAAAACAAAAAAACAGTAAAAAAAACAAACTCAACAAAAACATACAATATCGTATAATGGTCATCACCGATGTACCAATCAGAAACTAGAGAACCAAAACTAGAAATCAGAGGCTATCCCCCATTATCATCTATTGTCGTAGCAAACTAACCTGACCGGGAGGAGCTAATTCAATCAAGCAATTGAGACGAATTGATACAATTTTAGGGTAGATAGATTATGAAATGCATATCGTAATTAGAGTAAGTAATCATTACCTGTAATTTTATATGGCTTTAAGAACGATGCCTTTAAGCAACGTTTTAGCGACAACTGTTGTCACAAGGTCAAACAGAGAAAGAAAATGCCATGATTGCCTTGAATGTGACGGGGTCGTATAGGCAACTACGCTACTTATTGGAACTAAAATGCATTGCATAATTTTGTTGATCATAAAATCTTTGTTATACCTAATTATTTCTAAACTTCGGATGATAAAATGCGTCCATATCACAATGTTTGAAATAACCAGAACATAGATAGTACAGAAAAAAATATTTTTCAAAATTATTGATGTAAATGTAGTCTTCTTTGAAATAAAAAATACTTTTCATTCATTATTATATGTTCAAACTTAATTTAGCCGTTATTATTAAGCTTTACTCCGTTTTATCGAGAAAACATCTCCTAGTTTATATTGCAGTGTATCGCTTATAAATAAGTTGGGGGTTGGGCACTTTATTTGCCTGGTACTCTTAGGTTTTTCAATTGATCTCTATCAGACTTTCCTAAAAACACATTCACATCCTTATATTTCTTTATGTTATGTAAGTAAGGCAGTACTGAGGTTAATTTGAGATACTTATATTTCTTTACGTTATGGAAGTAAGGTAGTTCTTAGGTTAATTTGAGATCCTTTTATGTCTTTGCGTTATGGAAGTAAGGCAGTAAGGTTTATTTGAGATCGTTATATGTATTTACCTTTTGCACATATATAGATGGTCACAATGCTCCGCTGTTGTGTATCCGTAGTGAAATTCTGGTTGTTTGGAGCCACAGTGTATGGACACGCTATTTATGGTTTCCCTCTTCATTGAATGGGTCGGTGACATCATAGCCTCTGTCAAAGAAGTATTTGGTTATTTCCATATTTTATGAAATTTATCTACTGTTTGCCTAGGAATCTGTTAAAATAAAATTTTTCGAACAAATTCATTCTTAGTAAAATCTTATACACAGTGCATTGTATTTTAAAAATTACCTCCGACTGGGAATCTTCTCATGCTTGCATCACCGGGTATAGGTTTTGCATGGTAGAGAGGGAAACCAAAGCGTGAAACCATGTCACGCATATCCTTACTAAGAAAAGCTGTATTTTGGATTTCTTTGCCGGCAAGAATGAGATTATGAGCCACTTGTTCAGCTGTTTCGTCCGCAATGCTGTTTATTCCTTTGTTCTGAATGGAAGCAAATTAGGCGTTCTAAATGCTGCAAGTTTTCTTTGTAATGTTTCAAATAATGTGTAATTATCCGGCCTTCCATCCATGAAAACCAGTCTTGTAGCAAATGACTGTTAAATCGGTTACGAATTTGAAAAGTTTCCTTGGAACTCTTGCGACGGGTGTTGCATGCTAACAGGAGACGCTGTCTCCCCCAGGCACCTTGTCTTACTCTGGAATATTGTTTATTCTGGAGTCCGCAACTGTTCCAATGGGAATTCTAATAATTTTGCCTTACCTTCTAGACTTAGAGACTGAATAACCGATAGGAACTGCTAAGATGTTTATTTAAATACCTTGCAAAGTAACAGAATTAATGCGACTTATATCAATATTTGGCGACGTTATTTATATAGCACCTATTTCAAGTTTATTTATGTCAAGGGTGGCGGTAGAAGGAATCTATGACGATGCTGTTTAAGACGGTAAGAGTACTGGATATCTGAAGGTATAGAGTATTTTTCTGATATTACGGAAAAAGGTACATAAATAAAAACTTTTTTTTTCATCAGAGTGTTATGTTCTTTTTGATATTAGTAGGTATTAAAGTATTTCTTACATACCCACATATGGACAATGGATTCTGTTGTGTTTCCAGCATTGGGATAGTTGGATGTGTCTATGTTTGTCAGGTAGCATTCCCTTATACTAGGTAGGCATGTTACTTGTATATTCTGTAATAAAAGTACTTCTGATTGAGAATGGTAATGTTTTTGTAAAGATTTGCCTTCCTCTAGTTAAATTCACCAAAAAATAGTTGATTCAAAAAGGGGAGGACTAAATGTTTTCCTGATAGTAACATACATGTATATTATCAAATATTACTAGTCTTCAAATTCAAAGCATCATCTAAGAACAGATGAATTTGTAGCATGGACCAGACATGCACGTTTCGGGTACTTAATCCTCGTCAGTGATCCTCAATCCAAACAATGAAATATGTCAAAAGACTTTGAAAGTTATGTCCAAGATATGCCGAAAGACGTAGCAGGATTTGTTTGATATGATGCTTCAGGACCCACTTTTCAGAAATTTCGAGATTTTTTTCGAATGCGTTTGAAGAAACGATCAACGAAGAAAGGAAGGACTATATATGATTTATATAGTAAAGTGGCCCCCTTTCAGAGCAAAATCTTAACTTTTCATGAAGCAATGGAATTGTATCAATATTTATTCTACAATGTAGGCTACAAATATGAAATGATACATAACTTTTAATTTCATTACTCAATTTCTTAGAAATTGGTCTTCAAAAATGGTATATTTTGCCAATTTTCTGGAAAAATGTCATTTTGGGTCTAATTTTCGACAAACTTCCCATTTTATATTTTGATATGTTGTCACCTGTGTACGTTTAAAGTGCATGCAAAAGGGAAAAGTTGTTCACAATCCAGCTCGATGTTATCGCAATGAAAATAATTAAGAAATATGCTATTTTTCATGAAAAATTGACAAAATCACCGGTTTAATTTATGTTTATGCAAATTTTACAATGTCTTAGAAAGCGAGGAACAGTTTTTATAACTAGATTTCTTAAAATATAGATATTTAACTCTCTAAAATGACAACAAAATTTAAATTTGGAGAAGTCGATTTTAGGGGGCAAATTTACTATATGCTAATTACGTCCCTCAATTCTTCAATAGGTACTAGTAGTTACATTTCCTGCGATAATTTCCAAAGCTTTCATGAAAGAGACATACGTTAAAATCCAAGATAGAGGATTTGAGAAAAAAGATATGTGGAAAACACCTTTTCCATGACGATCTGAAGTCAGTGATTTTTAGGGCTGGGTATTGAACCAAAATGTTCGATACAATACAATACAATACAAAAAGTACTGATTTCCGATACATCGTATCTAATTTCATATTTTGTAAAACGCATCAACTAACAATTTTATTCACAAATAACTACCCCTCCCCCAACACAATGTCAACGAGTTTTTGGAGGTTATGTCTAACAGTTCTGGCGCATTCCTTTATGTTTTACATACGGTTACTTTCTTTCCCTGATTCTTCAATTTTATGTCAATCCTTATCTTTATTTTGTCTGAAGTCTTAGTTCAATGCCTTTTTTACGGTCCCAAGTTTCCCGCCAAACCCCTTTTCAGAAATGAGTTTTAGAGAAACACATATGGTCAGTTCGTAATCGAAACTTTCTTGACTAAAGACTAAAGATTCAGTCGATATTACTTTGACGTTTCAATGAATCATGTTGAATGACAAATTTTAATGTAAACCTTCTTATTAAAATTACATGTAATATTCCTTAATCATCGTTGTTATTCGTAGACTTCGAATCATAAAATGACTTGAATAGCCAGCGTGAAAGGCAAACATAACCGATCAAATCAAGAGCACATCAGCCTTTTGCAAAAACAAATTATTATCAAACAACCATTTTCATGCAAATGCTTGAGATTTCATAAGAAAAGCATGTTTTGTGCCAAAAATAACTGTATCTAAATGTATATGAGCAAAAATATCGATACTCGTATCGATTACCAATATCGATACGTACCAGTATATCGATATATTGACCCAGCCCCAGTGATTTTAGATATATGCATTCGAGTTTAATACCTGTTTAAAATCCTGCATTCTGTGTGATTCTATGACGTCATTATGTGCGGGAGTGGCGTAGTAAACGTGGTCTGTATTCAAGTCAGTCTGGACTTTCTGGACAAACCTCGACTGCTTTTCCAAGACATGGATCTCAAAATTCTGTTGATAGAATTAAACGAAAGATTAAAAACTATTGAAGAGGAAGCTTTTTGATTTTGAGCATCTGCAAACTATAGTTGGAGATGAAATTCACCTTTATTTGTCTAACGACGAATTTATTCTTAATCTATTTAACATTTAAAATACTCTTTAAATGGTTTTCGCACTTCATTTTCAAATCAAAGGTTGTTTCTTTCAGATATTGAACATGCGTCGTGTCAATTCATATATCATTTGCTATTAGATATAGCTAAATGATTCATTTTAGACTTGATCATATTTGATATTTAGTACTAGTATTAAAAAAAACTTCAGTTGACCATATGCGCATTTGAACAAGGTATGTCTTTCGAGGGATGCTTGCTGCCGTAAAAAATCCACTTGATATGAAATTATGAAGAGCAAACGTTCAAAGTAAACTGTCTTCCAATTGCTAAGGACAGAGCCCTGTCGTCCGGGTGATACCTCTTAGTTTTAGAAAATATTCATCACATATTGTGAATGTCCAAACACTGGCATATATTATTTCAAATGCGATACAGATCCTGACGACGTTCTCAACAGCACACACAATAGGAAACCAAATCGTGCATCGACGGATCCCTAGCAAGCTAGAGTAATCTCCTGTTTGGATAGTCGCACCCGCCGTCGATGTTCACGCACGAAAATTAAAACAAAACATTCACTGTCTGAGGTAATGTCTATAAAGAAAGTGCTATGGCGACCATGTCAGGGAATAAACATTAAAACCTTTACTGTCAAATCGCTCGCGGGAAACACTGTGAAACTTGGCGAGCGATATCCTCGGGGACTAAACAATCCACCAGCAAAGATTTGTAAAGTTTCTTTGGTTTTTGTGATTTTCTTTTTCTGCGATTGTATGATCTTTGATTTTTCTGTCTATTCCAATTGTATTTATTTTAGTTAATATTTTTTCGTCTACTAATACACACTTCTTTTACCAGAATAAATATTCATTCTAATGAGTAAATAACAATTGAAATCTTATTGAAAAAAGTTACGAATGTGGAGGGTCCAACACATTTTACATGTATAACTATACAAATATCATACCCTATCAATGTTAAACATCTTCAAATTCAATAGCATCATTTAAGACCTGATTAATTTACAGCATGGACCAGAAATGCACGTTTCGTGTACTAAACCCTCGTCAGTGATCCTAAGTCTAAACAATGTGATATGGCCAAAAAGTATGGAAATTGTTATGCCCAAAAATTTACCAAAAGACGTAGCAGAATGGGTGGGATATGATGCTACAGGACCCACGTTTTTGAAATTTCAAGAAATTTTGTAACAGCAAATTTAAATGCGTTGAAGAGACAGGCGATCAACCGGAGTTGATCGAACTTGGCTAAAATTAAGAGTCTTAAATAATGTTGAAATTGTGGTCATGATCTTCATTGTTTTATCTTTAACGATTTTGACGACTTTATAACTATTTTAGACGAACAATTGTCTATATTACAGAAATGTTCGAACGCTTATGATATTTGGAGGCACAGAAACATAAAAATTATGTCTCGAAATTTACCAAAAAAAAAAAAAAAAAAAAAAAAAGAAAACTGTAGTTTATCCCGAATTTTGAATTTGATCCTGACTGGACCCTTGTCTTTACAAAGGAAACATTTTTTTTTTCAAAATTTATGCTGGCAAATGAGACTTACAAATAGATTCAATGTGAACATAGAAATGGAACTTACCAATTTGTCTGCATCGACATACAGGAAAACTTGAAGCACACAAACAAGAATTGCGATGGTCATCATAATGTTTTACTTTTGCTTTAGAAAAGTAAGTTTTCTTTTCCTAGAAATAATAAAAAAGGCAATGATAAGCATTAAGAATAGATATTGATCATGTAGGAAAATTGATTTTTCTTCTCTTAACTTAATGAAATATGAATCTCAAATATAAAAGTCATATGTAATATAACATTCAATCTCTACTCACCTGTTAGAATTAACTCTGAATGATAGAAACTCTCTTCTCTGAGTGTATTTATACTTTTGAGTACAAGGATACTGTTCGGATCATTTGTCCAATGAGAAGAAGCAGTTTTAATCGAACGTTCTCCAGACACGAAGTAATCAGCGAAGGGAATTACCCTAGAATTTACAAAATAACCTTAACATGAACTCAGATAAGAATAATAAGTCTTGAAATGAGTTCCCAAAATATATCTGTTGAATACTAGCACTTATGACTATGAACAGTTAATGAAATAATTGCAAATAGTCTTATTTTAAAAAACACTTTATAGTAATGGTTGGTTCTGTCTTTTGGCACTACGTTACAGTACCTTAGTTTAGTAAATATATGTGCAAAGAATATTTGTTCTGAAAGAGAATCCGATGACCAAATTTTTTTTTATAAATTAAGTTATAAAACGGAGCCTATTTGAATTGTCCAAGAGTGAGTTGTAGTGGAATTTTCGAAAATATCGATTAGTTGTGTTAGTTTTCTTAAGGACAGTCACAGGACTAAATTTTTTTTAAATCTCTACGCTGAAGAGTTCACTGTATGATACTATCTAGTTTCCGTTTTGACGTCGTTGATTGATACATTGTTATCTACTTAGGTGACAATTTTTGTGCTCATTTGATGAGTACCTGAATCGCCGGGGTCTATAACACCATGCACACCGAACACCTCGGACAGCCTAATTATCTTTTATTTTGAACTCCATTATCTACCAAAAGAAGCATCTGATATACTATTTTGTTATAAATGTCACGTAAAGTCTTCTCTTTTTTGGATAAATTGATGTGTATATTGATATCACTTCAATATTGTATTCACATACGCATGGCGGATCTAGAAAAAGAGATTCGTGGGGGGGGGGGGGGGGTTCCCAAGTTATCAGAAGGGGGTCGTACCCATTGTTTCGAACAAATATACGTTAAAACGGGGAAAAAAAGCATTTACAAATGGCTAATTCCAGTCTAAATCTGCGCTTACCTGCATTTAGGTATAGATAACTAAAGTATGCCTGTCTACATCATATGTGTGGTCATGTAACGCTTAATCGTCTGTGTATCTAAATTAACATTTGCATTTACACTGAAATCATAAAATCCATCACAAGCATGTTTTTTTAGTATAAATTCATGTGAAATATTTTTCACATAAATCTTATGTGAAATTTATATGAATTTTACATGAATTTTCATGTGAAATTTACGTGATGCTCATTTAATGTGAATTTTACGTGAGGCACAATTGGCTGTGTATAATCGAGGTCAAGAAAAGGAAAATTCATTCATCTTTGGAAAGAAATACTGCAAACGTGGTTATTTTCAAAGAATGAAGTAGTGTCCTCCGTAGGGAAGTTTAATATATAATAAATAACAATGAACACTCTATATCCACAAATTTTCGGCCACGCGGCCTTTATCAAGTGGAAAAGCACGAATACAAAAGAATTCTAATTAATATCCATAACTGCTGGTAAACAAAGCCCAGCGTGATTTTACGCTTGGCTTTGTTTACCAGCAGTTATGGATATTACGTAGAATTTTTTTGTATTCGTGCTTTTCCACTTGATAAAGGCCGAGTGGCCGAAAATTTGTGGATATAGAGTGTTCATTGTTAGCGGTTATTTTCTCTTGGGGTGATTTCTCCATTATAACATCAATACGTGACGCTAGGAGAAGATATTCGCGATGTATATTTCTCTGACTTTGTAAGAATGCAGCAAAGTTATTTTAGCATGGGGAGAGTTTTATCGAATGCCATTAATTTGCGAAATACGCAAAAATTCCCCACACGAAATTTTCACGTTTACCGTATTTAAAATGACTTAAAATGTTTGCCATAGGAAGCTAGGAGGACACACATAAACCTATGCGCGTAGGAGAAAATGAAGTAGCTTAGTTATTTCAAAGGTTAACTCTGTTTGTGATTAACACTTAAGGTAAAGCATCCCTCAGGTATCAGATGCTCATATATCCAAAATAACAACTTTTACATCATTTTCATTCTCATATATTCAAAGCTTATGTTAGACCTGATATAAAAACAATGTATTATTAGGGGTTTCATGATTATACCAAGAACTTAACATTGGACCCTATGGGACAAGTAAGAAAAATCCCTTTTTAGAGGTGATAAAATATAACTATAAAAGTATCTTTTCCCAAATCCATATTAGTTTGACAATCTGAATAATATTCTGAAGATAAAGAATGGGGTATCCAGGCCAAAATTACCAGCAATTCTGGCCTGAGGGACACTCTACCTTAAAAGTAAATTTATGTATGCACCCCTGACTGTGGTGAGTTATCAAGATATTCTGAAGGTTTGTAACTTCCTGTTTTGTGTTAAAGTTGCCGTGACCTCACTATGATAAGGGTAAATAAAGAACGGTCTAGAAATATATAGAATAACCATTGCAGTCCCTGTTTAATAATGAGGTAAAAATCACATGGATTAGCGACTGGAATCCCATGAGGTATTACATTAAGGAGGGTATGGACGGAGTGGAAGGGAGGGGAAGGAAAGGGGATGGAGGAGGGAGGGGCGGAAAAAAGGATAAAAGGGAGGGGGAGGAAGGAGGGAGGTAGGGGCATTAGGAGAAGGTAAGGCGCGGGAGGAGGGAAGAAGTTGGCGTAAGCGGGGGGGGGGGGGGGGGTACCGCTATGCGCCCATTAAGGGGACGTTAATATTCATATCATTTAATCATATTGCGTTTAAATCGTTAGAAATATTTTGTCGTGGATACTCATTTTTCAGAACAAATTAATTTGCATTATAAGACTCTGCTATATGTGATATACTTATTCTACGCTGGTTCGGCATACTCCATATTTCCTCTATTAGTTCATACATTGATTTGAAATTGCCATTTGTCATTCAAAATTCAATTTGAAAATAAAAACATACATGTAAACAATATGCAGAGAAGACCATTTTTATGTATACAGATGAGTATATGTCGGCCGACCCGTGGTCCTAGTGAGGCTCGAACCAGCAACCTTTCCGTCACTTGCCCGACGCCCTAACCACTAAACCACTGCGACGACGCAATTCAAAATTGATTACAGACTTTCTTAAAATGCTCCTTCCTATGAGTGTATTGCTTCGTCACCTACAAGTCGTTTCGCATATAAGTTGCTTTGGGCTTTTTTTATTGTCTTACAGAGTACCTGTCATTGCATATTTGTATCATCATGTTATAATCGAAGAGGAGAAAATAGGACGTATTTCCATTCCTTCCTGACAGCACTTCCCATTGGTCTCGTTGGTTAAAGTGTAGTCCTTTGTGTATGATGTTTCTGTGTTGTGCGTTGACGTTCCTTGACCCTTTTGCGTCTCTTTCTGTGCTTGTCTGCTCTGTGTATTTGCACTGGGTGTTTTGGGGTGTTCCTGTGGGTGTTGCAACTTGGTGTTGTTGGAGATCCCCTCATTTGTTCCCAATGTGTGCTTGTTTTGTCTTTTTCATAAGCAGATAAACTTGGAAGAAGTACCCGTCAATTGTTCACACCCAAAGCCGAGAAGTTAAGACAAAATCATCGTTATTTCTATTGAAACATTTGCAAACTCCGGAATAAACAATATTTCAAAGTGCGACCAGGTGCCTGGGGGATTCAGCGGCTACTGTTTGCATGTAACACCCGTCGCAACAGGTCCATGAAAAACCGCTAAATTCGGTAATTGCCTCGATATACATATTGGTGTTCATTTCAGGTAAACATGTCTTGTTTGGTGATGTTGGAAGCCATTCAATCGCAGTCCAGAATACCTCTCATCATTCTTGAAAGAGGGATCTTACATGCTTTATAAAATCCCCTATCGACTGAAGGACTTAATGACAATTTCAGCCGTTGTGTAATATAACCCTGAACGAGTATCTTACTTCAGGCCGTCTAGCTCTTTGGATATCGTCATATTCGGAACATGCCCTGTGGTACAAAATTAGCTGAGAAACAAACAAATCTTGCTGGTTTATGTATACTGTTTGATGTTGAATATCCTTATTCTTTCATGGTTTGTGCTCCTTGGACAATCTTTTGTGGTACTTGTGTTTTCATGGTCGCTATAGCACTTTCTATAAAGACATAACCTCAGACAGTGCATGTTTTATAGTTATCATTTTCATTTTCGTGCAGAAACATCGACTGCGGGAGCGGCTAGCAAAAAAAGGGGATGTTTACTCCTCCCGGGCACCTGGTCCCACCTCTAGCTTGCTAGGGATCTGTCGTTGTTCATTTTTTGCTCTATTGAGAGTGCTGTGGAGATTGTCATCAGGATCTTCTTTATCTCATTTGTGTCACACTTATGCCCTTTGCTGTGTGGAGCTGGTAAACAATTTACCGACGAGGGGTTTGAAGCAGGTGTTTAAAAAATTCTCCCTGACATGATCGCCATAGCACGAGGCTTGCCGAGTCGTGGATGTAGCATATCTTTTGCATGAGGATGAGATTCCCCTGTCTTAGCCGTAATGTTCATCGTGATTGATTAATTTTCTCGCTCACCTCATTTTCGTCACTAGAATTATTTTTAAAACTAGAATCGATACCATAACCTACACAAATTTACAATGGCGTGACGTTACGCTCCACGACGTCATAATAGGAGCCACATTGATTGTGAGACAAGGAAATCTGAAACTGCTACGTCTACGTTTCTGTTTTTGTCTCACGACGTAAGTCAGTGAGAAATGGATGTCTGATCATACGATATACATGTTACTGGATAAATTTCCAAAACATACGAGTTTGTTCATGTTGTTGTTTTTATTATCATCATTGCTCCGCTATAATCAGTATTTATTTCAGGTTAACAGATACTGACGTATTCATATTTGCAGAAAAAAATTTCCCATTTACAAAATCCATATCTGTACTTGCATGAAGGCCATTTATCGTGCACCGTGCATACAGGTTTATTACTGACTTGCGACACCTGTTTTACCTACAATCAAATATCTACAATTAGAATATCATTAGCTTATGATGCATATTTCATGAAGAAATATCCTAGCAATTGATAAACCAAACGACGAATTTCGCAAACCTTACTAGATGTATATATTCAAATTTTTCTTGTTGTATTTGTTGAATGGCTCTGTCATTAACGCCAAGACATGCAGTCATCACCTTCAAATTAAGCAGATTTATCATCCTCTTTTGATAACTTATCTATTACTATATTAATCTAAACAAGCTTTATATTAATCTGAACTAGCTTTATTTTGCCCAACATTCACGTTTTTTGTTAACATTGTATGCATCGATATTATTGTGAAGCTGACAAGCGGAGAAGACGAGCATACCAAGAGGCGGAAAAGAGACATACATAGCCAATTGTGCCTCATATGAAATCCATGTGAAATTTACATGATTTTTACATGAAAGTTCATATGAAATTTATGTGAAACGAGCACGAACATGAAATTTACATGAAATTTTTCACATGAAATTCATGTGAAGATTTTTACATGGATGTTATGTGAATTCAGTTTCCTGTGAAGGTTACATAGAAAAATTCATATGAAATTCATGTGAAGGAAATTTATGTGAAATTCATGTGAAATATATTTCACATAAATCTTATGTGAAATTTATATGAATTTTACATGAACTTTCATGTGAAATTTACATGATGCTCATTTCATATGAATTTCATGTGAGGCACAATTGGCTGTGTACACATATAAACATGAAACACAAAAGACTCACATAAACCAACGAGACCAATTGGTAACCGGTGCCGACTTTGGACAGCCATTTGCCACACAAGTAGCAAATGGTGTGGTTATCCTGGATTACGTGCTGATCGCTAAGTACTGATCGCGGCTCAGGAGTCAAAGATCCAGGGGAATATTTTTGTAATAATAATTTGACATAATTTTTTAAGTCTCCATTAACAAGGCAATCGCGAACCCTCAAAGGGAAGCACGACCATGTGTCCGGGAGGAGTGAACGTCCTCTGACTACATGCGCCACCCACCGCGAATGCCACATAGAAACGTGTCAAATCTGCTAATATTCAGAAGGTATAGGCTGTCAATTGGAAATACCGTACTCCAGAATGACTTTAATTAAGCCGTTACCCTAAATAACCTTTAGCAAGTAGCTTACTTGCGAGCCTCCTTGCTCCCAACAGGAGGTTTTCGTGCTTGAAACATGCTCTTGCATAGCGTATTTATAAGCTGTGAAATGAGTACGCCATATGAAGGCGAAGGGAGAATGTTGAGCACTGCACATGAAGGAACGTTTGTTATGGTGAAATTAAAATCGTTGCATTTGCGTTCAAATGACCGTCGTAACTTATCAATAGTAATATGTCTAGGTTAAAGACTGAAGTTTCTTTGATTTCCAGTTCACTGGGATAGATGGCACCTAGGTAATCCTGAATGGTTGGATTATTGATGAAGAGTACGTCATCAATCTATCTGTAATTCTAGTCGAACTGCGATGCTAGCTTTTTTTGTTGTTTTAAAGAAGAGAATGTATGAATTCTGCCTCGCATGAATAACGGAATAAGTCAGCTAGGAGAGGAGGGGCACATTTTTTGCGAACTGGAATTCAAAAAGTTCGTAGGAATATTTGGCCTCCAACAAAAACAAAATATTGAATATAATTTTTTTGTCTATCAAAAACCCCAGCATCTTGATGATGCATGTCGTCGTCAGTGTACTTGTTATGGCTGAATCAGAGTGTTCCTTGATAAAATAAGTTAAAAAAGTCCTCAACGGGGTATTTACTCCTCCCGGGCACCTGATCTAACCTCTAGCTTGCTAGGGATTCGTCGATGCTCGGTTTGGTGCTCTGTTGTGAGTGTTGTTGAGATTATCGCCAGGATCTTTTTTAACTCAATTGTATCTGCGATTGCCACTGTTGTGGACGAAAGAGTTTTCTAATACCATGGAAGCTTCTCCAGTTTTAAATTTTGATAATGTATGGTGATTACAGGGAGAATGAAATATTTCTGAGAAATTTCCTTTAGATGCAGTTATGAATTCTTTTTTTTTTTTTTTAATTTATTCGAAAACTCCATTCAAATGTTAATATTTTGCATTGCAGAAAGGAAAATAGAAAATATGTTCAAGGTCTATGTAAGATCCATTTTGATCATTAACTATCATGATGTGACGTCACACATCAAGCATTTGAACTACTTGGTGAGTGTCACTGCTGGTGGACCAAGAGTCCCCGAGGGCACATGTAGCCAAGTTCGATCAACTTTGGTTGATCGTCTTTCTCTTCAACGCATTTGAAATTTTCTGTTACAAAATTTCTTGAAATTTCTAAAACGTGGGTCCTGTAGCATCATATCCCACTCATTCTGCTACGTCTTTTGGTACATTTTTGGACATAATAATTTTCATACTTTTTGACCATATTATATTGTTTAGACTAAGGATCACTGACGAGGGTTTAGTACCCGAAACGTACATGTCTGGTCCATGCTGTAAATTTATCAGGTTTAAAATGATGCTATTGAATTTAAAGACGTTTAACATTTCACATAGGTTAGTTTCGATGTTTTACTACAGACGCTGCAACCACATGGATGTTTCGCGCTTCCCGGTTGCTTGATAGTACTATCAAACAATCGGGAAGCGCAATACATCCCTATGGTTGCAACCTGGTCTTGTTTGACATCCCCTCCTTTCTCCGATCATATGAGAAAAATCAAATTACTCATATCCCGATCATATAAGAAAATCAAAGTACTCACATCCCGATCATATGAGAAAATCACAGTACTCACATCGCATTGGCATCCATATTGGTCAATCTTGTCAACCTGTCTATACAACTGTACTATGATCTTTCCTCCCTCCTCATGTCCTTGAATAGTACGTAAAATGTGAAGACGAATTTTTCAAAGATAGACGAATAAACATCCCTATCTAGCTACATTTGTGCTAATGTGCGTATTAAGGGTCTTCTTCCATAGAACTCAAGAAATAGTAAATTACTACTGCGGTGTATATTGTATACATGTACATAGAATTATTCGTGGTGTATTAACCTTCGCTACTCTTGCGGTGGTCTCTGTACAATGAAACTTTGTCTCGGTGAATTTGAATACTAAATGCATTACGCAACGCTAACGAGGGCGGATCCGCGAATTATTGTCCATGAGGAATGGTTTACTTTAAAGGAGATGTAACGATAAGGGCTTGATTTAGCCCTGAAATCATTCGATTATTCTCGTGCACTTTCCTTCCTTTGAACGAAAAGGTTGTTCAGGAGAAAACTATTGTATATTAGAATATTTCTCATTATAAGTATTTTATTTTAAAAAGATTGATGTTAGATTTGATAATTACGGCTTAAATAGGTAGGGGTAACAGTGTCTCAAACGTCAGATAGCGAACGAAATTATACAAAAAAAAAATGCATTTTTACTTGAATTTTAAGTGTTTTATGGTTTAATCCCCTATTATTTTAAAGATGAAAAATAAAATGATAACATCGAAACCAGTATGTCAATGTAATCGGTTAAATACGCAATCCGGAGACTGAAAACCGTTATATTTTTTACTAAAGAGCCACAAATGTACGCTTAAATGCGCGAAATACACACTTTATTTCATTCGTGTATGTTGTATATTTCATCGGAATCCACTCAGAATAAATTGTTTCATTGTATAACAAGAAGAAATGGGCAGTTTTTATCTTTCTAACCACTTTTTAGTCAGATTCTTAAGAAATAGACCATTCCCCTTTTTTCGTTTTTCATCCGTGAGACATTGATCCACCCCGAGTTACAGAACCACACTTGGTCAGAAAATTGGTATTAATAATATACACCTTTGGTAAAAGTGGCATTTTGTAATTTGGGGTGGAACAATGTTGTAGAAAACTTTTCCGTTTTCCATTTATTTCTATAGAAAAACGCACATTTTAACCCAAATATCAGTATTGTTATTGATAATTTATTAAATTAGACATTAGATTCGGATATGCATTTAGTTAATTGATATTTCTACTGAAAAATTTCTTCAAATTTCCCATTTTGAAACTTTCACTTTTCAGGGCAGATTTTACGTCTTATCGTTACAGCTCCTTCATAAAACTTCGAAAGAAAGTACCATCTAATGATTCTACTTATACAGCATATAAAGAAGTTGATGGAGATTGCTTACATCACAACTGTTGATTCTCTTTAGATCCGCTGTAGAAGTTTGTTTTTATTGTTTTTATTTTTTGAATTTTTTTGAATTTATTTGTTTCTGTATTGAGATTTTCGTTTGATTTTCCTTTTATTAATGTTTAACGTCTTCAAATTCATTAGCAACATGTAAGAGCGAATAAATTTACAACACGGACCAGACATGCACATTTCGGGATTTTAACCCTCGTCAGTGATCATCAATCGAAACAATGTAATATGGCCAAACTCTGTGAACATTATGTCCTAAATATACCAAAAGACGTAGCAAGATGACTGGGATATAATGCTACTAATTCACTCATTCGAATTGTTGTGGGTCATGTATTATTTTAGTTTTACTTTATGTGTAGGTACACATGTACTTAGTCATGTTATTTAATGATTTCATAATAATTCTTTCTAGATTTTACTATGTCATGTTTATTTCATTAGAGAATATTCCAGTATGTTCTTTGTTACATCATTATCATCACATGACTGTGATTTTTAGAATTTACTCTATTGTTAATCATGGATAATGAGTCATTGTTCTAGAAGCTTCTGGTAAATTAATTGGTATTAAGTATAAATACCTCTGAGGAACTGTGTTGGGGGGACATTCGTACACATTCGTAGACACGATTCATTCACCTATTCTGATATACTGGGATACTTTATTTATTGAGACTTTAACCCATTTGACAACGTTTGGACACCGATCTTTCGAGAACGTTTGTGATTACCGGAAACCATACATTCGATAGACTTTGTGGACCGTAACGGACACTTTGATCCGGACATTGCATTGTAAGTTGTAATCATTTGAAATATATATATTTTGTACATAATTGAACTTGTAAATTTATATTCTGTCTTTGTCTGATTTTTGCTGGCGTTTTGGGGTATTCTGACCCATAACAGAATCTTAAAGACATTGTGTAGAGCTCTTTTATCCCTCCGAAAATTTCCGTTTCTTGTTTGTCGCTATAGCACTTTCTTTATCACACCATGTAAGGTGTCCTGACGAGGGATGATTTTTGTGTTATTTGTCCTGGATTTCTTGTGTACGTTCTGGATTTTTTGTGTCATAAAATTGATTGAAACTCCATAAAATGCTCAATTTGACATTTTTTCAGTTTGTTTTCATGTATTTATGATGTCTAAGTCATCTGTTAGGGACCGCAATTAAAATTATACGAATATCACTTTCTTTTAGTCTGCTTTGCAAAACGATGTGGATCATTCGGTACTTAAGTGCGCCTGGCTATGCGTATGCCAACCCCCACCCCCATCCCGCTCTCTTTTCTCCTTTCCTTCAGATTATCAAACATTACGCACAAAAGGAGAGAGGTGGGGTCATTCACCCAGCTCTTTTGTACGGTGGTATGTATACGCTATATATTCAAGGGCGTTTGTAAAGAATGATGAACGAATGGCCATACATTTTTGTTGTTTATTTGTTTGTGTGAGGGTGTGTGTGGGTTTTTTTTTATGTTTTCGGTGGGGGTTTTTGTGGGGTTTTTTTTGTGTTTTTATTTTTATTTTTTTCATTTTTATTTTATTTTTATTTATTTATTTTTTTTTGCTTTTGTTTGTTTGTTTTTTCTTTGTTTTTGTTTTTGGTTTTTTTTTTTCGTGTTTTTGTTTTGGTCAAATTAAATTTCCCCTCTTACCATTTCCATCAGAGGTATACCTTTGCATGCAAACAAGACAGCAAAATTACTTCCAATATTACATTATGACACACAATTGTGAATTGTAGATGACCAGTGGCGGATCTAGGATTTCAGAAAAGGGGCGGGGGAGGACAAAGTCCAGTTTCAAAGACAATTTTTACGGAAAACTGACATGCGAAAATAGAAATTATATTCTAATTCCTCCCACTGGGTTTTAATTAATGACTTTATACTTACTTCTACTATGCTTGAAAGACGATTGGCGAACTTCTTTTTTCAGAGTTAGATAGAAAGTGAAAGACAATTACTATCTATAACCTCTATCAATGTATTTTGAGTCTCAAACATAAAATTAAATGTCGATGCAAATTTTAAGTCTTGAAAACCGGCGAGCAACAGCGAGCCAATGAATTTTTTTTTCAAATACATGTACTGACAGATAAATTCGTAATGATTTAGAATTTTCATAGCAAATTCAGAACATCTGAAGAAAAGTTGACCGCCACGGGAGAGAAAAGGGACCCGTGCGACACCTCTAGATTCGCTAGTGATCCATTCAAGCAGAGCAAAGAAAATATAATGATAGCAAGTAATCAAATATTAAATACGGTGATGGGGCGACCCCACTAATTGTCCTCCTCCTCTAAAGCAACCAACACTTATTCAAAACATTGAACTGTAAGACTACAGTGGGGGTTCCCTGTTAGCAAAACTCGGAATTGAATAGAATCAATTTTGTAGTCGGGCCAATTTATCAACGTTTTAAGAAAAGAATGAAAATGAAAACGTAATCAAACGAAAAAGAAAACTCACATATCAAATTCAAAATGTGCAAAGTAAATCTGTCGTAGCCCCCAACGCGGGAGGTTAGTTTCACCCCCACGTCATCTTTTCATGATTATTTGATTATCAATAATTAGTTTGCAATATATAGTGGAAGAACATTGAACAGAAGCCTTCTTAATTTTTCTTTGAATTTCAACGAAACATTTTCGTTATGGCTAATGCCACAGTTGCGGATTTAACGGGGGTGGGGAGCAAAGCCCCCCCCCCCCCCCCCCCGCAGAGCGCCCAAAAACTTTTTTAACTTTGTTTTTCAAGTCAAGTACTTTTTACAGCCAATAAAACTTCTAGGCATTACCAACAAATCGATTTCAATGAAATTGATATCAGTGGAAATATCTCCATATTTCACCATTTTAAACAATTTTTTTCAAAACAAATTCCGAGGGAGGTCCTCCCGGACTACAATCTTCACAAAAGGAGGCCTCCTGAACATCCCCTACTCGGCACTTCATGCCTAAACCATATGGGCCTAAACAAAAAAAAACAAAAAAAAACAAGTCTTAAAACCAGATTATTAATAGGACATTCTCTCTATTTGGGGGATTGGTACCCGTACCCCAGAGAGGGGAAATTTACAACATTTAACTTAGATAGGGGAATTCTAAACTAATGTGATAAAACAAAATTATTGAAATATTTGTTTCATTTAAGTATAAAAACTTGTAAACATTGTAAGTATGAAGTCGTGTTAATCCTTAAATATCAAACAAAACGAAGATCAAGCAAAGCTGTTCAAAAGTGGTCTCAGATTGCACCATTTGCGTCCATTATTCGCAAAAATTACCGGGGAGGCCCCCCGTTCACCCCCGTGCCCCCATCTACCCCCTCGGCGCTACGCTCCTCGACTTTGGTCCGCTTACCCCCCCCCCCCCCCCCCCTTCGACAATGGACCTTCTGGATCCGCCAGTGTGTCAAGAATGTGGGAAAATGATTTGCTCGATGTAATTTCCGGGTTGATACACTTTAAATATCAATTAGATAAATTTTTATTTTTTATACATTCAGATACATGTCAGTATCTCTTTTCATACTTTAAAAAAGGCACAAAGCATTAATTTTGTTCTCTGTCCACCCTTTAGATTTAAGTTGGTCTTGACCTTGATCTTGGTCTGTCTGCGTTTCAGCATTGCTCTGGTTACGCTCCTGGCAACTTCGGACAGTCATCTGCTGCATTATTTACAACAAATGGTGTGTTTTCCGGAATGTATGAGCACAACCCACTATTAACCTGATACATATTGGTATCTTTTAGTCTAACATGTATGAACAGATAACTTTTTTTTTCATTCTGAAGTAACGATCCAAAGAACATATTAGTGACTTAGTATGCTATACACTCGAGATCAATTATCACGGGAAGCCTGTAAAATAAGGACATATTTCATCTGAATACAGAAATCAGAACTAATATACAGTGATTTTTGTAACAAACAAGGGTTGCAAAATTTCACATAAAAGTGGAGCTACTGCCATGGCAAAATCCCCTAAAAATTAGTTAAACACTATTAGATTGTTGAAGAAATATACAAAAGCCAGGACAGCAAACATAAAAAATCCAGGACAAAACACAAAAATGTCAGGACATCTAACTTTTTTAAAATTTTGGTTTTCTGCCTTGTAATGCCGTTTTATTGCTCGAGAAAAAAATATGGTTAGCACTGTTGAACTGGCACAAAATATGCATGTTAAAATATTTGAACCTAGTCTGTTTAAACGACTAGAACATGGATTTTTATATAAAAAAGTCGAAATCTCTTGTTTTAATGAAAAGCAGACAGCTCTAAGCATTGATTCAGTCTTATAATGCATTTAAAATGTTTAATGCAAAGATACGTATCTCACGATGATATACATGTCCGTTAATTGTCTAAAAATATGACATTTTGCCGATTTCGCTCGAAACGAACACAAATAATCCAGGACAAACACGAAAAATCCAGGACAATTAACACAAACAATCACTCGTCGTCAGGACACCTTACATGGTGTGTTTATAGACATAACGTCAGACAGTGCATGAATTTAATATATTGTTTTCATTTTCGTGCTGGAACATCGACCTAACAGATACTATACTGATTTTGTATGCCTTCGGTTTATGATTTTCTGAATTATCGATTTTGTACTGTGTATGGAGATACGGTCATTATCCATGGCCGTCCTAAGAAGGCACCGATTGCCCATTACATGGGTCTCGTTGATTTATCTGTTGTCTTTTATGTTCGATGTTTGATGTCTCGTTTGCTGTTCCTTGTCTCTTGCTGTATGTGTCTTCTCTGTGTTTTCACTTGGGGTGTTTGGTGTGTTGCTGTTGGTGCTGCAACCGAGTTTTGTTGGAGATCCCCTCCTTTATTTAATATACACTTTATTAGTTGTCAATTATTTCTTTGATTATGAATCTGAGTTAAGGTATGTACACGTATGAAGAATTATTAAAATGTGTAGACAATCTTCCTTCATGGTATGGAATGAAATTTCTTTGATTCGCAAAATGTGTGATGTATATAATAAGTGTCTTATTTTGTGTGTTTATGCAGAAATAAATTACAATGGCTGATGCATTTATTTTGATATAATGCGCGTTAGCGCATTTTATCAAATAAATGCATCAGCCATTGTAATTTATTTCTGCATAAACACACAAAATAAGACACTTATTCTATATATATGCGCTTTCGAAGCCAAAAATAGAAGAAAGGAAGCGCCCGATTCTATTTATAAAGCGAATCCGTTCACCAATGCAGAGGGGAGTTAATTTTAGAAAGGAACAGCTGGTGTTTCCCATGACAACGTCACGCTTATTCACTATGACTGAACTGTCATAAATTAATGCATTATGATATATCAAGTATTACAAATTAAACAATTTAACAATGGAATCATGACAAAATATGACCAAATAAGTTGTTTATTACTCTAGATGTTGACTGTTTGGAACTAGTTTTGTTTGCGGAATGAATTCCCATTTAGTATCCGTTTAAGTCAGTTGCAGCGCGGTGAAATCATGAAATGTTGACAGCGTTAGTTCATGGATTTTTCTTATACTGTGTACTGCTCATGGGTGGTTTATTTTGGAATTATCACAAACAACGCCGAATGTGACAAGAAATCTTCATTCAAAATATTTCGTTGAGTGAAGGATGTGACATCAATCGACAGAGAGCTATTGTAGCTGCGCCTGCCTCTGTTGCTTGTTGATGTCGTATTCTGTAATCGTCAAGACACAGTCGCTGAAAGAGGTAAGGGATTACTGGGGAAGATTTTAGATATGAATTCGACTTTCTATATGATGATGTTCCTAATTTCTGTATAGGAAAAGATTTTATACTCGTTGATCAATATTCAATTCAAATTCATCCGCGATGCTTGGCGGCGTTTTGACGTCACACTGTTATTGATACAGAAATCAATAACAATCGTCCTGAAAGCTTTATCTCGGGCAATTACAGTGGTTGTGCATATATATAGGTTTAAAGGCGCTAACCAATCATATCGGCCCTATAATTTCGACGAAAAAATGCTTTTGATAAAGAAACTATTAACTATCAGTTTTTGCAATGTTGAATGTTTGAGAAAATATGGCGTCATAATTTTGAGCCCTCGTAATGTCACGCGCGTGATGTATGACGTCATGTTCTTGACATCATTGTATTTTACACACAAACATTAAAAAGTCATCTACGTTCCAGGACTCGCCCACGAATTTTTCTATGCAAATTGAAAGGCCGATCAGAAATCCGTCGATTAGTACAAAAATTATCATGGACAAGGGAATGCTACTTTATTTCATCAATTTGTATCGAAAGTTTGCTCATATATAGATATTTTCAATGATTTCAACGTTTTTAGACGTTTTTAGCGAAAGGCTTTACTGAAATAGATTAACCATACATTTGACATTTTGTAAATCAGAAAATTATGGATATATGAACAACTTTGAAAGTAGGACCGAAATGGCAGGTTACTACTGCACCTACTCCTATGTATTATATGCTCCCTCGCTTCCATCATATAATAATAATGGCACACTCAGAAAATTCTTCTTTTAAGCCTTAGTGTCAAATCTATACCAACTGTACCTCATCGTTTTCTTTTTTTAAAATGCTTGACACAACAAGGATACAATACATGTATAAACGTATTTATTTTCGTTGGATGAAAATTTTGCGATTACAACATCAAGACGTTACCTGGGGGAAATATTGGCAATATAAACTGTTTTGTCTTTGTAAGAATGCAGTAGGGTTATTTTAGCGTGGGTGAATTTTCGTTATTTACCTTGATTCATGAAATACACGAAAATTCCCCCCGCGAAAATCTCCACATTTTATTTCTTCATTTACATGGAATATCCACATTTTATTTCTTCATTTACATGGAATATCCACATTTTATTTCTTCATTTACATGGAATATCCACATTTTATTTCTTCATTTACATGGAATATCCACATTTTATTTCTTCATTTACATGGAATATCCACATTTTATTTCTTCATTTACATGGAATATCCACATTTTATTTCTTCATTTACATGGAATAACCACACCGATAAACGAAGGTTTTCGACGACGAAGACGAAGAAAAAAAATATCAAATAAGTTATGAACTGCATCTTACGATAATAATCTTGTGTTCAATTCACAGATACTACTATTCTGTCTAAATAATTCGAATCTACGTATCGAAGCTGGAAGGCTGGACAATGTTGCAATGCCAAATGAAATAGATTATATTGAATAAGATATAGCCTCTTGCTCCACGTCAGTTATGCCCAAGGTGTTGCCAATTTAGACATTAGAAGTTAGAATGTTTTTGCTGGACACAATATATTGCTTTAACAAAAACAGTATGGTTTTAAATGACTTATTTCCTTACAGTTATTGAATCATGATCATGTACTGAGTTGAGACTAAGATTTTAGTGATTCCCTCCTTTCCTACAAAATTAACATAAAATTTCAGAGATAACCTTAACAAAATCATAAACGGCTTGATCTTTAAGAAATATCTGCTAGTTTTAATGTCAATAATATCTGAAGCTTAAGATATCCTTGATGGAGTTCAAATTCGACGTCGAACTGACGTTTGTAATTTTTACCAGATAGTACGTAAATGGTGTTCATCAAGGTTTGAATATGAAGTTACGCCATAAAAAAAATCTCCATCAAAATACAAATTAAACTTTAGATCGACCAATCGATAATGCTTCACCGAAAAGCAAACTAAAGAAGAAAAGCTAAAAATGTTATGAAACGGAAAAATTTAGTTAAAATAAGCCACTTAATAAGGATTTCATTTTGGATGCTAAATAAGAGTTAGCATCACTGACGAGGGTTGATTAACCGAAACGTGCATGTCTGGTCCGTGATGCACATTTATCTATTCTTAAATGATGGTAAACATCTTTTGACGGTAGACATAAATTCAGTAGTTTTAAGTTCTAAGATCAACATCGATCATTGACAAAAACATAAAAAAAAGCATGAAATGTATTGATCCTTTGTCTTATTGGTTTATGTGTAGTATGTCGTGTCGTTGAGGATCACTGACGAGGGTTAAGTACCCGAAACGTGCATGTCTGGTCCATGCTGTAAATCAATCTGCTATAAAATGATTCTAGTGAATTTGAAGACGTTAAACATCAGTACATTGATGTAGTCTTTTTTGTTTGGCCTTCTTTGTCCATTTGTTGTTACTTATCGATCTTGTCCAATTTGTCCGAACGTGCATATCTGGTTCATGCTGTTTATCTGTTTATAAATGATGCTATTGAATTTGAAGACGTTTCACATTTGTACTACTTGGTGAGTGTCACTGCTGGTGGACCAGGAGTCCCCGAGGGCACATGTAGCAAAGTTCGATCAACTTCGGTTGATCGTCTGTCTCTTCAATGCATTCAACACTTCTGTTTCCAAAATTCTTTAAATTTCAAAAACAAGGGTCCTGTAGCATCGTATCCCTGCCATTCTGCTACGTTTTTCTGTACATTTTTGGACATAATAATTTTCTCACAATATGGCCTTATTACATTGTTTAGATTAAGGATCACTGACGAGGGTTGAGTTACCGAAAGGTGCATGTTTGGTCCATGCTGCAAATTTGTCTGTTTATAAATGCTGCCATTGAATTTGAAGACGTTTCACATTTGTACTACTTGGTGAGTGTCACTGCTTGTGTTCCAGGAGTCCTCGAGGGCACATGTAGCCAAGTTCGATCATTATCGGTTGATCGTCTGTCTCTTTAATGCATTCAAAACTTATCTTACTAAAATTCTTGAAATTAAAAAAAACAAGGGTCCTGTAGCATCATATTCAACCCATCCTTCTACGTCTTTCGGTACATTTTTGGACATAATAATTTTCGCGCTCTTTGGCCTTATTACATTGTTTAGATTAAGGATCACTGACGAGGGTTGCGTACCCGAAACGTGTTTGTCTGTCCATGCTGCAAATTTATCTGTTTATTAATGATGCTATTGAATTTGAAGACGTTTCACATTTGTATTTAGGTTTTACCCATATTCTGCTGTAGATGAGATACCCATGTCCTTTTGGAGATCCATTCCATTATAAAAAGCAGTCAGACAATATGTTATTTCGTTATTTGTCATTTTTGAAGAAAAATATATATGTTTCCATTGTATTCAAACAATAATGAAAATATATATTTGGTCCCTTAATGTATTGAGAACTCTCTTAGATATTCTGCAGAAGTGTGTAATAGCACTCTTTTGAAACAAACAAAATAAGAACAATGAGGCTACAGTAATCAAAATATTTTGTTTTACGTCCCGGTCATTTTATAAAAGGTATCCTAAAGTTAGGCAAGAAAACACACATACATGCATCCTCAATTAGAAATTTATGGTAAAAGAGCGGATAAGGAGAAAAAAGGGATTTCCAAGTAAAGCTGAAAAATGATAAGCTTTTCTTATACGTAACTGCATACAGTGAGGTTAGAGCATAATTTTCTGGTCTTAACAATACTTCAAAAGCATTTTATTCATTATTTACAATGGATTTTAAAGTTTTTTGTCGATAACATAATAGACGTTTGTGTGGGATTTTGTTCCTAATAATTCCCAAAAATGGTGCCACCCAGGGGTTGTTAAACAAAATACTTACTACCTATGGCCTAGGTATAACTTAAACATATTAAGCTATGACAAACAGACTCCATTTTACATGTCATTTTGTATCATTCGTTATTGTTTTTTCGATGAATTAGTCTTAAGTGCTGTGGAAATGATTTTTGTACCCCGGAGAGTGACATATTACAGCCCATATTTGTGTCCCTTTCTGTCCCAGATAGATTTACCTTAGAATACCTGAATTGATTTTTTTTGTTTTCAAGCTTGTATAAGTTTCTTTTTGCATCGGCAACACTAGGGTGCTTAAAACAAAAAGTGAAACAAGGAGGAATGAAAACTAATTATGAAGTGATATTTGAAGATGTTAATGAAAAACGTTTTTCTGATATAACACTCAATGTTCACCTATTCCTTTTGAAATTAAAAGATTTAGGTATATGATTCAGAGACAGAATTTGCTTGAAATTTTCATGATGGCGTAGCTATGTTCTAATTCGACAACACAATTTCATTAATTTCATAAAATAAAAATTATATTATTTCATTTTTTGTTTGACATAGAGCTGATTGCTCATCATTGTACCTATACTTTATCAGTGTTCGTTTCCTTTGACGAAAAATAATGGTACGTGAAATTGGAAAATACGCCTTCTGAAACTTTGTATTTCAAATTCATCATCAAAATATTTGGAGATTAACCACCGTCGATCATTCCCTCGCTGTATTCGATAAGACTGTCATTAAAGAAATGGCCAATACATAAATGGAGCTGTTTCACTCACCGTCCATCCATCGGAGGTCATGTTGTCCGGTTTTTTTTTCTAAAGCCTTTCAAAATATTGGATTGAAAATCGGCATATGACTTTATAACAATTGGTGTAATGTCCAGTTCGACTTTTGGAAGAATTGACCTATTTTTAGCTGAGTTATGGCATAGAAATTCTATAAAATTTACAGTTTCAGGATTTTTTCGCATCCTTTGCATCCTTTGCAGCTATTGAATTGGAACTTGATATATGCTTTCACAATAGATAGCTACAGATCCAGTTTGAGTTCGGAAAAAATTGACCTATTTTTAGCAGTGGTAGGGACCTTTAAAAAGAAATCAACAATTGTACATTTTCCCTTACTTTTTCGCAACCTTTGCAGCTATTGAATTGACATTTCGTATACACCTTCATAATAATGAATTACAGATCCAGGTTTAGTTTGGGATCAATCGACTCATTCTTTGCAAAGTTATTGGCCTTAAACTAAGAATTCCTCTCAGCCTTCGGACCTTATTAATTATTGATATTATTAACTAAGTTTGTTGACTTTAACAAGACAAAGAATCTAAAATAAAAAGATTAAAGTCAGGAGTCAAAGCTTAAGGTTATTTTGTGGATTAGGTTAGCGGGTTTTTTTTTTGGAGAAATTTTTATTTGAAATACATTAAAATAATTTTCCAAACTTTGTTTCACCTGAGGAAGAAGACATGTTCTTAAATGTTTCGTACATATTTTCTTTTCAATTTTTTGGGAGGGGGTAAAATTGAGAAATTCTATGTAAAAGTTAGGTCATTTTGGGCCTTAAACTGGCATAATTGCATTTAAAAAATATGTATGAGAAATAAATTTCACGACGGGCGTATGTTTTTATGAACGGATTTTAAAATAGTTTCCTCCTTAAATTGGTTATAAAGATAAATAGAATGAAAAACTGACTTCATTTCAGACTGAAAAATAAAGTAAAGGACAAAGAGCAAAGGGAAACTTTCTCGATGGTTGAATTTTTACTGGAAGAAACAATGGGCATTCATGAATTCATGGTAGCGCTTACCCATACATACTAACGGAAAAAAGAAACTGTGTGTTTAATCAAACTCATTCGTATTTCTATGCACATAGATATGTACTTTATTTTGTATTCTAATGTCAAATTTCATGTATTTCTTTTCCGATTACAATCATACGCATTCGGTACAATATGTTTTTGAAATTCTAACCAAATCAAAGGAAGGGGGTACAAAACAAGTTTCACATGTCAAGTTATATGATATGACCATTATTTGAAACTCTTAAATATTCACATCTGGGACAATATAAACGTTTCTAATAGAATCATGCAGTTGGCGTTCGAATTGTTCCGTCAAGGTTCAGTACTAAGTACTATGCGAAACTGTGACGTAAATCGTTTGACGTAATACCCGACTTAATTCATGTCAAAATGACTTTTGGAGAAAAATATGGCAAAAGTGATGGTAACATTCTCAAATTAAGGTTGTGATTTGGAATAACAAAAGTGAATGAAACGTATGCATGTGTATTGTACTGACTCAAACGTTGACGTTAACGAAAACTGATGAAGCGAACTCAGCTTAGGGGACAGATAAACCAGTTTATATTTTTCTTTACGGTTACTTAAATTTAGCCATCTATAGCCAAGGACTTTTTCGGCATTCGTAAAACGCGGACACAATTCGGTTACACGGGCGTCATAGACAATTGCCTTCTCCGTTTATGTTCCTGAATGCTACCAATATGTCAAAAACATCTCATAATAATTCATTCAAATCACGTCACGTCGTTTTGGGGTATCTCAGATAAAATCTTCTCGAATGTACGAAATAAGTATTTTACTCTTGCACAAAACAGCCTAAAATCAATATTTTCCTTAACCAAATAATGTTTTCTTATCCGTAAAAGACCTAAACTCTGCAGAAAAATAACGAAAAATTCAATTGAAAATTCATGGCGTAATACGCAAGCTCGAAAATGCCAAATAAAAAATAACATGCAATCGCAAATTGAGAGGAACGATAACGATATTTAACAAGCCACGTATGCAATTATGTCATAACTATACTGCTGTATAATTACAGGACAAAAGAACTTTTTCTATTCACATTTCTCATTTAATCCGAATTCATGGACGTCACAGTTTCTTATTCCCCGTTAGTATACATTTGAAAAGAATGTTAAAAGATATAGAGCGAGGAACCATATTTCGCCGGTGACTATATTTCGCCGTTTCATCGTTTATTGCTTCTCACTGGTTAACGAAAATGTTCGCCAATTTTATTTTTCAATATCGTTTCTAATATGACCGTAGAAGCCATGCTTTGATAGATTGTGACATATCCTGCACTCAATTTTGACAAAAAATACCACAAAATGGGGAAAATGTAACAAAAAAAAAAAAAAAAAAAAAAAACACACCAAATTTTAGACGTAAGCATCCGAAATTTTTACAAAAACCGAAAAAGAAATTTTATTTGGCATGATTTCATCGAAGTAGTGGTGACGAATCATTTCCTGAAAATGAAATCACAATTTTAGTCCGTTTGTGTGAAAATAGGATACATATCAACAAAAACGGCGAAATATGGTCACCCCCGAAACATGGAAACGAAATATTTTGACGTTTTATAGGGAAACAATGAATTGCATGAAATAAATTCTTCTTGTAGTTTTTCAATCGAGAATGGAGTTAAACTAAATTCTAGCAAAAGCAATTATTGAATTGACCTCCAAGTTTTGAGATTTTCAAAGATATGTGCGAAAAATACGGCGAAATATGGTCACTTGCTCTATAAGATAAAAAGAGACTTTAAAGGCAGGTTTTCTGCTTCCATTAACTGGTGAATACGTTCTGGAAATTTTACAAAAACTACTCTCATTTTCTTTTAAACTTTGGATCCGTACATGGAATAGGACAATTACTTTGCGAAAGTCTTAACCTGCCTTTTATGGTGACGTAAACAAAATAAAAATGATATTTTCATTGAAAATGTGACACATTTTCCATCTCTTTTTATGTCTTTGATCTTAGTGGAGCCAGAAACCTTGACCAATCTATAGCCTTATACCAGTGCATTATTAGTAATTGCACTCTGACTGATTGTGACGTTGAGACTCGATGTGTCCAGTCAGAAAAAAAGATAACATTGGGCATAACTTTTGAATGGTAAGTGATAGGGTTTTCATTTTTCACATGTGTAATCTTTGAGAAGTCCTTTCCATTGATACCAATTTGACCTCGTGACCTTAACCTTGACCTTTGACATACTTTTCAAAAACTTTAACATTAGGCAAAACTTTTGAATGATTAGTTATAGGAGTTTCATATTTCTTTCATAATTATCATGTGTAATCTTTGTGACAAGACCTTTCCATTAATATCAAAAACTTGAAATTTACCGTGGACCTACTTTCAAAAACATGAACATTGGGCATAGCTTTTGAATGGTAAGTGATATGGCTCGGATATTACACATGTGTATACCTGGACACAATATTTTCCCTCTGATACCAACATTTTTTGTTACCTTGTGACCCTGACCTCGACCTTTCACATACTCAACAAAAATGGTTTTTATACTAACAAAGATGCCACTGGGCGCATTTGTGTTTCAAAAACAAAGGTTTTAATTTACACACCTATCTTTGAGTTAATTAGGCTCCGGTATGTAATAATCAGTAGGGTGGCTATAAAATAAAATAATTTGAAGGGCTGTGTGCATGTAATGCGGATACCCACACCATCTCCCATAAAAAGGGCAGATGACTGTCCGCAGTCGGCATCTATTGCCAATTGTTTTAGTAGCATTTTGTGTTTTGTGTTTAAGAGTAAATATTTTTAAATGTCTGCCCAGAAGGCAGATCTCAGACAGCAAGAGTTGATATGGTCACTTAGTTTCTCTTGATGGCGTTCCTTGTTGCTTAATCTTGCGTCTCGTTTTGTACTTGTGTTCTCGGCCATGGTTCAACGTAGGAGTGTCTCGGTGATTGCTGTATGTGCTGCAACCGACTCTTGTTTGAGAATCCTGGATAAAGATATATCACCCCACAAACAATCCCAATTCGAGCGCACCTTTCTGTCGCAACAGAGAGGAAGTCTCAACACTGTAGCGCCCTGTGGATGCAATGATTACGTCAGTAGCCGATGTTACCTAACAAGTAACGCCCGTAAATCGGTAAAAGTGATAAAATTATTCAACAGACAACAAAGAAGGCATCGGAGTCATGGCAATCGAATATTTAATAAGCATGGGATACACAGTTTTTCCTTTGATGACTTGATTCGGTTTTTGAGTGCACCTCTAGGCCTACACCACATTCGAACCAAATTGTACTATGTTCTTTTAAGAATTTACGAATATACTAAGGACCTCATATTTACCGATAAGAATACAGACTACAATGTGTCATCGAGGACATTTCTACTTTTCGATTATTTCTAGCAGTAAGATAAGATAAATCAGAGGAGAAAACAAATCGCCCTTTCATAAAAGTAAGACTTGCAAACAAGAATTGATGAATTTAATATTAGCCATTTTGAATCACAAAACTGTCACAGAAAACATCCCACCATAAATTCAAAAGAAAAGAAACTCCTTGTATTTCCTATACATGTAGCTACACACCAACAGTTGCATCTAACATTTTCAAATACAGAAGATTCCTGCAGTGTATTGATTTAAGTAATCCCTCGCAATATCCATTTCCTTGCTAATGTTCTTACGTAAGGCGTTTACAAGCAAGAACGACATTCGCAAATATAAATGTACTGTTGGGAACTGTGACAAAACCTACTTTGTAAAAGAAAAGTCCGATTCTAAAAAAAGGTACACTGAAACAGATAATAATCAGATGTTAAACTTTCTCGACAACATTTTTGATGTGTTTGGAGGAAAGCATTTTGTCGGAATTTCCAATGGGAACCAATTGTGCCACACTCCTTGCCGACATTTTTCGAAGCTGAATGCATTCACTTTTGGTCCCTGAAGGGAAAATATACCTAGCTTCTGACTTTAAATTCACGTACAGATTTATAGACGATGTGCGGTCCATCAATAATCCACAATTCGCGGATTACCTTAACTAAAGAGACAAATAACTCAGCATCTTATTTGGACATAATGCTGTCCTACGAAAAGATGGTCACATGAACACCTCACTCTATGACACACGTGGCGACTTCAATAAAAAACATTCAGCAACACATACTTTCCTTTTCTGAGTAGCGACAGCTCTTCATCGCTTGCTTATTGCGTTTTCATATCTTAATTGATACGCTATACCTGAGCAAGCACCCAACAAACATATCTTTTTCGGAAAGCTATGCGTCTTTCAGATAAGCACTAGTCTCCGGCATACGTATGTGCCCAACTGTCATTGTTACTGAGGAAGTTCGATGGTCGATGCGGAGAACCTGTCATACACGATGACGTCATATTATCTAGAATGGTGGAAAGTATTCTGTCTTAGACCATTTGAACCATCCAATCACAAAATGTACTTGTATCTGTCGAAATGGAACTTACCAGATGTGACGATTTTATAGAATTGGAGCGATGGGTGTTGGATGCAAGCAAGAGATGCCTTGTATTTAGCATTTCATGTTTTTATGTTGTGAGCGATGTTCCTTGTACCTTTTGCGTTTCTTTCCGTGTGTGTCTGCTCTGTGTTTTTGCATTAGGTGTTTTAGAATTTTGCTGTGGGTACTGCAACCGTCTGTTGTTTTCCTTTTCTTATTCGTCCTACGCGGAATTATAGAGGGGAAATTTCATTGTTTTTACTTTTAGGTCAAGCCAATGAACATATTTGGACATTAACATGGCGATGTTTACGTTTCGAAATATTGAAGGTTTTCCCCGCATAAACAATGTTCTCCTTGATAACAAAATTTGAACAGCAATGCTGAACATTTCGAAGTGCAAAAATTAGGATCCTTTTGAGTTTAGATATTGATCAAATTTACTTAAATCATACAACGATTCAACACTTAAGTAGTACTAATTGACTATTGCTGTTATGGCGAAAATTATCGCGGCAGTTTGAAATTAACATTTGAACTTCCTGTTGACATTTTAGTATAGCAGGTTACAAGTAAATGTGAACTAATTTTACTTTCCTGTTACGACTGAAACGGGTATATCTACATAGACAATTGGAAATTTTCTGATATTTCAGGATAAATATTGTGAACAGAGTATTCTTGATAGAGCTTCATTCGGTAACAAGGGTTAAATACCCCTAAACTTGCATGTCTTGTCCATGCTATTAATTTATCTGCTCTAAAATGATGCTGATGAATTCGAAAACGTTAAACATGGAAAATAACAGATGATGTTTTCAGTGGTAGGTATCCGCGACTGCATGCTAAAATTAACATAGAAACTCCCATTTCCCTTTGTTTGATTTCACTGTGAGCAACTTACACTATAGGTCATACAGACCTTTATCTTCTACCATTAGATAAGAGAGTTCACGATCTTAGGTGTGAATTTTGATAGGAAAAATATTCCGGCAAATGAGACAAAACTTTATGATTTCATTTTCGTAGTGCGGACATTAGATTGTAACAAAATGGATGCAACATTATAACATTGACGTTGGCACATAACTTCATGCAGACAGGCAGGAGACGCATGCAAGCAGATGATACTGACTCTTCCTGTGCACCTGGTCTTACTCCCATATTGGGAGTTCGCTTCTTTTCATGTGGTGGAATTTTTGTTTGTTTGCTTTGGTTCCTGTTTTATCCTGATTTACATTTTTGGACATAATAATTTTCATAGTCTTTGGCCATATTCCATTGTTTAGATTGAGGACCATTGACGAGCGTTCAGTGCCCGAAACGTGCATGTTTCAAATTTATCTGTTTCAAATTTTCAAAATTTTCTGTGCATATTTTCTGTTCAAATTTTCTGTGCATGTTTCAAATTTTCAAACCGTGCGTGCTGCACAATTATCTGTTCTTAAATGATGCTATTGAATTTGAGGACGTTTAACATTTGTATACCTTCGGTTTATGAGTTTCTGAATTATCGATTTTGTACTGCGTATTGGGTTATGATCATTGTCCATATTTGTCATACATCAAGGTTTGTTATTGTATCTTCATACATTTGTAATTTGTTTGATAGAAAATAAAAAACAGATTGGGAGATTGTGCTTTCCATTTGATTTCGATTCATTTCTTGTATAAGTTGGTTCAACGGTTCGAATGTATATTATAACTATACTATCTATGATAAAGATATTACAAATTAATTATTCCTTTAGCTTATTTGTGCAACTCAAAATATCTTTTCATCATTCGGAAACACATGAGAAGCGAATATCCATATCAATTAACATTATCTCTGATGCTCATGTACAATATTATTTGTCCCCATATGTGGACTTTGTTTTCATTTTCGTGCTTGAACATCGACGGCGTGTGCGGCTACCCAAACAGGGGATGCTTACTCCTCACGGGCACCTAGTCCCACCTTTCGCCTGCTAGGGGTACGTCCATGCTCAATTTTGTGCTCTATTGTGAGTGCTGTTGAGACTGTCGTCAGGATCTTCCTTATCTCATTTGACTAACACATCATAAATCTTTGTCTCGTTGATAGGATTCTTTATTTCATTTTCCTTTTCATACCTTTAAATATAGAATCATTTTGGCTGTTTCCAAAATTTTATGATAAATATGATTATATATTTTCTTTGTTTGCCTTTGATTATTTCTTTTATACATGAAACACTTTCTGTGGTAAATATTCACCAAGTAGGGACTATGTCTGCTTCTACTTTCTATCCTGAAGTGTTTGAGGTGTTGTTTTTTGCGACGTTTGATAACTCTTTTCTTTCTGCAATTTATCATTTTTATTGGCTCTATTTTGTAGTAGTTCTTCGTCTAACTTTGTATATTTTGATACAAAACCCTTTATAGTTGGGTTTATGATATATAGCTGTAAGTCAAATGTCTGTTTCGTTGTCAGTTCGTCGGTGTTTGAAGTCTTTATCGTTGCTCCGGGCTGGAAGGAAGTCTGCCTTGTTGTTAATCCTTCTGTGTTTTGAGGTTTTACCGTTGTTTCATACTGCAATGACGTTTGTCTTGTTGTCAGTTCGTCTCTATGCTGAGTTTTTACCGTTGTTTCATGCTGCAATGACGTCTGTCTGGTTGTTAGGTCGTCTCTGTGCGGAGGAGGTTTTACCGTTATTTCATGCTGCAATGACGTCTGTCTGGTTGTCAGTTCGTCTCTGTACGGAATCTTTATCGTTGTTTCTCGCTGGAATGAAGTCTGAGTTGTAGAAGTGTTTTGCTGTATAGCAGATGTTCCTTCTTTGTGTCCTATAGTCTCTATAGACGGCTGCTTCGTTGTTCCCTGCTTCGTTGTTTCCTGATATGATTCAACTTCCTGACCGAGTGTACTTTGTGTAATGTTTGGAGGCGGAAAGATCGTTTTTGGTAGTAAGCTCCCTTCCATATCCTCTTTCACAGATGACTTGTTAGTTGCTTTATGTAATATTTTTTCCTCCTCAAAGCTCGTACGTTGCTCCTTCATAAGAGGCTGAGTAGTTGGATTTTGCTGAATTTGAGCTTCCCATGGAGTTGACATTTGTTTTGACGCTGTTCCATTAGATGAGAGTGATCTGTTAAGTACAATCTCCTTGAGTTCTGCATTTTTATCTGAAACAGAGTCGTTCGCGTCACCAGCATCATCAGACATTTTTGATGTATTGATTTTAGGTTCAGTAGTGTACATTATTTGCTGCGACTGGACCTTCTTGTTGGTTTTGTTTTGTTCCAGTCTAGTCGTTACTTGATGTTCTCTAGTTTCTAAGGAAATTGTTGTGTGTTTCTGATATGGTTGAGTCTCATGACTCATTGATGTCTGTGCTGTTGTTGGTGGCTGAAAGGTAGATTTTTGTTTGAAATTTGGTACTAGGGTGGCCACTTTTTCATCCCGTATAAGCTGCTGGTACGTTGTTTTCTGTGATATTGTTTCTTCTTTTGTGACCGTGCTTTGCTCCTCTTTCAGAAGCGAAGAGGTTGTAATTTTTGGCAATTTAGCTTTCGTTGGAGTCAACATTTGTGTCGAAAGAATCCCATGAGGTGAGATTGTTCTATGTAAGACAGCATCTTCTTTTTCTGTATTATTATACGAAACAACGTCATTGTCGTCATCAGTGGTTATTGTTTCATTTACTAGTATTTTAGGTTCGAGCTGCAATGGAACTGTCTCGCTAGTTGCGTTTGGAAACAATCTAGTGTCGTTGTAAATCGCTATAAAGGTAAGATTACTTTTCACTAACGGGCCTTCCTTCTCAGCCCGTTCTATAGCAATTCTATCGATTTCATCGAGCAAGTTCGAATCTCTAGCAATCGGTTCTGGTCGTGCTAAAAACGGTTTTGTTGATATGGCTTCTTCTTTCCTACATGGACATAGCATAGAATAATACAGCTCGATTTTTCTCTCTAAATTCATCATCAGACGGTAGAGGACTGGAGCAGGCAAAATGATTGCGCCGTGAAAATGAGGTTTGGTTTGCTTTAGACGTTTTGAAGCTAGAAGTATTTTCTTGTATAATGAAGACATAAACCTTCTATGCAACATCGTTCTGTATTTTCGAATGAATGGGTTTTCAAATCCTCTTCCTAAATCAATGAATGACCTTTCTGCAATAAAATAACGATAAAGTTTAGATGTACTTGAGAATGCATGTTTTTACACATTCATCTAAATACTTAATATTTTATTACATGAAAGTTTATAATTATCTTTATAGATCGGTCAAACATTACTTTTGAACTATAAAAAGTCCTCTTTGATCCTATTTTAAGCACACGAAAGCTGCGGGAATCTTATATATATCCGGGATGTCATCATCCTAAACATAACGTTTGAGCGTTTCACCGAGCAGCTGTCAGAAATCAGAAAATCAGAAATTGGGAAATTTTCCATCAATGTAATGATACCGTTTCTAAATACGATGCAAAATACATGGATCTAATGCCTTGTTCACATGAATGCGCATTAAATCTAATTCGCATTAGATTTGAAGCGCATTATTTTAATGCGAATTAGATTTGCATTGCGTTCACACGGCAAATTCTAACATTGCGCATTAGATTTTGGTACAGTTGCACTGATAGCAATGATTTTCAAATTTTAAAGAGTAAAATTTATGTTAACTCATTGTACTTTTCATATTTTCTTCATCATAGTAAGCTGAGTTTCATCCAGACTAAAGCATGACACTTGACGTCATTATGAGATAAAATGACGTCACGGTACAACTTTAAGTAAGTTAAAAGACCCGTTTCATTGCATAATCAACTATACAGTATTTTGGCCCTTTATTCTATGATTCGAGGTCAAAGTGTGGTTGAAATTGTCAAGTTGTGGTCTATAAATACTGTCGAACTTAAATACATCATATAAGCATGCACTAGATTTAATGCGAATTATATTCACTTTGCATTCACAAGATAAAATCTAATACGCATTTAGTCTAATGCGAATTAAAGTAATGCGCATTAAATTTGTCGTGTGAACGCAACCAAAATCCAACGCGCATTAAATTTGATTAATTCGCATTAAACCTTCCGTGTAAACAGGGCATAACTTACAATGATTCTTGATTTGTTTCAGTGGTGTCTAAAGCCAAAATTAAACACCTTTCAAAAATATTTTCTTGGGGGGGGGGGGGGGGGTGGCTCTTTCGCATTTATGAAGAAATTTCGGATATCTTTTTTGTAAAATGTTTTTAAATACAATAGTTAATACAATGGTTTACAGTGGTAAATACAATGGCTCACCTCCCCTCGAAATCAATACTTAGACTGACGATCACTGACGAGGGTTTAGTACCCGAAACGTGCATTTCTGGTTCATGCTGTAAATTTAGCAGGTCTAAAATGATGCTATTGAATTTGAAGACGTTTAATATTCACTCGCCCTTCGAACTCAGTGAATAATGTCTTCTCAGGGAAAAGAACCATTGTATATACCTCGATAAAAGTAAATAACTGTATAATGTATACCGTCTTGTATTCGCGAGCTTTTAATGTTCGCAATTTTCGCTCGGTCACTCGATACGTGTAAATGTTTAACGTCTTCAAATTCATTAGCATCATTTTAGAGCAGATAAATTTACAGCATGGACCAGACATGCACGTTTCGGTTAATAAACCCTCGTATAACACACCGCTTATATGCCGTCATTGTAAGTTACCTACGTTTGTCTTAATATACATACTTTTTATGGAATGAATTTTCATGGAGCTGTTGCGATGGGTGTTGCATGCAATCAGGAGACGCTGACTCTCCCGGGCACCTGGTCTCACTTCGGAATGTTGTTCATTCCAGGGTTCGCAACTGTTTCGATGGGAATTCTCACGAATTTGCATTGCCCTCTCGACTTTGAGACTGAATAACGGTTAGGTATTTCTTTGATGTTTATTTACGAGAAGCATAATTGTCGGCGTTTGACCAGAATCATGCAGATAACTTTTCCTTATTTATCATTGTTTCGTGCATACGGTAGACATAAGTATTTCTATTTCATAGAGGGAGAGGGCGCTTATAATGTTGGCATAACTTTTGCCCAATCCCATTTTCATGTTTTGGAAAATAAAATATGTTTAAACTAAACTAAAATGAGTATTTCAATGTTTTTATAAACACTAAGTATGGATTTTAGAAATAGTTTACCGTGCCAGTTTAATCGTTTAAGTATTTGTTGTTGATTTTTTTCGAACAAAATATAGTATTACAAATACATTTGAAGGTTACAGATAATTAATCGGATTCAGCTGCAGCGTATATCTCATATCAATATATTTAAAAGTCTTCCATGGAAAACCTTGCAAAACAGTACAATTATAACCAAGAAAACTATTGATGCAAAGCATCAATTCGCCGGTAGAAATAAGATACCATAAATGTGTTAATGATGTTTTTATATTTTTGTCAGATAATACTACATAAAGATAGCGATTCAATTGTGTCTTAGACCATAAGCGACGACTGTAAATTTATAAGTAAATTAAGGTCGAGTTGACTATTAATGTGCAGTTTACCCGCCTTATGATGTCATGCACGAGTTTTATTCGATCTTCTTCTCTTTCGGGTTTATTATTTAGTAATCCCTTCGCTATACTAGTATATGTAATTGTTTTTTATCGACCTTTTTGCTGATATACAAATGAGATTTACAGCATCGATGTTTTTTTCTAAACCTTTTCTATCATAACACATTAAAAGCATTATCTTTCGAGTGACTATCCAAATAAAAAAGCATATTCGACTATAATAAATATTGAATTACATCACATCCGGTATGGCTTAAATATAATCGAGTATCCTCGAGATTTATTACTAAGAGAGGCAAGAAAAAAAAGCGAAATATTCCGTACGAATTTACATAAGCCCATAGACATTCTCTAAACCAATCAATATAAAACGCTGGTCTCGTGACCGGCGTTAATAATGTAAAGCGTTTAACATCTAACACACGTCCTTTCGTACCGTATGTTAGTGATTTCTTTAAAATATGTTTATAAAAGCAAACAAACAAAACAATTGAATCCTTTTTGGGTACTGCTGAGCACATCAGTGCCAACTGCACTCCCCAGTTCATAATTTTACAATGGCACTAGACGTAGAGTACTTGAAATTGTAAAAGTTGGGACGAATATTTTATTGGGACGAATTGACCAAAATTGGGACGAATTGACATGGGAAGAATTTGTATATGGCACAAATTGACCGTCATCCTTCTATATGAAGTCTTGCTTCCGTAAATAGAGCACCTATAACTCAATGTGGCAATCGAAGCTTTAAACATATGAAAGAAGGACGTTTTGGAAATGGATTTTTCAAACACTTTTGTGACACATTAGATCTCGCGAAATAAAAACTTAAGCAAAGCAAACCAGTCGTCACACTCGTATAAGAGAACTCCATACGCCATAAATGAAAGACGAATAAAAGAAGTTGAATCTTTTAAAATTCGGTTTTATCATTGAGTTTGAAATTAAAGAATTTTGTTTACGCAATATCTCACTATTTCGTCTCTTAAAATGACATCACTACACTCGTTTGTATATTTAATTGCAGAAAATTAGGGTTTTGCTAAATTTCTCACTGTAAAAGTGAAAAATCAAAGGACTGAAGGTCCTGAGAGATACTTCTAGATCTACACAAAATTTATTGTCAGCAGATATTAAAATGTTGAATAATTTTATCGCAAGGCAATGATGATTATTTTTTTAACACAGGATGCATGTGTGAAGCTTATAATATCTCTATAAACAACACAAACTATGTTTATCTAACCTCAGTGATGATATAAGAAAGACAACTCTATAACTCTAATACAATTTTTGAGTTATCTTTCCTAACATTGTCATAAACAAAGTAGTATATTACTACGCCACCATTGTGCTGTGAAAACAAGAATTATAGTTGATATTGTATGGGATATTTATTCTATATGAAATTGAAACTGTTTTCAAGATGGAAAATATTCTTGTTCTTGCATTTGTAGGTGGTAGAAGGCAAATTCCTGAACTAGACACAGCACTATATTTTGAGGTGCAAATCGGCAGTATCTCAATTTGCATATTTTGAAGCAGTTACCATAACAGATAGATACTTCCTGAAAGGAAGTATCTCAAAAAATGAAAAAATTAGAAACATAAACCGCAATAAAGATCGAAAAAGTAGAAATCGATTTAGTAAGCTTGGACGAAATAATAACGAAGAACATAATGACAGAATTATCTGAAGACGTTTAACATAGTATAAAGTTTATATAAGAGAAGAGCGAAAATCGAATAATCAAATATTTAAGCACTATTCAGAAAAAAAAGGGTAAAGGGGATAAGTACGGAAATTGAAAATAAAATAGTATTTTGGTTTAATTTTATTTGCAAAGTGCTTTCTGCATGTTGAGAGATGAATATTTATTGACGGATCTATAAAGGATTTCTACTTACCATTGCGAATTTGCCTTTGAATATGGCTTTCAGAATGGCACATACAAGAATAACAAAGGATTATACAAAGACAAATCAGCCATCTTACGAAGGGAGTGAACATGGTGGTTAGAAAATGATGACTGATTTGATATTTGTCTGATTATTTCATCACCACTTCACCATCTGTACCACCTTCTCATGCAACGTGTTACTCAAACGAAGGCGCTATGATATAAAACATTCTAAAATCCGTTAAATTAATGTATTTTTATTTTTACGTCATTGATTAGATGCGTTGGATATATTGTCAACCGCCCTAACTGCAAATTTATCTGTTCTTAAATGATGTTATCAATTTGGAGACATAACATTTGTCTATTGGAGTCCTGTTTTGCCAATGAAAGGTCTCTTTTTCCCTTGGTTATATTATATATGAAGAATATATGATAAAACTGTTGTTTTTCGAATTGTCTTCAAAGTGCATCGTAGAGGTCTGCTAATTGCTTAATGTGTTGATAAGCGCAGTGGGCAAAGATACATACAAAATTAAAAAAATGCATAATGACGTATTGTGACACTCGGAATGACGATTGGTGAAGGTTAATGACGTCACTGTGATGACTTAAGAAATGAATCTTATATTTTTTCTGTTGATGCAGGTATCACCCGAAAAATTGGACAGAAATGACAAATATGGATAATGACCATATCCCTGTATACAGCACAAAATCGATTATTCAGAAAATCAGAAACCGAAGGCATACAAAATCAAGATAAAACTGGAACCAAAGCAAACAAACAAAAACCTCCACCACATGAAAAGAAGCGAACTCCCGATATGGGAGTGAGACCATCAATGCGTTTAATGCGCGTAGCTTCATCATTCATTATTATTGAAGTTGGGTTTGTAATAGCTAAGTACATATTCAACTTGCTTTACTTGTGATTTTCATTTCTTTTATCATGATGTTATAATCGGAAGATAGGAAAAACATAAGTTAGAAAGAATTATTTTTATTCATTGCAGGAATTAAAAATAACATTTAATACCAATTCTCTGTAACCATGTAAACAATTATGGCACGCATGGTCTCTGATTTTCATGAAATTTCACACATAAGTAAGGAACAATGAAAAGCGATAACTTTGACAAAATATTGTTCCCAGGTCATCTGTTTACCTTGGCAATGGCTTTTTTGAAGCTCTATAAATCGGCCTATATATGAAAGGAGCTGATAAGATAAGACGTAAAATCTGCCCTAAAAAGTCGAATTTTGAAAATGGAAATTTCAAGAAAAATCGTTCCTTAATTTAATACAAATACAGTATCCCATCAAAGTCTGAAGTTATTTTAGATCTATTATGCATAATATTGCTAATATTTGGGTCAAAACTTGTCTTTTTCCCATAGAAATCAATAGAAAACGAAAAAGTTTTTTTGAACATTGTTCCCCCCGGAGATACAGAACGCCACTCATACTGGAGGTGTATATCTATGATACAAATTTTCTGGAAAAGTGGGGTTCTGTATCTCCGGGGGGAACACTACCCAAGAGACGAAAAACCAAAATAGGAAGGGGGTGCATTTGTTAAAGAATCGATCTTTAAGATAATTGAATATGGAAAATTTGACTATTTTTTCTCCTTAATCCATCAAAAAATGTGTTCTTAATACGATTGAATGAAATGTACAACAATTAGGAACGAAATAAGCAGGAGCGATATGGATTTCTCCTCTAAGGTGTATTTCGCGCTAAAAAGCTTCTATTGTAGCCATTCCATACAAAATAAGACCATATTTTGAGTTCCGGAATTCATTATTTACCGATTGGAGGAAATTGAACTTTCGAAATGTATTTCTGATATACAATGTAGATGTATTTGATGTCTTTTAGTTAATATTTATCCATTTCAGGCAAAATATTCTAAAATTTTTAAGTTTTTGGTCGATATTATCAGTTTTATTACTCGAGTACCCCCTACCTCTTTGGACCTTCATTTTAGAATCGTATGAGTATTTAATCGAAAAGTAAAACATATAAAAAGTCTTCAAATGCATTTAATTTCAATAATGATTATCTTTTGTCTGTATATGTACCGTCATGTGGAAGAAATACGGCACGATATTTAGGGCTAAAAACGGCCCTTATCTTATCAGCTCCTTTATTGAAGGTTTGTTATACATCCTAAAGATTAGGATCAACTATTTTAGATAAGCTCACTGAAAGTGGCTGATATTGTCAAAAAGGCTGATTGCCATGACAACAGATTAAGCTAATTTTAATCTATGGATTTCAAATTCAATTTTTCATCTGTCTTGACCTGTATCTGATAAGGAAACGGAATTTATTTTATAAAATGAGCAAATACAAGATCAACCCACTTGTTCCTATTTAAATAAGGTACCTTGGCAACGGTAAATATGGTCTATACTAACGGAAAAAAGAAACTGTGATACCACAATTTTAGGATAAAAGAATTAAGACATAATTGCATGCTTGGCTTGTTAAATATCGATGTCGTTTCGTTCCATTTCTGACTGCACGCTTTTCACATTTTCGAGCCTGCGCGTTACGCAATGAATGTTCAATTCAGTTTTTCGTCATTTTTTTTGCAGAAATATTGTTGTAAGATTGTTACGTACAAGAATGAGCTGAACATCGACAGCGGGTGCGGCTAGCCAAACAGGGGATGCTTACTCCTCCCGGGCACCTGGTCCCACCTCTAGCTTTGCTAGAGGTCCGTCGATGCTCAATTGGTGCCTTATTGTGAGTGCTGTTGAGATTGCATGTCGTCAGGATCTTCCATATCTTCCATTTGCTATCAGGAAGCTTCGTTTTCAGATGCCTCGAGACGACGTGTCAAGGCAAATTTGAATAAAGTATTCCTAGGTATATGGTAAAAGGAGATGTTTTCAACATATTGGTGACATTCGGGAACTTAACGGATAATTTAAGGCAAATGCCTATGACGTAATTTCGGCAAAATGCGAAAATGAGGACATCACATCCGTTTGACCTTATTTTGACCGTGACAATGTCATTTTGACAAAGTCAGTTATTTTTATCATATTCATCAAACAGTCTTTTTAATCCTGGGTAGTTCAAATCCAATTTTAATAAAGATCTAATAAGACTTTATCTGAATACAAGAGAGGACTTTTGGCAAGAGGAAATTAAAACTCTGTATTGTAGATTGCGCCAGAAAAAGATCACACTTTGTTTTTATTTAAAATGTTTGACATGAAGTACTACTGACGAGGATTACAATATCCGAAACACGTGTCTAGTACAACAAAAGTGATACTATAGAACATAAATTTAAATATTGACCATTTCAACCACAAGGCTGGTATTGCTGCTGATGGACTGTAAGTCCCCGAGGATACCGTTCGCCTAGTTTTAGTGTTTACGCACTGCATTGAAATATATTCTGAATTTCCTGTCATCAAATTAGACCTAAATTTCTAAAACTAAGGGGTATCTCCCTCATTGCATAGCTCTGTCCTTAGCTGGGTTTCGGCATAATTTTTTTTCTGTCATGTTTAGAATTAAGCTCCTTGCGCCTACCATCCAACGATTTTTGCCCATATTTTTACTTAAATACGCTTCTAAATAAACCCTACACAAAATTTCGAGCTGCTCATTTTGGCAAGAGGAAATTAAAGCTCTGTATTGTAGATGGCGCCAGGAAAATTAACTTTGGCTTTATTTAATTTGTTTTGGCATGAAGTACTACTGACGAGGATTAAAATACCCGAAACACGTGTCTAGTACAACAAAATTGGTACTATATAACATATATTTCAACATTGACAATTGGTATAGTAATTTGGCCATACAATCCTAAAAAAAAGCATTTTCGCTGTTTTTGCAGCCTTCTTATTAAAAAACCGAAACAGGCTAATAAAACTATCTTATATATATCATAAAGCAAAGTCTAAACTTTATTTCAAATAGACTTTTTTAAGATAAATTAACCTTGGATGCCCGTATCCAAGGGCTCAAAGTGGGCTTATTTGCATTTTTACACAATTGTTCCCTCAGTAACGGGCTATTTCAAGAATATTCAAAAAATCATTTAAGTAATGAAAGGTCTCTTTGAATACATTTATTAATTATCATCACTTTGAATAAAAGTTCAATGACCTAGCAAGAAAAGGACTCTAAATATTGTCTAAAATGGCTTTAATTTTTGCGATTTGAGTTTATGTTGCCATATCAACGAACACAAAATTGTTCCAATGCTGATGTTTTATTTGCATAAAAACTAAACAAATGTAGGTCATTTATCATTGAATTTTGAAAAATGACAAAAACACTATTTTTATAGGGTACCTGTGTTGTTGGTAAGGAAACACATAGGTAAGACCTTAATCCCAACATTACTTATATTTAACTTGAAAGAGCAATGATAGGGTACTAATGTTTCATCTGTTGCTGTTTTAAATTATGCTGCATAAATGTATGTGACTTCAATAAACATCAAAGAAGTACCTAACAATTATTCAACCTCAACGTCGAGTAGGCAGGACCAAATCATGATAATTAAAAAAAACCCGCCCAAGAATGCATTTTTGCAATGTTTAAAGCCAGTTACCATGGCAACCGGTTGTGATATTAAGAATGTTTTTAAAAATCTTTTATTTTTTTGTCAGACCCAACTTTATGTATGAATATAATCAAAATCTGAGACATAACATGCAATGCGTCCTAAATAAAAATGAAAATGCTTACAGAGAACAGCTCTAAAAAGCTTTAAAGATTATCCCAAATGAAATCTAATGCGATATATTTTCCTACTTCTACGAAGTATATTGAAACAGAACGAATGTACAAATAGTTTATCAATAACTCAATCTTTTATTTTCTATTCCAAGTTGCATTCTCCATTCTTCGTTTTCGAGAATTCGTAAATTTATTTATTTTTCTCTTGTCAAAAATGTTTCTTCACCATATCTAGAATTGCTTTTACACGGACTTTTTGTCTTGACATGCACTGCTTAAAATTTTATTTTTTTCATTTATATATTTCTTAATGAAAAACAATTTAGATAATTAAATTGGGTCCGTCGATGCTCAATTTGGTGCACTATTGTGAGTGCTGTTGAGATTGTCGCCAGGATCTTCTTTCTCTTATTTGTGTCACACTTATGCCTTTTGCCGGGAGGAACTCGTAAAAAGTTTCCCACGAGGTGTTTGACAGTAAACGTTTTAAATTCTTCTCCCTGACACGGTCGCCAAAGCTATTTCTATACAGACATAACATCAGGCAGTGTATGTATTAAATGTATTGTTTTCATTTTCGTGTGTGAACATCGACGGCGTATGCGGCTAGCCAAACAAGGGATGCTTACTCATCCTGGAAACCTAGTCCAATCTCCAGCTTGCTAGGGTTTCGTCGATGCTTAATTTGGTACTCTATTGTGAGTGCTTTTGCGATTGTCGCCAGGATCGTCTTTATCTCATTAAAGAGATAAAATTTCAAACAGATTAAATAAAAGTTTTCAAATTAGGTTTCAAACAAAATAAAATTTTGTTGGAAAAAATATTCCGTTTGATACACCGATACTTTATGTCGTTTCAAAAAGTTAATTTTGATACAAATGTAACTCTTACAGATATATACATAATGAAATTGTGTAAAGAGACGAAACGTTTTGAATTTTTGAAGACGTGTACCGACGACAATCTCAACATCACTCACAATAGAAAAAGCTGTGCATCGACGGACCCCTAGCAAGCTAGAGGTGGGACTAGGTGCACAGGAGGAGAAAGCATCCCATGTTCGGCGATGGTGATTGTCACTTCTGGTGGACCAGGAGTCCCGGAGGGCACATGTAGCCAAGTTTGATAAACTTCGGTTGATCGTTTCTTCAACGCATTCGAAAATTTCTGTTGTCAAAATGACTTGAAATTTCTAGCTCGTGTGTCATGTAGCATCATATCCCATCCATTCTGCTACGTCTTTCAATACATTTTTGGACGTAACTTTCACACTCTTTGGCCATATAACATTGTTTAGATTGAGGATCACTGACGAGGGTTAAGTACTCGAAACCTGCATGGCTGGTCCATGTTGCAAATTCATCTCTTCATAAATGATGCTACTGAATTTGAAGACGTTTAACATTTGTACCACTTGGTGAGTGTCACTGCTGGTGGACCTGGGGTCCCCGAGGGCAGATGTAGCAAAGTTCGATCAACTTCGGTTGATCGTTTATTCAACGCATTCGAAATTTTCTGAAGTCAAAATTTCTTGAAATTTCTAAAACATGGGTCTTGTAGCATCATATCCAACCCATCCCGCTAAGTCTTTCGGTACAATTTTTTGGACATCAGATCCTAAAATACTTTGATCAAGCCCTGCTTCTTGAGAATGTTCAATGTATGAATACCTATATAAACCAGCTGGTAATATTGTTTCAGACAACTTTTCAATTATCTAGGACAGACAGCTCCGTGGTCTTCTAAAAAGGACCTAAGTATAGAATCCCATCCAATAACTTTACCTAACGATGGTGTAAATCGGACGGAGTCGAATTGCATTCTCCGAATGACTGGAAAAACCTCATTTTGGATATTACTGGTATTCGAATAGATAACTTCCACAACAATCTTCATCTTTTTGAAAATCCAAGATCTAAATATGAAAGATATTTCAAATCTAAGTTACGTAATTTACAGGAAAAATTTGTCGTATACACCATAATCATTTGAAAACGTTTCTACATATCGACTTTAGTTTCGGAAATTTTGTCTACAAATACTTATATCAAGAGCAATGAACGTGTCCCAAACATTTTGAGCAAACATTACAGTGAAATGTCTTCATTCAACATCCCTATTTCTAAATTGGATCTTCCAACAATATACTGCATACCAAAACTGCAAAAGTCTCCATACAAATTTAGATTTATTGCGAAATCTAGCAACTGATTAACTACAATTTTGTTTAGAAATCTGGCGTCAACACTCACGATGACACAGGAACACCTAGCAAAATATTGTGATACTGTTCTATGCAAATTTATTTTGGTCTATTAAAAATTCAGGGGATGTGATTGACAAAATGAAATCTAGAAATTTTTAAGCCAATACGATTTCTTCATACGATTTTTCAAATATGTACACCACTCTTCCTCACGACAAAACTTATGATAAATTTTCCAAACTCATTAAATGATGCTTTAATCGAGAGGGGAAATGATGACAGATACAAACTTATATTTGAACATCTAATTCAAAGGTTTTTTTCCGATACAGAATACAAATCTTACAAATTATGGACATGTAGTGACCTGTGTATTGCCTTGTATTTCCTCTTTGACAACATTTATGTAAGATTTGGTAATAATCTCCTCTACAAGCACGTTATGGGCATCCCTTGGGTACTAATTGTGCGCCTCTTGTTGCAGATTTATTTTCATACACGTATGTAAAAGAATTTATCAAAAATCTTCAAAAACAAAGAAAACATGATGATGTGAAATGTTTGATTGGTACTTCTAGGTTCCTGGATGATATTCTAACTATCGACAATCCTATTTTTGAAAAGTATAAAAAAAATTATCTGTATACTATATTAGAACAAAGGAGGGGATCAAGACTTTAGGGAGAAGGAATGCTGTTTTTCGAAATTGACCATGTACATGCATGTGGAAAAAAACTGGCGAGCAATAGCGATCCAGTGAAATTTCTTTGAAATTTACTTACAACAAAGATGGTCAAAATGTATGAATTATGATTTCTATTGCATATTCATATATTTTATATTATTCTGGCCACTAAAAGAGGGGATTGGATCTCCCTGAACTCTTTTTAGATTCGGCAGCGATCAATTTGATTATAATAGCAAAATCAAAACATAAAAGCAATGAAAGCAGAATGCAAAGTGAGCATGAATAGGCTTTTGAATTATTATCAAATACGGCGATCGAAGCAAACCGAAAAAAAAAGAGTAAAGTCTAGTGCTTTAACACAAAAATGTATTCTGAATCTACATTGGGTTCAAAAGAGAAGGCACGGTTCCCCTACCCCCCCCTAAATTCGCCACTGATGAAAAATGTATATTCAGACAAACGTAACGTTACTATGAGGACATAATTATAAGCGATGTTTTATATACACGAATCGAGTGACCTCGCGAATATCACGAACATAAAACGATCATGAATGGTCATGAATGAATAAATGAATGAGTGAGTGAATGAAAGAATGAATGAATGAATAAATGCATGAATGAAGGAATAAATGAATGAAGGAATGAATGAATGCAAGAATACAAGACGGTTTACATTACTGGATATTTATCTTGGATTCTAATATGACTTTCGATGTGCTATGTAGCTAAACAGTGGTCTATTCTACAACATTTATAGTAAGATAAGCCACGCCTACTCATGCGCAGCGCATCCTCTATGATTGATTTTCTTAAGACCTATCAATTTCTTAACACTACATATAGTCTGCTATAATCAGAATATACACTTGTATTAGAATATAAATAACAACTATCTTGCTGCAGTTTATTTTCCAGCAGTTTTCCGCGTCGATCCATTATAATGGATTGATTTGATTGATTTATGCGACTCAGGGAATCACTGGATAATAACCTATGGCTAGCTAGTCGTTATTTTTGAAATATAAAATGAAGTGTAAATCAGCCGCGAGAGAGCAACCTTCTGACTAGAAGCTTCTAAATACGGTACAAAAGACATGGATGTTTAGGACAATGTTTCTTTATTTGATTCAATGGTATCTAGAGCAAAAATGATACAACTTAAACAAGGAACTACTTTTCGGGGGCACAAATAATTTTATTTCGAGAATTCAGATATCTTCTTTGAAAGATATGATATCAAAATTCCCAGTAAGGTTTGATGCAACCTACTTTATTTTAATCCCAAATTTAAATTGTAGAATGGAAGGGTTTAAATGAACGGAGTTAGGAACGAGCTGACATGATTTTATTCCTGATTCTTCCCCAAGTTTATTATCAAATGGATTTCCATAAATATTGTAAAAGAAAAAAATTAAAGAGATATAATAAACATCAAAGAAGTACCTAACAGTTATTCAGTCTTAAAGTCGAGAAGGCAAGGTCAGATCGTAAGAATCTCACTTACTTACTCATCATATATATTTTATTTGCTATTTCGGAAACTTATCATTTCATCCAAAAATCTCATCGAATTTAACGGTGTTTAAAATCTAAGCACGATCCCTCCAATGCTATCATAGATATCACGCTATCATTTGGTCATAGATTTATCAAACTATGCTACTGAATCGACCCTGCAGGAAATTTGGAGCAGCGCATTCTCTCAAATGCATACATTTAAATTCTGATAATTCTTCTGAAATGAATTTTTGCTTTATCACTCATGATTAATGGGTCAAGGGCAGCGTTATATACATCTTCCATATATAAGAAACCAATTATCGTTTGTGTTACGTAACATCCACGTAAAAAATATACGTCATATACAATTGATATCGTCGACGTAGCCTAGTGATTTAGTGGCATTTTCATTTTCAAACATAACATTTATTTTCTATCATGCCTATGATACCTTCGAACATGAAACAGTAGTATTCAATATGGCAGTTCTGTCGTGGCGCTCATTTCCTGCAAAATCGGCCGCTTTGTGGCGCTACTGAAATTAATTTTTGTGGCTTATGAAAAGAAATGGCCAAATAATATGTTTGCTGTCAAATTGATCAAGTGGCAAAACAAAGCTTCTTTCAGGCGACAGAGCTGGAAAAAAGTAAATTTTAAAACCAATTTGTTACGCACCAGAAACTTGTTACGGATATTATATTATCATCAGTGATGATTCCAGCCTAAGTGCTTTTCATAAGCCGCCAAAATGCGCCAAACTAATTTTTTTCATATATCACATGAACCATGCCAAACATCAAATGTAAAACACAGCATCCAAGCAGGAAGAACCAAAAAGGAAGCACAACGTCCATCCCAACCTCAGTTCCCCAGTGTTACTCACAATTTCGCTGACCGAACAAGAAATTACCAAAAACGTCATTGTCTAGTTGTTAGGGCTTTGGGTCAGTGACCGCAAGGTCGGTGGTTCGAGCATAAATAGGACCGTCGGCAACGTTATATACATCTTCCATGTATAAGAAACCAAGTATCGTTTTTGTTACGTAACATCCACGTAAAAATGTACGTCATATACAATTATATCGTCGACGTAGCCTATTGATTAAGTGGCATTTTCATTTTCAAACATTTATTTTCTATCATGCCTATGATACCTTCGAACATAAAAGAGTAGTATACAATATGGCAGTTCTGTCGTGGCGCTCAATTTCTGCAAAATCGGCCGCTTTGTGGCTCTACTGAAATTAATTTTTGCGGCTTATGAAAAGAAATGGCCAAATAATATGTATGCTGTCAAATTGATAAAGTGGCAAAACAAAGCTTCTTTCGGGCGACAGAGCTGGAAAGAAGTAAATAATACACTTAAACATCCAATGTCCTTGCGTTTAACTGATCCACACTGCAACAGGAAATAAGTGTTTATATTAATAATGAGGAAGGGTTCCATCTCCTTACCTTCTTGAAAAATGTAAAACCAATTTATTGTGCACCAGACACTTGTTTCGGATATTATATTCTCATCAGTGATGATTCCAGCCTAAGTGCTTTTCATAAGCCGCCAAAATGCGCCAAACTAATTTTTTTCATATATCACATGAATTTGTTAACCATGCCAAACATCAAATGTAAAACACAGCATCTAAGCAGGAAGAACCAAAAAGGAAGCACAACGTCCATCCCAACCTCAGTTCCCCAGTGTTACTCACAATTTCGCTGACCGAACAAGAAATTACCAAAAACGTCATTGTCTAGTTGTTAGGGCTTCGGGTTAGTGACCGCAAGGTCGGTGGTTCGAGCATAAATAGGACCACGGGTCGCTCGACCGATACTCTTCTATGTCCTGTGTCCTAGTCCCTTGTCTGTGTAATGTTTGCATGTCTGTGGTGATTAAAAAAGGAATCACCAAAACAATTCTAAGTATCGACACCCTGAATAAATTCGATAAATAATTAGATATACACTAAAATTAATAAATACAACCCCAATGACCCCAAAGCCTGACAGACACGATAACCACTTGTAGAATCGTCGACAACAAAACAAAACTCAGCGAACTAAAACACTTAAATGCCGGGGTTTTTTTTACCGAGTGGTAATTAATAGACATTTTTCATGTTCGCGGACTTCGCACTTCGGACACCGCACTTGGAGGTGACAATGTCACAGATGTAAATTGTTGATATTATCCCAATAAACCTACTGTACTATGAGCATGATGAGTGAGAATTTCTTTATTAACATGTGTTAATATACATATTTATAGCTCTCGAGTGTCATTTCGTCTATTCTGCGTTCAGATTTCACTTTTTAATTTCACCTGATTACTTTAACAAGACCCCTAAAGTGCGAAGTCCGGAGTGCGAAGTCCGAAATACGTCAACTTGAAAAATGTCCAATATGAACACCTGAGTGATCTTTAGCTTGGTAGGCGTGATAAACGCGGCGTCTATTGACCAGTGATATTCCTAAAGACGCAAGCGGTTTGTTACATCAAAGACATACCGTCAGGTATACTTGCTTATGCTAATTAGATATACGCTTCTTTTCATGTGGTGGAGGTTTTTGTTTTTGTTTGCTTTGGTTCCTGTTTTATCCTGATTTTGTATGCCTTCGGTTTCTGATTTTCTGAATTATCGATTTTGTACTGTAGACAGGGATATGGTCATTATCCATATTTGTCATACCACAATTTTACCTATTTGAAGCTGTCAATTAAAATTTGAGAGGGTTATAAAGGATACATAGGACCAATCAGATTGCGATTAGAGATGTTAACCCTACAGGGAGGAAATGACCCCCTCTTGACTCCCGGCCTCTAAGGTAGAGGATCCCACAGGTCTCAAGTTTGAAAAAGTTCATTGGAGATAACTACGAGTTATTAAGGAATTTTATCAGGCTGTATATGCAGATTCTTTTCTCTTTCCAGAATCAACGAGAAAGTTATATACATCCACCCAAGGTATTGATATAAAGCCATATGAAGTTAACATTCTGGTCTATGGAAATTGTAAGAAGAAATGCTTTATTTCATCGGAAAGGATAATGAGAATATTTTGAATGGTTTTCTTGCTTTGTAGATGAAAAACTATCATTGATTTAATAGAGAAATTTGGGGGTATCCACGCTTGTTTCGGAAAAAGATAGTAATTTTCAGGGAAATTTTATAAAAAAATAACAATCACAAGAGTTACCTTTCCTGAATCTTAGTATTCTGATCTGCAGGTCTTTTCTTCATTTGATATATGTTCCTCGATCAATGCCCCTTGCGCTTCTTCAATAATTATATGATAAACGTATATAATTATCTATCTAAGTTTTATTGCTACCAGTGTGCACCAAAATATGGTGACAGGAAATTCCTGAATTTTCTAGAGCATCACTATAAGGGGGGGGGGACGAAATCGTTTTTAAAAGAAATGTAAAAAAAAAAAAAAAAATTGAAGAAGTATGTTCTTAATCCTCAGAATTAAGGAAATCTTTCTATGATAATGCATCTTTTTTCCTTTTCTCTTTCTTTATTTTTTGGTAGGTAACAACCCTACGTAAAGTTAAAAAAAACTACAAAGCTCGACGAGACCAAAACTGTAAATTTACTAATACATGTATACTTATAAAGACATAAATGTGCATTCCTGCTGTCTTTGATATATTTCATCAGTAATCATTGAGACAAGTGTAAAGGCATAAGAGAAAGGGGACATCCCTAGGATGTTTGGTAAAAGCATAATAATTCCATCAACGTTTCTGAACATGATTTGCAATAGAAATCCTTGATTTTAATGCAAGTATGTAAAAAGAAAAATCACAGGCTTGTTAGCAATAATCAACTGTTATTGCTTACATTTTCAAAACAAAACAAAAATCACAATACATTCAAGAGGTACAAGAAAAATACCTTTTTACCTTGTGGTAATCAAATTTTGCATTTGGGTTTCCTAGGTGAAAGAATAACAATTCAATGTCCATTTTCATACATTCTTTTTTTTTCAAATTCCAGTATTTCAAGTAATACTTAGCGTAGAACACGATGAATTCAGCCTAAGATAACCCCTCCTCCCCTCGCATATAACAGTGTTGCTTGGGGGTACTATCTAAATCAAGAACTTGCAAACTTTATAATGCTTCGGTCTTCTCCTTGTAAATGTTATTTCAATGAGAGTATTGAGAAATATAATGTGAGTCAAATTGAGAAGTCAGCTTATTTCTTTTTCATTATTTACAGTAAAATATATTTCATTATCTATTAGTGCATAAAATCATGGACGTATATAAAATACGTCCTTGATAAAATGGTTTTAAAGAAAGTGGAGACTGAACTTGAAAAAGGTCAAAACCTCTGGGTCGAAACCTCTCTGGTCTGAACAAGAAAAAGGCCGAAACCTCTAGCAACCTTTTTTACCTTCTTCGGACTGAAGAAGGAAACGAAATAAAAAAGAATATCGAAAAATCGAATACGGACACTCTGACGTTTTGGGAATTTGGGTCAGAGGGGTTATCGATCTTACCTGAGGGATCCTTTACCTTAAACAGAAAATTGTCTTATTCCTTTTCTTGTTATGATATGGTGCATATAAATAAACAAAATATTCTGTTTAAGTGATCTCTGGATATGCCTCTATGACAAATATGGATAATGACCATATCTCTGTAAACAGCACAAAATCGATAATTCAGAAAATCAAAAACCGAAGGCATACAAAATCAGGATAAAACAGGAACCAAAGCAAACAAACAAAAACCTCCACCATATGAAAAGAAGCGAACTCCCGATATGGGAGTCCAGGTGCCCAGGGAGAGTAAGCATCTATTCTTGACAAGAATAGATTACCATAATATAATTGATAATGATGCTTGTATGATAGACCAAAGATAAATTTAATTAAGGTAGATCTACACAGTATTTACCTTGTTTAATCGAAGGTATTCCTGTGTATATCACGTTATTCTCTACCCTGAATTTTGGGGAAATGTTTTGTAAACGGAGTTTGGATCAAAAGCTATTTTCCTGACAAAGTTGATGACAGGGTAATATATTGACACGGAAATAGATTTTGCATACTTGTACAAAATTATTTCGCTATTTTGTATTGAGAGGATGATTTTGTTGAGAAGGAATGGGGTTGCCGTCTTTCAGTCCAGTCATCCTTTCCAAAACATTAAAAACAAAGCATGAGTTAATTCATATTACTGTTTTATTATAAGTATTTCTTTTCGATCAACAGATAGTGTCGTACTCATAATTGCAGACATTATTCTCTCTTTTACAATATCCATATCTGTACTCGCATGAAGGCCACTCAGAGTGCACCGTGCACGCTGGTTTGTCACTGACTTGTAACACCTGCTTTACCTACAATTCAATGTGCACAATTAGAAGCGTATAAACTGATAAAGTAAACTTTATTTTTGGAAATATATCTTAGTATTGGATAAACCATAAAATTAATTTTGCAAACCTTACTAGAAACATTATCAACACTTTATCATTGGATTGACTTAGTGGCTTTAAATCTTTATTTATTTTACAACGTTTAACAAACAAATTTTCACAACTTATATTAATGTCTCTCGTTGGCACAGATGTTGGCGTGAGGGGGTCCAAGGAGAAGGAGGAAACCGGAGTACCCGGAGGAAAACCCCCTGCAGAGGCCTGGGTAGGGGACCACCTACCCTCCAACATACGACCCTTCGCCGAATCTGGGATTCGAACCCGGGACATTAGAGGTGAGAAGCGAGCGCGCTACCACCGCCCTAACCTGGCCTTGTTAGTGATACCAATAGCCAATTTCTTCAAGGTAAGCGGTGATGTAATCCTCCTTTAAGTACAATACTGGGGCATAATAATCTAAACTAGCTTAATATTGCTCTACTAACACGTTTTCAAATCGTTTACATCGATATTGCAATGAGGTTTACAAAGAATTGGATATTTTTCAGAAAAAGATGAAGATTTAGTCATGAATTTGTTCTGTCAATGCATTAAAAATATCAGTTTAAATGTCATCATTTTGCAATGAAGAAATGGAGAATATGTTATCGAAAGACCTTAAGTCCACTAGACACTATGGCAATTAACTTTGTTGATGTGACATTACACACCTAATTCTAACACGGCGTAATTTCGACGTTTTGCTGGAGATCCCTCCTTTCTCCGATCATGAGAGAGAACAACAATGAATCAAAGTACTCACATCGCATTGGCATCCATAGTGGTCAATCTTGTCAAGCTGTCTATACAGCTTAGTCCCCGAGACCAAAGCTGGACTAGCAATATGCTGTCGTCTCTGTACTATGATCTTTCCTCCCTCCTCATGACCTATAATAGGATATTCAAGATTCAAGATTTATTGATTTTCATCAAACATGTCGGCATACATCAATACATAACATCATATAGCTTAAACTGAATATACATAAAAGTACAACTTTGATGTAATTATTGTGTAGTATATACATGGTCATAAACTTAATACATACAGATCTTATAAGATATATATTTTTCAATAGTTGAAGATGGTTTCAGCTTATTATACTGTGGTTATGAATGCAGTAATACTTTCAATAATTGAGAAATTGATTATACAGATTTATACCGTTTCAATTTCTTTGAATATATCCGACCTACTTTCAAAAAACGTTTGCAAGTAACAATATAAGATGGTTTAAAGATCTCTTACATGTAATAATTATCATAATAATATATGTCGCGTCCCTTAAAACCTCTAAAAATTTACCACAAAAATTGTATATAAGCTGGAATATCTAACATTATATTTTTAACTTTGCATGAACTTTAATGGAAAATTCACATGCTGCTCATTTTATAAAACAATCCTGACACAATTGGCTGCGTATTACCGTCACCGGATAAATACACCAATTCATATAAAGCATGTGACCGATGATATCAATGGGATCAAAGATCGATTCAAATAATGTTTTGTTTTAGTGCGTCACTTGGACTGTCTTACTTTTGGGTTTTCTGCGATGCTCGAGGACAAAAGAGGGGAAATCAAAATAGTGAATGTTGAAGATGAAATTGTGGGTCCTGTAGCATCATATCCCACCCATCCTGCTACGTCTTTCGGTACGCTTTTTCGACATAGTAACTTTCATACTTTTTGGCATATTACATTGTTCAGATTTGAGGATCACTGACGAGGGTTTAGTACCCGAAACGTGCATGTCTGGTCCATGTTGCCAATTTATCTGTTCTTAAATGATGCTATTCAATTTGAAGAGGTTTACATTTATACCACTTGGTGAGTGTCAATGCTGGTGGACCAGGAGTCCCCGAGGGCACATGTAGCCAAGTTCGATCAATTTCGGTTGATCGTTTCTTCAACGCATTCTAAATTTCTGTTATCAAAATTTCTAAAACTTGGGTCCTGTAGCATCATATCCCACCCACAATGCTACGTCTTTCGGTACGCTTTTTCGACATAGTAACTTTCATACTTTTTGGCATATTACATTGTTCAGATTTGAGGATCACTGACGAGGGTTAAGAACGCGAAACGTTCATGTCTGGTCCATGCTGTCAATTTATCTGTTCTTAAATGATGCTATTCAATTTGAAGATGTTTACATTCTAAAATGACCTAGATATATGCCAAAGAGAAAACTAAGGACAGAGGTATGCCATGAGGGAGGTACTCTTTTTTTCAAAATAATAATTTATCAAATCTGGTATCAATGAGTTAAAGAAGATCCTGACGATAATCTCAACAGCACTCACAATAGAGCACGAAATTAAACATCGACGGGCCCCTAGTAAGCTAGAGGTGGGACCAGGTGCCCGGGAGGAGTAAGCATCCCCTGTTGGCTAGCCGCACCCGCCGTCGATGTTTATGAAGCATGGAAATGAAAGTATATAAAATTTATGCACTGTCTGACGTAATGTCTATATAGAAAGTGCTATGGCGACAATGTCAGGGAAGTATATTCAAAACACTAACTGTCAAACCCCTCGCGGGGAACTTTTTTACGAGCTCCACAAGGCAAAGGGCGTAAGTGTGACACAACAAATCAGTTAAAGAAGATCCTGACGATAATCTCAACAGCACTCACAATAGGGCACGAAATTAAACATCGACGGGCCCCTAGTAAGCTAGAGATGGGACCAGATGCCCGGGAGGAGTAAGCATTCCCTGTTGGCTAGCCGCACCCGCCGTCGATGTTTATGAAGCATGGAAATGAAAACATATAAAATTTATGCACTGTCTGACGTAATGTCTATATAGAAAGTGCTATGGCGACAATGTCAGGGAAGAATATTCAAAACACTTACTGTCAAACTTCTCGCGGGGAACTTTTTTACGAGCTCCACACGGCAAAGGGCATAAGTGTGACACAAATGAGTTAAAGAAGATCCTGACGATAATCTCAACAGCACTCACAATAGAGCACGAAATTAAACATCGAAGGGCCCCTAGTAAGCTAGAGATGGGACCAGGTGCCCGGGAGGAGTAAGCATCCCCTGTTCGCAAAACATATTTCAAGTCAGTGCACAGACACAGTAAAGCTTGGCTGACGATATCCTTAGAGACTTACAATCCAATACAAGAGATACCAACCCAGTGGTTGAAATATTGTAGGATTCATTTATTTTATTTTATTTATTGTTTTCCTTACTAATGCGCATCTGGACTTGACGTTGTCTTCCGTTCTTACCCATGTGATCAAGAAAGTTCTGACAATAATCTCAACAGCACTTAAAATAGAGCACATCATTGAGCATCGATGGACCCCGAGCAAGCTAGAGGTCGGACCAGGTGCCCTAGAGGAGTAAGCATCTCTTGTTTGGCTAGCCACACCCGCCGTCGATGTTCACACACGAAAATGAAAAAAAAAATCTTACCCAGCACAAAATATGCTGATGTGAAAAATGTTTCATCTCTGCATGTTTTCGCAGGTCTTCTCAGTATTAGATCAACCATAGCAAATGGCTTTAGTTGAGAATTGTTGCCTTTCTGAAAGAAAAATAAAAGTTCAATTCTAAGACAGCTTTTCTAGAACCTTTACAGAGAAAGTCGTATTACGAAAACGATTCAAAACTCAAATTTTGCTTTCATCTACCTTTTAGGAGTTCATTCCTGACTATATTTCGTTTATTACTCACAACGTTCAGATCCAAATAGATTCTCTAGACTTTGTTTAAGTCATAGGAGTATTTCAAATGAGATAAAGAAGCATCTGACGACAGTCTCAACAGCGGTCACAATAGAGCACCATATTGAGCATCGACGGACCCCTAACAAGCTAGATGTGGGACAAGGTGCCCGGCGCGAGGAGTAATAATTCCCTGTTAAGTAAACATTTATAGTCACATTATGGAATAGTGATTATCATAAAATATTATAGGCAGATAGTCATGAGAAGTCGAATAGCTAACACGTAATTCTTATATTCCATGAACCGAGGAGATCTCTAACAGAGTTAAGTTGAAGCACCCAAAACATAGTACCAAATTGCGAAAACACAGACTAGATAAGCACGGCATATATAGAACAATTTCATGATAGGCAGATAATGAGGGACAGCTCATGAAGTTCGCACAGAAAGGTAGACATTTTATAAATTCCATTTTTTCAAACAAATCTGTATAAATGATGAAGAACATTATGCTGTAGCGTTTAGAAAAGAAAATCACGTTGATATCATCTACAAAAATCATATATATAACTTTAAAGTGAAAGTAAGCTTTCCTCTGTATCAACTCCAAACATCAGCGTTGAGACATTCAGGTTTTAAATGCTATTAAAATTATGCTAGTCTAAAAATTATTACATTAGGACATATACTTCAATACTTACAACTATAATATATATTGAAACTTATTATTAAGGTAGAGCATCCCTCAGTTGTCAGATGCTCATATTTCCTAAAAACAGCTTTTACAATAACGTCGTTGCCATAAATGCAAAGCATATGTTAAACCTCATATACAAACAAAATATAAATCGTGGTTTCATGATAATATCGAGAACATACCCATTTGAACTTTAACATTGGATCCTATGGGAAAAGTTAGGAAAATCCCATTTTAGAGGTGATAAAATGAAACTACAAAAGTTTCTTTTCCTAAATTTATATTGGTTTGATTATCTTAACAAAATATTCTGAAGAGAAAAAATCAGGTACCCAGTCCCCCCAAATTAAAAAAAAAAACAAAAAACAAAAAAAAAAAAAAAAAAAAAAAAATCAAAAAAAAAAAAAAAAAAGACCAAAAAACAAAAAACAAAAAATCCCCCCAGCGTTTCCGACCTGAGGGATACTCTGCCTTAAAGAACACCATTATTCTCTCTGTTTTCTAGTAATAGTATTTGGCATGTACTTTGTCAATTAAGTAAGTATGATTAATGCACGGCTTCCTTTTTGGGCTTCCCTGCTAGGCTACTATACTTGCATAAGATAGAGCTGGGACGATACTGCACTCAGCCGATTCGATACGTATCACGATACTGCACTCAGCCGATTCGATACGTATCACGATACTGCACTCAGCCGATTCGATACGTATCATGATACTGCACTCAGCCGATTCGATACGTATCACGATACTGCACTCAGCCGGTTCGATAAGTATCACGATACTGCACTCAGCCGATTCGATACGTATCACGATACTGCACTCAGCCGATTCGATACGTATCACGATACTGCACTCAGTCGATTCGATATGTATCACGATACTGCACTCAGCCGATTCGATACGTATCACGATACTTGATATCCGATACAATACTAGATATATTAAGAAAGAATCAAACGTTTATATAGTAGAATTTACTAGGCTTGTAACAGTATATCGATAGTATTGATCACGAGGTCATGCGATACGCGTATCGTATCGTATTGTATCGCGACCCGGGTATCGCGATTCAAACATATGCTTGTTTAACTGAAGAAAAAAGTAAAGTCAAACAAATATTTGACTGAGTGCCTGGTCTTCTAGATAAGAAATTAATGCGTATCAAAGACTTGCATATGATGTATGTCACTCAGACACATGTTAGTTTGCCATGCGGTTTTAGTGTGAAGGTACGCTGTCCATTTAACACGCGTTGACTTTGTTTAAAATCGGGACTTAACTTACGCAAATCAGCAGTTGATTCGGTCCAGAGAGATAAATTAATTTTTCTTTTCAAAAAGAACTTTCTTGTCAACGCCTCCTCTCCCTTTGGTCGGTCTTTACAAAAAAAAAATATTTCGCAATGGCGGGGATTTGACGTAACGTCTCATTCTTTGAACCTAACTTGTGTAAAGATTGAGTCGGAAAACCCGTTACAGTCTGCCCAATCCCAAACATGTGCACTTAAATCATACAATTTACACAACTGATTTTCATAGAAGTATATGTAGTTTAAAATATACTGGTATGTCTATTCGAAGAATTACTTGTGCGGAATCCAGGACCCATCAATATATATACAAGTAGATTGATACAGATAAGAAGACATGTTGAATGAAACGCGGATCATTTCATTTTTTATTAATTTAATGAATACATGTCCAACACTTAAATCGTATATATGTTTAACGTCTTATTAGCATTATTTGAGAGCAGATAGCTTTACAGTATGTACCAGACATGAACGTTTCGGGTACCTAACCCTCGTCAGTGATCCTCAATCTAAACAATAAACATCAAAGAAGTAACTAACAGTTATTCAATCTCAAAGTCGAGAAGGCAAGGCAAAATCATTTGAATTCCCATCGAAACGGTTGCGTACTCCGGAATGAACAACATTCCGAAGTGAGACCAGGTGCCCAGGGAGAGTCAGCGTCTCCTGATTGCATGCAACACCCGTCGCAAGAGCTCCATGGAAACCTTTCAAATTCGGTGATTTTCTCGATGTACATTTTGCATGTAATATGGCCAAAATCTGTGAAAATTATGTCCTAAATAAACAGAAAAACGTAGCAAGATGGCTGGGATATGATGCTACAGGACCCAGGTTTAGATTGAGAGGCATTTGAGAAAATTTTGTGAACAGAAATTTTCAAATGCACTTGGAGAAACGACAAACCGAAGTTGATCGAACATGGCTACATGTGCCCTCGGGGACTCCTGGTCCGCCAGCAGTGACACTCACCAAGTGGTACAAATACTTAACGTCATCAAATTCATTAGCATCATTTTAAAGCAGATAAATTAACAGCATGGACCAGACATGCACGTTTCGGGTCCACGTTTTATGACAACATTACGTTTTATGATAACATCACGTTTTAAGATACATCACGTTTTATGATACATCACGTTTTATGATAACATCACGTTTTATACCTTTCTTATGCTGATAATCATTCCACGAAATACATAGTCTACAGAACTCCAGTCTCGATTCTCGCTTTGTAAATTGACGATTTCGTCTTTATTTTTCCATTCCTCCAATCGAATTAAGCCGGCTGCAAGTAAGAAAAAGAACAATCTAATTGAACCGACTAATTATATTCAATTATGCAAATGAAAAAGATCCTCAGTTTACTTGGAAGAATGATAGTTACTTTTTTGACAAAGGATATATTATTATAGCTGAGGAAAATATTCACCAAGAATTTAAAAATTCAAAGATGTGAAGAAACTGTATCAATAGTTCCAGGAATTAGTGTTATACTAATCATATTATGGCATTTGACTGTTAAGTTCAATATCTCAAGGTTTCTGAAATATTGGAACCTTCATTTTATGAAAAATAAGGATTTTTTGTCAAATTTGGTGACTTAAATTTAAATGACCTAGAAATATTTTAAAGGTCATCGTTATATACCAACGTCTCTGATAGATGTATATATGAACTTCTGTCCTAATATCATATGTGGATAGCTTGATAGAGATTGTGTTTAAATTCATCGTATCGAAAACTTTCATCTGATTGTTGCCATAGCAACTAAATTTGACGCTACTTTGCATAAGTAAACCCAATCAAATTTTTATATCAATATATAGTTCAAAGATGATACTAATTTGATAAGTAGAATTTCGACTTCAAAAACTGGTGCTTTTACGAAATTTTCAACCTAGTAAAACAGTGAAAAACATGCAAGAGGGTCTTTAAGTGCCCAAAACAAAGCCTTTTGTCTGGTCCATGTCTGGTCCATGCTGCAAATTTATCAGTTCTTAAATGATGCTATTGAATTTGAAGACGTTTGACATTATAGATAAAGTTTGAAAACTTGACTATGCCCATGCGAAAGCGTCTTTTTTCTTTTTCTTTTACTTTTAGATGATACAAATTTATTTCGGCGATCAAAATTGACAAGATACATTAGAGACACATAAGGATTTATTTTCTATCTGTCATGTAAGTAGGAAATGGTGTGGTCATCCGGATAACATAATGTTTAATATAGCAGTAAATTCAATCCTTTTAGTCTTTAACATAACCCAAATTTTGACTCTAATAAATAAAATAGAATTGTATATGGTAGATTAAGCCTTAAATAGGTAAAATTTCTAGTGGATCATCAAACTTTCTTTAATTGGAAATAGGATAATGCAAGAACAGGCTTGGAAGAATTTTTGTTTTGATAAGACGTCTTCAAATTCAATAGCATCATTTAAGAGCTGAAAAATTTACGGCATTGACCAGATATGCACGTTTTGGTTAATAAACCCTCGTCAGTGATCCTCAGTCTAAACAATGTTAAATGGCCAAAAAGTATGAAAATTAATATGTCCAAAAATGTACCAAAATACTTAGCAGAATGGATGGGATATGATGCTGCAGGACCCACGTTTTCGAAATTTCAAGAAATTTTGTAACAGAAAATTTCAAATGCGTTAAAGAGACAGACAATCAACCGAAGTTGATCGAACTTGGCTACATGTGCCCTCGGGGACTCTTGGTCAAAGATGAATTTTTAATTTTTGGATTTTTTTTAAAGGGTATGATGATAACGTTTAAATGAAGACAATTTATTTTTGTATTATCTTTTTATACCTAAACGGTTTAGATTGCTTTTATATTTTCCTGAAATCTGTCGTCGGACTTGACTTCCTGCCTTCAGGTAAATAACCGCTGAGCATTTATTTCTTCGGAAGAACATTGAATTCAGTTATTAGGCTAATCAATTTTGATTCTTAAGAAATGACAGTGCTGCCTTGTAAAAAGGATAATTATTACTGTTTTGTATGAACAATTCAAACTATTTGATATCAAAAAGTAAGGAGGGGATACCCGGTTGCAGCACAAACATCAAAACAAAAAAAAAACCCCACCCATTTCAAAAACACAAAGGAGACACACACAGAATGAGACGCAAATTGTACATGTACACTGAACGCCAAATCACATAGAAACATCAAACAAAAATAACTACAAATAAACCAACTAGACCAAAGGGTCATCGGTGCCGACTAAGGACAGCCAGCAGACGGTGTGGTTGTCTGCACAAACAAACTCATGTTTATCGATTAATGTCCTATTTTTGTACTGGTAATTATTTAAAGTTTTACGGATTGGCCTTATGTCAATCTTACCGACAAAGTCTGTGACATTGTTACCAACTATCCTCATTTCCTGATTTAAATCTATTCAAATGATTTGATCACAATCGGCCCTGATGATTCTTTAATCGATAGTCTAAAACATATTGATGCCCTTGTTTAAAAAAACCGTGCCTATTGTTACTCTGTCTTTTGCTTTTCCCCCGCATCAATAGCACGCATAGATTTAATGGCCGACGTTGGCTACTACCAGGCCATTAATATGTATACATGAGTGACATAGGCTTGGTAGGCGTGGTATACCATCTTTGAACGGCGTGTTACCTCAAAGATGTACCCACAGGTAATCCTTTTTTATGCTAATGAGAAACCAGAGTCTCATCTGTTTTAAGTTGTAAATCAAAAATTGATAGGAGAAAAAAATGATTAAAAGGACCCAAACAGATACTAAATGACCGTTCCGAACGCGGGAAAAAATTTGAGAAATTCCATGACGTTACAATGTAATTTCGATGTTTGACCGAGGTTCGAAGCTTGTGTGTCCGAGGTGAAAACATTATGACGTCACGAAATTTTGCATTATTTTCCCGCAATCGGAAGGGTCAATTAGAGATGTTAACCCTACAGCGGTCAGTGAGGAAATGACAGAAAATTTACCTGTCCCTTTATATATATCCCTGTCGGCCTTAAGCGATAAGTAAGGAAATAACGCTTTCTTTCTCCCATTTGCGGATAGAGGATAGAGTTTGCCCATAGCGACGCGTCATGTACGGTCACTGTATACCACGTACCCTCGCGTAACTTTTGACGTCGGCCGTATAGGTCGTATCCATATTGTGATGTTGTTATTATCCATTGTAACGTCATGATTTTTAAGCCTAAAGCGTTGACCTCACAACACAAAAATCGTTTTAAAACTTAAAATTTTTTTTTTATTCCTTACTAAACCGACTAAGGCTAAGGACTACGGTTTATTCTTATAGAATAATCCATTTTGGAGGGCGCTAAAAACGAATATTCCGTAATTCGATAAAGTTGACGATTTCATGATTTCATGGAATTTCAAGAAAGGCCCCTAGAAATGGGAAAAAACGATCGTCCATATGTTTGTCATGTGAGATGAGAAAAACCCACCTTCGGGGTCTGGTGGGCTTTTCTCTTCCAACATGACAGCATATGGTAGATCGTAATATTCTTACGTGTCACTCCTTGTCCAATTATTGGATGCAAAAGTTAGACTTTAGCCTAGGGAATTGACAACAATTTTGAAACACAATGTAAAGATTGCAGCCATGATATAGCTAGGACATCAAACGTCGTTTCTTACAAATATATGTTTTCATTATTATGTTTGTCTTACGCGATGTGTCTCGTGAATTGCAGACTGTGTGCTTATAGTGTTTGTGCCACAGCTTGTGTCACAACAACTTGCTAATTTGTCTGGCTGGAGACATTTTTCCGTCTTCTTCATCTCCTTATTTTTGTTTCGTTTTTTTACTCCATTCATGTATGAATATGTTAATTAGCTGACTTTTATAGCATGGTGTTCAAACATTCGTTTTTCATAGTGGGTTAGCTTCATTTTGAGTTGTATCCAAACTAAGGTGAATATCAGCTTTTAATAACGCATGAAAATGATCGGCGTTCTCCTTCTACTTTTATCTACATGAATAACGCCAATCTTTTTTTCAGCTTCATAAAAAGATATCATTCTCTTATTCTGGATAAATTTCATAGCTATGGCATCCTTACACTGCATCACATCCCCCTTTTTAATAATTCATATCAGACGAAATTGTAGAAAAACCGATTGTTCTGTGTTGCGGGATTACCCACCGTGATAAAGCGAATGAAGCCAACGTCACTCAGGTTTGAAAATAGATTACTAAGTGGTAGACACATTCAGGAATTGACCCTTCCGAACGCGGGAAAATTTTGAGAAATTCCATGACGTCGCAATGCAATTTCGACGTTTGACCGAGGTTTGAAGCTTGTTTGTCCGAGGTAAACACATGGTAAAAGCATTTTGACGTCACGAAATTTTGCATTTTTTCCCGCAATCGGAAGGGTCAATTGACCGAAGTAAGGAGATTCAAAGAGGAAAATTTTCAAAATGATAAACACTATATTCTAACTAAATCATCTTTGTATAACTTGGGCGCGAGGGAGATCCTAATTAATCATTATTCTATTATTATTTCAAATAATTTCTCATTTTTATTTCTAATTTATTACTATTTCTAATTTATTATTATTTCTAATTCTTATTCTATTCTAGCTATTATTATTCTAATTTTTTCTGATGAATATTTCCTTATTTGGAAAAGACAACTTATGGTTTCATATAATTAAAACAAAATTCCAGATATAATTCTATTTAAAAGTTAAAGAAAAAATTCATATGAGAGATAATTTAAAATGTGCCAATGTTTTATATTTGCTTATACTTATTTCTTTATTTGCATACCTGATTTACTCACTGCAGTACTCTTTCCATCTATGCAAGAGGATGTCAATAACTTCTCCTTTCTATTTGAAAATCATAGGGATATAGATGGGTTTGCTGGGGTTTCATTTCCATTTTTCCAAACTATGTTTTATTTCTTTTATTTGTTTTTCCAATATGAAAAGATACTCCTTAAATCTAACTGTAATTCACCTGATCAGACTATTTCCCTGTAAAGGATGCGCTACATGTAGTTTTAAAGACCATTTCCCTAGCGAAATAGCTTCGAAATAGGGCGGAGCTTCAGCGCGTGACGCTAATGACGGCCCAGTGACGACACTCGTTTTCCCCTTTGGAAATAGGTCTAGTCTCTGGAAACCGGAGTCGTACTCGATGGTATACGTTAACTTTATACAGTACACGAAGTATACAAGCACAGGAAAAGACGTAAAAGAAACATAGTATATAGAAAAATAAAAACACAAGTGACTAAACATATACCAACAAGACAAATTGGTCAACTTAGGACGGCCATCTGCCATGCCAGTTGGATAACATGTTAATTTTCTCATTATCTATACTTATATTTTTTGCAGCGTGGAACAATGAATACGTTCCCCTCGATTGAGTGTTTCAAATGTATTCATACCTGGATGCATTAGAATTGGTTTGAATGAGGTTCAAGAAGGTTACGAATCAGTATAAATGGGATGATTTGAAATAATATCTACACTACTGGACTACAACAAATGAAGCCAAACAATCTTTCAAGCAATTATAAACTTACCAAATTCAGCTCTGCAGTACGAGTTCTGCATGTGTGGCTGTGTGGTGCAGGCATAGCATACAGCTATCAAACACAGGCAATATAGACATCGTAGCAACAAACTAGACATTATAGGCATACTATCAACAACTCCTAAATGACAAGTATTAATGATTTGCCGGTTAAATAGTTTTCGATAAGCTTCTGTTACGTCAGACTCGTGAAACGTGTTGCCAAACAAGAAAAAGTTTTTATATTGTTTTATATAGTGAATTTATTGTTTAACCAAACAAGTAATTTTTTTTAAATGAATTATGTTCTTACATTAAGTGAATCTAAAGCAATATGTCCATGCAGAATGGTAGAAGTGTGCAAATTGTTGTAGTTCGCTCGTTTGTGAACATCAAATAATACAATTGAGCACAAAGGTTCCTATTCGCTTTTATAATCCTAGGTTTCTATTCTCTTTCATAATCTTTTCATAATCCTCCGCTATGAATGTTTTTATTCTTTTTTGTTATCGTAGTACATATACCTAGTTGTTTATTCAAATGGTTGTTTTTCGTAGCACTTGGTGTTTGTCGAATATCTTATGAATTCCGTCGAGCTCATCGCAATCAGATCTTCTTAAACCTCTGTCACACCAGATTGGCGTCAAAAGCCAGCGGCCTTTTGGAAAATATAGAACGCAGCGAGAACGGTGTCGACAAGAGTGACGTGCGGTCGCCGCAGGGCAAAAAGATGAATGTAGAAGCGAAGTGAGATCTCCTTCGTGAGATCTCGTTCTATGAGATCTGACAACGTCCACCATTATAATCGCATTTTGAAATTATTGTTGAGCGCTTTTGGCGAAGCGAACTTATAGATAGGGAAGTTACCTACCTTTCAATACTTACTTAAAAGATAAAAGTCATAAATAATCCTATATTGCAACCCAATAACTTTCTAAGAAATTGCATATCCTGAAATCCAATTCTTTTATAGTTTTTTTTTTGGCGCCATTTTGAAAAGTATAATAGCGAAACGAAGCGAGCACGTTCGTGTGACAGTTTGAATAAGCAATGTACCTTTTCCATGGGATCCAACGGCAACCGAGACATTTGGAACCCCGTGCAAACTTGTGACTCAAATGTCACAGGGGCTCAAGAGGTACCTAATTACTTTATCAGCTTTGTGCACGAAAGGTGCATTGCTGAAAAAACTGAATCTCTTTAGTTTTCAACGAAAGAAAACGTTTGTATAATAATCCAGCATGCATAATACAGTCGCCACGAGGACGCAAATGATTCAGAGCGATGTAAGGTTGTCGTTGCAACACAATAAGGACGTTGTAGCAGCGCAGTGATGTATTACGAAACGTAGTAAGAGCGTCGAGAGATCGCGTTAGAAACGCGAGGAAGGTATCTTCCTGACTATACAACAACTTTGCCGATTTTTTTTTATTGAGATACTGCAACGTTCTATGACATCGCATTTTTTCCTTACCGTGCTTTCATTACACGACTTGAGTGAGGTAGCTTGCATAAATGATACATTCGAGGGCTGATTGATATGTTATGAGCCTCATTTTTCTGAGTTGCGGAAGTAATGCTGCAAATAGATTATCTCCAAAAGGACAAACAATCAATAACACATACTATGCTTCATCAGGACAATATTTCTGTTCACAAGTCTGTCGTTGCCATGGCTGCCATTCATGATTGTGGCTTTAATTTGATTAAGCATCCGCTTTATTCATCTGATCTTGCTTCATCAGACTTTCAATCTATTTCCAAAACTGGAAGCAGCTATTTCTGGCACCAACTTTCAGTCCGATGATGACGTCTTACTTGCAGTGGATGGCTTTTCTACCATTTAAGATAAGGAATTCTTTGAAAGTGGTATTGAGGCCCTTAAACACCGGTGGCAGTGTGTAGATACTGAAGGGGATTATGTAGAAAAATAATGCAAAATGTCTGTTGAATTCAAATCCTTAAATACGAGTTCCATAACAGTTCAATCAGCCCTCATACCTATATCCGGCCATCCCTTAGAAACCAAGACACTAAGAATGCTATACAAACGCAACGCTAGATCCTAATTTGGCAAAGTCATTAGAGATAAACACATTATTACTCAATCATCTTTTAGGTACGAAATGTTAACATGCATCAAAATATGTCTGAGACGCTATATAGCTATTCTATTTTGTTTTCCTTTGTTTTCAATAAAAGAAAGAGTCTGTATAATCATCAAAATAGCGTGTGTCTAAAGCAAAAATGAAATGTTTTTACCAGATCAATGAAAAGTATCACTCCCATATCGGGAGTTCGCTTCTTTGCATATGGTGGAGGTTTTTTTTTGTTTGTTTCGGTTCTTGATTTATCCTGGTTTTATATGTTTTCGGATTATGATTTTCTGAATTATCGATTTTGTACTATGTATTGGGATATGGTCGTTATCTATATTTGTCATTTAAGAGATAAAATAGTAATCATTTTGCCGAATGCTACTAGGGTATGGTAACTTTTCGATATCTTTGAAGATTGAAAATAACATTTAGTCGTACGTTCTTGTTTTATTGTATCTTCTTAGAACACCATAAATCTAGCAATTTTTTTACAAAGTTTTAGACAAATTAATCTTTATGGTTACTTTTACTATTTCACATCGCTAAATGATTGAGACTAATAAAATCAATCACATTCTACATGGACAGGTCACTCATCTCACCCTAGCATCAAAGATTTGCAGTCTACGACAGGGCTCGCCAAGTCGTAGACGTTGCAACTCTTCGTTACTCGGGTGAGATTTCAAGGTCCCTGTACAAAAGGGTAATAGATTATTTTTCTCTCACACACATACTTTACATCATTTATAAATAAACATTGCTTGCTTTGCGCTAAATGTTGCTTCATGTGACGCCAAACACTGATAATCATACGTTAACGTCTACGAGGTCACCATAGGGGTTCGAGAGAAACGTCCGGGGCCGCGATACAGAGTTGTCTCAAAACGGGTAAATCTGTAAATGGATCTGTCCGAGTCGAGAGAATAAAGTTGTCCAGGGTGAGGATCATATTTCGCAACATATATGTAGCACTGACTTCTGTTTTTTTTTACAAGGGGATATGTTATTGGTACATGTAGTTATTATATTAAATAGGTATGAATAGGTGGTCAGCCAAAAGATTCCGAAAAATTCAAATCAAACCCGTAAACTAATAATCAACATCGCCCTGCCGAACGGAACGCAACAGGACAGTTTAAGTAAAAGTGAATCCTAAACTTTGGGGGGGGACTTTGGGGGGACTCCTGCTGGTAAACAGACATCCAGTATTTTTGTCATATTACACTAAGCTAAATATCTAGATTGGAACAAAGGTAAAACATGAAATTCATAAAGAACAGGAGCCTGTTTATAAAAACTGACGATTTTTTTACTGAATTTGTGTCACCTTTGACAGCTTAGTACTTCCTATAAAATAAAAATCGCGATGTTTTGTTTCTGAATTTGTATTTAGTATGTAGAAATGCTATTAGAAAGGACAACATAATTTAAGTAAAAAAGATTTTAACTTTTCTTTGAAGATGAATGTTTAGAAAATTCCTAAAAATTTTCGTAAGTATTTTTGTAAAACAGGCTCCAGATTTATAATATTATTCTTAAAGAAGTCAGTGTTTAATATCTTTATATACTTCAATTTCGAAAGATTTTTTTAGTCAAAGAAAGAAAAGATAACGGTCTTTATATATATGAAACAAATAAAAAATTAGTTAAACTAAGCACCCTTGGGGGAAGAGTCAGGTAAAACAGAGGAGATTCTTTTTTTTAATTTTGTGTAGGGTACATGCAAGCCTGTAAATAATTATGTTTCTGATGTTCTGATTGGATAATAAGTACAAAATTGGTCTTTTTAGAATAGAAACTTTTCTTGCTTTACATTAATACAGAGAAAATTCCTGAAAACTCATTCATTCGTATCTAAAAGCTGTAGAAATAATGCTATTTTAGGGGCAAAAATAACTGCTCCATTTAGTGCAGATTTGAGGGTGACCTGTCTCCTGGTTCTAATGATAATCGTTTTTATTCTGACATATTTTTGACTCGCTTGCATTGACGGTTAATTTCATGTATAGATTGTAAGCATTGAAATTGAATATGTGAAATGCGACGAAGATTTCGTTAACATTGTGGCCTATGGAAAATGGACGAAAATGAATTACTGGACTCTCCCCTGTAGATGTTGTAACAATTTTAAAGACAAGTCTGGAGATTATAGTATTTTCTAAACACATCATACAAAATATTTAAAGTAAGTATAAGACAAAACATATCCAGCTTTGACAATCAGCTTGTCATATTCCACGTAATTTTGCAACATGTGTTATTGTTCATCCTTCCAATGATTTATACTTTTGCACTGTGGACAGGTTTTATACCTGACAGTATGAGACATTTTTTCCCGAGGGCACTTGTAGCCAAGTTCGATCAATTTCGGTTTGACGTTTCTTCAAACGCATTCCAAAATTTCTGTTTACAAATTTTCTCAAATTTCTGAAACCTGGGTCCTGTAGCATCATATCCCAGCCATTTTGCCACGTCTTTCGGTATATTTTGGATGTAATTTCACAGATTGTTGCCATATTCCATTGTTAAGATTTAGGATCACTGACCAGGGTTAAATACCCGAAAAGTGCATGTCTGGTCCATGCTGTAATTTTATCTGCTTTTTAAATTTGAAGACGTTTAACATTTATACCTCATAGTATGAGATATTACTCCCTAAATTTGTTTCCTTTTCTGTCCCAGACTGATTTTCTTTAGTATATCAGTATTAACTGCCAGAGTGAATTATTGGTTTCACCTGTAAGAACTCTATATGGTGGCCGTAAAGGGTCGTATGATAAATGAACAAAGGGAACAAAGCAATATTTTGGCAACGAAGTAATATTTCTAATAGGAACGAATTATTTCTCATGGGAATGAAAAAATCTCATTTTTCCGTATAAAAAAAGCGAAAGGCTGATATATTTAGGAAAAAAATGTAAAACAGAACTTGCCCACAATTTCATATAAATGCAGATAAAATATATATATTTTAATTTGCTACTTTTTCAGACTAATTTCAGAGGTTAATATCAAATCATTATTGCTCCGTTGGTTTTGAAAGCATTGTTATCTAAAAATGTCGTAAAAGAGGAATTTATCACTCTTAAAACCTGAAATGAAATAAAAAAAATTTATTAAGAGAAACCGATAAACTTTTTACCTTTCTCCGAAACGTGCTTGTCTGGTTCACATTATGTGGAAATATTCGTTTAGGAGAGTGCTCTTCTTAGATCCTTGAATCGAATCCCTGATTCAACAAAGGGTGTTAAATGGGAGGGAGTGACGGTCGCTGACTCCGTCCTTGGAGGTGTTTCCTCAGGATGCTCTGGTTTCCTCCTACGTCCTACGAGCAAACGTAAGAGCTTTATATAAGTTTGTAACTTGTTATGTTAAAGGCTTTAAATCTATCCGTTTATAAATGATGCTATTCAATTTGAAGACGTTTAACATTTGAACTACTTGGTGAGTGTCATTGCTGGTGGACCAGGAGTCCCCTAGGGCACATGTAGCCAAGTTCGATAAACTTCGGTTGATCGTCTGTCTCTTCAACGCATTCAAAATTTTCTGGTACTAAAATTCTTGAAATTTCTAAAACGTGGATCTTGTAGCATCATATCCAACCCAACCTGCTACATCTTTCAGTACATTTTTTGACATAATAATTTTCACCCTCTTTGGCCATATTACATTGTTTAGATTGAGGATCACTGACGAAGGTTAGGTACCCGAAACGTGCATGTCTGGTCAATTGCTGAAAATTTATCCGTTTAAAATGATGCTATTGAATTTAAAGACGTTTAACATTTGTAAAATATAAAAAGCTTTAGTTTACAGATGACTGATGTCTGTCAGATGAGTTGGACTCTATTTATCTTTCAGTTTACGAGATTTGTAATTTTGCTTTTTGACAAAAATAAATTTTCACTTATTACATATTGGCTCGTCTTTCCTAATATGGTATCTTTGATATTACGATGAAAATCCTTTTTGTTTGTCTGTAGTCTTCAGTCATTGCCTCTTACTCTTTGTTGGTGTGGTATTTAAATGTTCATGGCTTTTTACTATGTTTTCAGATGATTGTCAGAATTTATTTGTGTTCACAAAATCGAGCCTCTAAGATTAAATATTATTGCAACCATTCTGCAATGTTCTTTGTTTATAAATTTCATAGATTTTAATCTACACAAAAGTAAAAAAAAAAGCAAACTAGATGCAGATTGTTTATTGCAGTGTGAAGCATTAAAACACGTTTTCCGCGATTGCCTTTTTCAAGTTCATGCGTTACATTCTTTCCAGCTCTTTTTCCTGTGAAATGCTTTACCAATTTGACACCATATATAACTGTGCTATTTTGAAATCTTGCCATTTCGTCCTAAATACCATCGAAATTATAACAGGATAACTCCAAAAATGTTCTTCAGTCAAAGGAAAGCTCATCCTAATCTTTTCCATATTTTATGATTCATAGTATTACAAGGAATATTTGATAAAAAAATATCGATGGAGAAATTCTTTGTCAAGATTGATTCTGGTATTTAATTTTCATGAAATGATGCTTGCTAGTATGTTGAAGAAGCGATGCTTAAGGTTAATTCATGTTGGCTGGGACTGCTTGGACTGATGAAAGAGCATGTAGCAATTCGTGTCTGTCGCCGTTGCTTGCTATCATCAGAATATCATTGGGGGTATGTTGTACTCTAGCTCTTTTGCTGAGTTTTTGGTTTCGTCTTCGCAGCTACGTTAAGGCACTCCTCAGAAATGACGTCTTCAAATATGGCGCGAAATGACGTCAACCTCAGATTTTGACGTCATCAACACGGAGACTATTGTCGTTTGCAGATTTTGATACGCTTTATTGTCATTTATCATCGAGTTAGATCTTTATACATGGTTGAATTTTTTGCTGAATATGTTATAACTTTTATCTATAGTAAAAATACTTGAATGGCATAACGTACTATACAAATATTTGATGAAAATGCTTGCCTAGCAACCACGTGCGGATGTTACTCAAAGTCTTAGAAAAGCTTGAAGGCTTTATGGATTCTTTTTCAAAATAGATGATTCGTTTTTTAAACAGACGTTAAACTAACTGAGGATACAGCCTTTCAATCTAAACAAAGTGAAAGCAAGAAAGTAATAATGATAAGATCATAATTAATTCTCTTTAAAGGCCAAATTTAAAGAGGGGAGAGAAAATACTACCGACGACAACTTAAAAAAAGGGCTTAAAAAATTAAAATGCTGGAAGTTACTAAGTAAGGTGGCGTGCGTAACATTCAGATTGGACTTTGTCAATTATGGGTAATTGTACGACATGCATTTTCTTCGTGGTATTCTTTTAGATTTTAATTAGAATGAAAAAAAATAATGATATAAAATTTTCACGTCTCCCTGTTTGTTTTTCTCTCTCTCTCTCTCTTTCTCTCTTAGACCACGTGAATTGAATATCACAAGCTAAAATAGAAATTATAATTTATATGTTAGTAACGAAATGTTACAGAATTAATATTCTCTTTCCTAATATCACATATTTTATCTGTACTGTACAAAGCTCATTCAAAATTAATAAGTACAAGCATATACAATATTCGGAAACAATGCCTATTGATACCATGGTGCCTCTCACTGAGTCAACAATTAAAAAAAGCAAAAACTTCGTAAAATTTTGAAAAATAAAATGAACTGCTTGCCAGGATCGAACTCGCGATCATGGAATTTGCAGTCCTGCGTCATCACCACTACGCCACCGTACCGTTGCGTCATTGTGATGAAATTGTAATATACATTTTACTGATTGCCAAAGATTTAATCTTTTCACTTTTTTGATTGAAATACGATGAAATTTTCCTCAATTAAAGAACATAGTATTTATTTCATCTTCTCAGATAAATATTTGTGTTTAAAGGCCACAAAACTATGAGAACGAAATCGGCGAAGTCGACCTTGATTGTTATAAACTACGAGTTGCTTCCCTTCGCTAGTCACATATACGTTTGAAAAAGATATCGTCGTAGGGTGATGGTATAAAATTGCATGGCGCAGGCTGAAATTACAATGCTATGTGTTGGGGTCGCGTTAAACTAGTCCGATAGATGGTTGTCCTCCATGATCTAAGTAGGCACTTTGTCAATTCTATCTATGACTATTTAAAATATACGAAAATACTGGGAGTTTAGTGTTGTTCTAGTCATTTTTTAGATAAAAATCGTCTTTTATTCAAAAAATATAAAAAAAGAATAAAAGTGCGCACTTGAACTCATAAATGGCAATGCCTAAAAGGTATTTTGGTAGTAAGCATAGGACTGTAATTGCAGGAATGGCGTTGCGCCAGCTCGTTTTATACCATTCATTGTTTGCATGTTATAAATAGCTGTCACGTGACTTGTTATGTGGCACATGACATCACTATTGGCTGAATGTGTAGTACAAGCTTAGTGTTAAACACTGATACCAAATACGTAAAGAAATTTTATTAGAGGATGTCCTTTTTCATTATTGAAAATGTCTTTAAAAAATGACACGAATATTGCAACGTAAAAACGAGTAGTGCCTTAACGTAGCTGCGTTCTTCGGTGAGACCAAAGTTTGGACAGATCGTAAATTGATTGGTCTCATTGTTTAATATATAGTATTTTGTGTTTGCTGTTTTGGTTTTCGTATTTGATGTTTCTCGTCCTATTTGCGTTCCCTGATGTGTATGTAAATGTAAACGTCTTCAAATTGAATAGCATCATACCTACTTGGTGTTTTCGTTAGGTCATTTCGATGTTTGCTGTAGATGCCTCAATCGAGTCTAGTTTGACATCCCCTTCTTTCTTTTGTTCTACTACTAAAACTAAAGATTCTTAAAATGACGACGTTTGATTTGCCTCAGCGATAAAAAAATCCTATCAAACAAACAAAATCAAACAAGATCATCAAATACAGAGTCACTTACAAAGACATAAAAGTATCATAATATTCCCGTAGTTTTGAATATTTTTTGGAAAACATGTACACGGGAATCCTTAACCGCATCTCCTAAAATCCGCTTCCTACGTACTCTAATTACACTGTAGTTTAAAAAATTCAAATATCACTTTCCATTTATTTTCTTAACTTTAATTCCCCTAATTTAACAACAAGTACTGGACCGAATTTTTTACCGTTGTTTTCTTTGAAACCTACATTTGAAATGCGTGAAATTCTAACTGTTTACTGACCATGAGTAGTTTTATCCTATTCGGAATGACGACTTATTATTACTCAATCAACGGTGATAATTGTTTGATGGCATAACAATTGCCGTGCAACAAGTGGGTTATTCAACTGCTCCTCGGGCTACGCCCTTGGAGACAGTAGAATAACCCTTACTTGTACCAATAACATATGAAAATACATAAGTCCGTGCTACGAGTATATATATATTGCGAAATATAATCCTCACCCTGAACAACTATATTCTCTCACCTCGGAGAGATATATTTACAGATTTACCCGATGTGAGACAACTCTGTATCGCACCCCCGGATGTTTGTCTCAACCCCCTATTGTGACGTCATAGACGTTTACGTAGTTTTATTAGTGTTGGACGCTATAGGACCCATGTTCTTAGATCCTTAATCTAAACAATGTAATGTGGCCAAAATCTGTGAAAATAATGTCCTAAATATACCGAAAGTCATTGAAAGATGGTTGGGATATGATTCTATAGGACCCATGTTTTAGAAATTTGAGAAAAATTTGTAAACAGAAATTTGCAAATGCGTTTGAAGAAACGACCAACCGAAATTGATCGAACCTGGCCATATATACCCTCGATGACTCCTGGTCCACCAGCAGTGACACTTACCAAGTGGTACAAATGTTTGATGTCTTCAAATTCATTAGCATCATTTGAGAGCAGATAAATTTACAGCTTTGACCAAACATGCACGTTTCGGGTATTTAACCTTCGTCAGTGATCCTCAATCTAAACAATGTAATGAGGCCAAAATCTGTGAAAAGTATGTCCTAAATATACCGAAACACGTTGCAAGATGGCTGGTATATGTAGGACCCATGTTTTTGAATTTTGAGAAAAATCAGGAAATCAAAAACCAAAGGGATTCAAAATAAGGATATAACAGGAACCAAAGCAAACAATCAAAAACCTCCACCTAAATCCCTACTTATTTAACGTTTATTCTTTGCGATAACGACTTAGGATAACGTTTATTCTCTGCAAATACAACAATGATATTTAGTCCGAGTTAATCAGTGTTTCAAAAGAATGCAAGCTGTTCGTCATTCACGATACATTTCAAAAGAACTACCGTGACTGATGAAAGAGTATGTAGAAGTTCATGTATGTCTCCGTTGCTTGCTATTATCAGAATATCATTGAGGGTATGGTATACTCTAGCTTTTTTGCTGAGTTTGTAGTTTTGTATTCCACCGTGAGACCAAAGTTTAGACTGATTGAAAATTGATTGGTCTCATTGTTTAATGTATAGTATTTTGTGATTGCTGTTTTGGTTTTCGTATTTGAAGTTTCTCGTCCAACTTGCGTTCCTTGCTGTGTATAACGTGGTGTTTTCGTTAGGTGCCTCAATCGAGTCTAGTTGGAGATCCCCTTCTTTCTTTTGTTCTACTTGAACTATAAGTAAAACTAAAGATTCTTAAAATGACGACGTTGGATTTGCCTCAGCAGAACATATATGCATAAAACGATAGATAACCCCCCCCCCCCAAAAAAAAACAAGAAACCTCCCTACTATAAAAAAAAATAAAAATAAATGACAAAGAAAAAAAAAACCATACAAACAAAAACACAAAAAGCAAAAAACAAACAAACAAGTTCATCAAATCCTTAAATATAAAAAAAAAAATCCGCAGACAATATATTCGGGATTTTTGTTATACAGAGTTACTTCCCGTTCGGGACGGTATATGACGTAACCATATTGTGACGTCATCAAATTCTATTGAAATCAACGTTAAATACGGGAAAAGTACGCTTCGAAATCGATGTTTCCATAGAGAATTTATTACGTCATAATACTTCTACGTCAGATACCGTCCACAATCTAAGACCAACGAAAAGTCGGAATAGGATTAATGTTAAACATCTTCAAATTCTAAAGCATCATTTAAGAACAGATACATTTGCAACATGGTCTAGGCATGCACGTTTCTGGTACTTAATCCTCACTAGTGATCCTCAATCTTAACATATAATATGGCCAAAGAGTGTGAGTGTTATTATGTCCAAAAATGTACCGAAAACGTTTAAGATTTTCAAAGAAATTTTGATAACAAGTATTTTCAAATGCGCTGAAGAAACGCTCAAACGAAGTTGATCGAACTTGGCTTCTTGTGCCCTCGGGGACCCCTGGTTCACCAGCATTGACACTCACCAATGTTAAATGTCTTCAATGTGATACGTCTTCAAATTCAATAGCATAATTTCAGAACAGATGAATTTGCAGCATGAACCAGGCATGCAAGTTAGGTCAGGACCATTTTGAATAGGCAAATAGGATTTTTATCAGAAAGAAGACTTCTGAACGTATAATGTCAATTCCGGTGTATACTTAAACTTTTAAATACTTATTCATGAAATTTGATAAAGAGTTAAACTATAATGTTGCCAGTAATAAGACAAGGAAATACCTCTTACGGAAAACAGAAGAAATCAATTGAATAATTATTCTGACCATATGTTTACTTGGTTATGAATCGGTATGAAGGACCTAGATAAATCAGATAAGTACACATATCCGGATTACCTTATTATTACAAAATCGAGTCACAAGATACTGAATGAGAAAATGTTTAACCTCTTCAAATTCATTAGAAACATTTTAGGGCAGATACATTACAGCATGGACCAGACATGCACGTTTCGGGTATTTAACCCTCTTCAGTGATCTAAAGAATGTAATATGACCAAATTCTGTGAAAAATATTTCCTAAATATACCGAAAGACGTGGCAAGATGGCTAGGATGAATGAGAAAAAGCTTGAAATCTTAACATATGTCACCCGTGTTTTGATTTGTCTGCACTATTTATATTTATACACTTCTTGTAGGATTATTTTACATTTTGCTGTGTACGGTTTTCTGTTCGAGTGCTTGTTTCAGGTCTGTTAGTGTTTTCATACTTTCATATCCGTCGTACCGTATCTATAAATTTCTGTGTAGACCTCTGCTCTTTGGTAGCAGAGATAGAAAATTCGTTGTGCAATGTTCGTTTTATCTTGTGTTTGTTTTGGTTACATTTCTAAAACATGGGTCCTGTAGCATCATATCCCAGCCGTCCTGTTACGTCTTTCGGTAAATGTTTGGACTTAATAACGTTCACACCCTTTGGCCATATTACAATGTTTAGCTTGAGGATAATTGACGAAGGTTTAGTACCCGAAACGAACGTCCATGTCTGGTCCATGATGAGAATTTACCTGTTCTTAAATGATGAAGACTTTTAACATTATATCTATTCACAAATAGTTTTAGATATATCGGAGATACATATCATTTTCTATCCCTCTTTCTACGAAGAAGTAATTTTGTTCTCGTGTTCTGATAAATGCATTGATTAAGTTTAAAGTTATCCCTCTTTCTTTGCTGTGAAATTTTCCTGACACAATGTAATCATCAATGAACGAACGGATGCACTGTATTTCGGAATCTAAAATCCGAATTAGGGGCTACCATGTGTGTTTTACAAAAATTGACAGGGTATTGGCGAAACCCCGCTCAGAAATTGATTTTTACAGCAAGGCGTCAGCCGAGCGGTAAAATGGATATTTCTGACAAGGGATTCACCGATAGTCTGTCAGTTTTTGATAGAAAAAATCAGTATGTTAACCCTATTCGAAATCTTTGGTCTTTAATGCGATAGAAAACTTCTGCTTTAAACCGTTGGAACGTATGGCATCATAGCAAAAACAGCAGTGAAACGTGAATCCCCTTGTAGCTTATTCATTGCTGAACCAATCAAAATGCGCCTTGCAAACAGAGGTCACTATAACACATAATCACAATCAGAGGACATGCATGCATGATGCTATTGATTTGAAGTCGTTTAACATATTTTGATATAGGATTATAAACATTACAGAAGTACCCATCAGTTCACTCATAGTCGAGAAGGCATGGCAAAATCATTAGATTTTCCACAGGAACGGTTGCGAATCTCGGAATAAACAAAATTCCTAAGTGAGACCAGATGCAAAGATATTTCCAAGAGTGTAAACATCGTAATGCGATATCATCAATTGAAACACTGACGGAGACTATAATACAGCAACAAAAAAAAAAAAAAAACACGGAGGGCGACATTATCATATAAGAAACCTCTCCAGTGTCCAGTGTAGAAACGAAACCTAGTACATGCGCTGTATTTCAATGAAGAAGAAAAAAGTGAAAGGGCGCCGCAATATGGCCTTGGAATCAGAAAACGTAAAAATTCAAGTAACTATTACTTTTCATTTTTTAAATCTATATTTATGATTACTGTATTTCAATTTAATTTATAATTCGGTTTTTAAGCCGGCGCTGCAATAAATACACGTAGGACGCGTTATTGTGCAACTGAACACCTAAAACATGAACTGAATCCAAAGTTTTTCGATTATCGTAGTACCATCAATAATTTGGAAAAAGAGGTGAAATAGGCCACTGAAAATATTAATTAATTCAGTGTATTTAGATGTCATATTATATTTTTGAAAATAGTCATTTGATATATCCACAATTCAAAATGTCAAAAATGGTGACTTTGAAAACGATGAATCGTCAGATATACGGAAAATGATTTGATTATCTATATGGAATCTATACGATGTCCTCCTATGATAACACTTAGTTTAGAAAAACAGGATGTTTTTTTGTGCGATAAGAATGTCTAACACAATTTCTTTATTCTAGATTAGGTCACGTACAAGTGAAGGAAGAAAACATGAAATATACGTCTGATTAAATCTTGTCAATATTTCTTGGAAGTAGATAAGTACCTAACTTGGCTGTATATATTTAATTTTAGTAAGACCATATCTTTTTCCTTTATTAGCAAAAAAAAAAAAAGTTCGCTTCTTTTCATATGGTGGAGGTTTTTGTTTTTGTTTGCTTTGGTTCCTGTTTTATCCTGATTTTGTATGCCTTCGGTTTCTGATTTTCTGAATTATCGATTTTGTACTGTAGACAGGGATATGGTCATTATCCATATTTGTCATTGTAATGAAGATATTTTTAACGGAGATGCATATTTAAAGAAATTAGGCCTTGAACGGACTTACTTTTACAGTGTTTTGAAGGTCAAGGTGTTTACAGAGATTATACATTGGATAAGGTGTTGCTTAGAAGTATCATGAATTTAAACATAGACAAAATCTATCACAATTTTTGCAACGTATATTGTCAAAATCTGTTTACTGTTTACGTAAATTGCTAAACGTGTGTTTTTGTTTTTTGTCAATGTCTTTAGGCTATTTTTGTAAGTTTTTAATCATGTTATTACGAAAAACTACATAAATTATTGAAAATATCCCGTTGCTTCTACGACTACTTCGTTTTACACTTACACGGCGTCTGGTTGCACTTGCCTGGTAATAAGGGGTGTAACGATACGCGTTCCTCATGATGGGATAGTATCGCGGTTCAAGTAATCTGTTTCGGTTATTCTCGAAACGATATAATTCAGATAAAAGAAAACAGAAAAAATCCTACTTGTACATTCATTAAATGTTAAGATATGATGATAGAATAATCCCTTCATGTACTTTGCAAATATAATACAGCTGTAGCCTTTAATACTGTCCTGAACATGTGTAAGAGATTTGAGGAGACTAAAATTCGATACTAGGCCGTATAGAAAAAGCATAGGGATGGATATTAACAAGAAGTGTGTTACGATTTTGAAAACATTACGCGTAAGAGACAGGGAGAAAATATCTGGAAGGGACGGAGGGAAGGGAATTACGATTATGACAATGCACCAACAATTGAAAAGATTCAGTCGGGAATATACATGTTTGAAGGACGAGGAGGAACAAAAATACTTGAGTCACCCAATGAATGGTCAAATGACGGGATGATTGATGTGGTACAATTTCTCATCAAACAGAAAGCTTCAAGAATCACTGGACTGGAATCATGTCTAAATGCCTCAAAGGTGACATTCAAAACAGTCAAAAGACCATTCCTTAAATCGTAAACCGAAATCCTGAAGCAGCCGGTATAGACACTGGTTTTCATTGTCGTCCGTGAAATGTGCCCGAAATGATTCTGAAGTGAAAGTAAATGACAGTTCATTTACGTGCAGCAAGTGATTTGCAACAAAATGCCTAAAAAACATCATCAAACATAACAAATACACTTTTTCGATGGCAACCGAATCCAAATGATTGCGGACTTCAAGCTATGGCAAACGCCGTATTCGATATATTTGGTATTGACCCAAAAACGCCGAGATACATTACTTGTTATATGTATCAACATCTGTTTAGCTGTTTTGAAAAAAAAAGCAATCTCCATTTTCTGCGTATGAAAGGATATCAAAACATCCCAAAGCAATTCGCCTTTAATTCATAATGAAGGTATTCTATAATTGTAGAATGAGGGATGAACTTGCGGTGCACCAGATGCAAGATATGTTTCATCCAGAATGTGAAAGATATTAAAGACGATGACTCCCCATATCATTGGGAAAAATGCTCCCCCTGAATAGACAAATAAAACAAATATTTTATGATTGTTTATATCATTATGGAAAAAGATACATCAAACCGTACAGATTTTACTTTCGTAGCGTATAAAAGTAGTATAATAGTTGTAATGACATTTGTCATAACTTGATATCACGGGTTTCAGTATGTCCCCCGCAAAATACAGATTCACCGGGATTCATCGAATCACAGGTACTTATCGCGGTGCACTGCGATGGATGTTACACCCCTGCTCTGATAATAGCCTCCTTCAACTTACTGAAGATAATGCTATTCAGTCGATGTATCGATCATCAAAGTGAAAAGACACATACGTATTTACTGTCAGTTACTGAAGTGTTAAATTTTAAATTCAAAGTGAGCGGGGACGTATATAAAGATATCCATATACGCCACTGAATTGACAGACAGAGGTAATTCAGGCAATGCGAGGTAAGAAGAGATACACATTATCCTCAGCACAGTGTTCTGACTAAAATATTGATAAAAAATATATTTCATCGCCTTATTTTCTTGATTTCAGTTCTTTCTATATGTAGACATTCACACGTGTTCACCTGTGTTCACCTGTCGGACATTCGTTACGTGTTCTATGCTTGCGCTAAGGGGCGTGTTGCTGGGAAAATTGTGGAGCAAGGTGTATAATACAACTTCTTGAGACGGTCTTAATTCATGCCTTGAGTTTAAGGACGGAAAGATACTGGATCATCAAATTGCCCCTCAGGACAAAGAACTCCCGCTGATAAAGGCAAAGCAAAGAGAGTGCGGGGGGGGGGTCCTACGATAAAATAAAAGACGCTTTAAAAAATCTATATACCTGATGAATCTAAAGCAAAAGAAATATATTAGCAAAAATCCAGAGACTACAAAAGTAAAATAAAAAAAAAACCCAATTACACGAGAATCGAGAAAGGCAGAGGATTTTTTAAACATGACTACCATGTTCGCACACGGAAAAAGAGAAAAGGGTGGGGGTGACACACGAAGACAATGAGACAAATAACATCAAATGACAGGTACATGAAAGACTAAACAGTATATACAGAACTGAATTCATTGTAGGTGTCGCCACTTAAATGAATTATAATTGCCTCCGCACAAACTAGAAATGGTTCAACTTAATACAAATAATCGTGGTGTGGTAATTGACTCGAATAAAATTTCCCTATAAAAATAAATAAATAAAATTGATATATATATTTAAGATATAAAAAAATAAAAAGAACAAGGAAGATAGATCAGTATCTCAAACAGTGGCGTAGCTGGTGCAAAATATTGTAGATGCTTTTCCTATTGCTAAGGTGTAAGGTTCAATGATACCTTGGCTTGTACTTTGGGCATAGTTGACGAAGTGCTTAGAAGCTCTGCAAGAATACCTATGTAAAAATGCTCCGATAGCTATATTATTTTTTTTCATTCAAAATTTCTTGTGAAAAAAATGGATGCTTTAGCATGCAAGCATAAATGGTAGCTACGCCACTGTCAAAAGTTTCTTGAAAGTGCATCGAGTTGCCTTCTGTACATGTATCCTGTTTTCGTATATCTTCGAAAACGTCATGAGAGGATATAGCCTTATTGGGAAACAAGAACATAATTCATCTTAGTTTCATTAGGCAATCGAAAGAAAGAAGTAATAAACTGTCTCTGTCATCTTAAATAGCAGAACATCAAAGTGAAGCCCAAAGCCGCTTGCTGATCCAGAATTACAGTAAGTATGCTTCAGAATATTTTTGCTTTAGTTTTTCACTATTATAATTTTTCATCAAATCGAATAAATCTAATCTCCAATAACGCCATAAATAATGTTCAAGAAGCTATCGAACTCAAAATTCCAAATACCTCAAATTGGTCAACAAAGGTGCAAGGTTGCTATGTGTAGGGATGTCACCGGGAATCGTAGTCCGACTTGCAGACCTACGACGGTGTTATCTGGTTTTTCGTCTTCGGTCTGACTGCTATGCATAGGAAAAACTTGAGAATTTCGGTGCGAAAAAAAGGCAAGTTGTCCCTTTTTTGACAAATTCCAGTCCCTTCAACCAAAAAAAAAAAAAAATATGTCACCCAGTCCTCCTGCCCCTAAAAAATCCCTTTTAAGCCTGGTTTCACCTCTTCTTCTCTTCCGAATTTCCTCTGATCGACAATATTTTGTCATGCGCACAGAGGTGAAACCAAGCCTAGAGGGGATTTTTGGGGGGGCAGGGGGACTGGGTGACTTATCTTTTGGTTGAAGAGACTAGAATTTGTCAAAAAAGGATGACTTGCCGAATTTTTTCCGCACCGAAATTCTCAAGTTTTGCCTATGCATAGCAGTCAGACCGAAGACGAAAAAAACAGATAACACCGTCGTAGGTCTGCTAGTCGGACTATAAGAATCGACACCTTTTCGCCATGGAATTCACAAAAAATGATGATTTTTCTTTAAACATATCTACGTATAAATCGCAAAATAAAAAAAATCGCAAATTCATAGACTTGACCTTATATCAATTTTGCTCTAGTTGCTCTAGATCGGTACACATTCTATTGACCAGTGTAACAACTTAAACGTCTATTTCTTGGCAATGCTATTTTGAAGAGAATAAAACAAAACTAATTAATGATATAGATCTATGGTTTTATTGTATGTTTTTATGTTTATCAAGAAAAAAATCTCCTGCAGAATTTTTTTTTCGAGAGTGAGGGAAAAGAACAAAAATAGACGACAACTTTGCATTGAAAACGGCGGAATACACACGGATGAATAACAGCAGGAAATAGATGTGAAGCAGTCAAACCTCTATATTTATCAATTTATCTATCAAATTAAGTCTATCAATTTGATATCATATATTATTTTGGAAACCTGGCTTTTCATACAAAAAATATCCACGAAATTAAAGGATGTTAACATCCTAGAACCATCTCAATACTCTTTGGACATATATGTTACTTATTGATGCTACTGAAACGACCCTTCAGGAAATATGAAGCAGCTCACAGAATGTTGATGTTTTCTTAACAAAATAGATACAAACATACAAATTCACAGAAAGCTAACTAGAGGGAGCTACTGTAAAAATGGCTTGCCTGGATGTCGGTCGGACTCCTCCGGTTATAACAAACCGTGGGTCCTTTAGCATCATATCCCGTCCATCCTGCTACGTCTTTCGGTTCACTTTTGGACATAATTTTTCACCCTCTTCGGCTTTATTACATTGTTTAGATTGAGGATCACTGACGAGGGGTTGAGTACCCGAAACGTGCATGTCTGGTTCATGCTGCAAATTGTTCTGTTTATAAATGATGCTATTGAATTTGAAGACGTTTAACACATGTATGAGCTTGCCACAGCCGGCAGAGCACGGAGTGTATATACTACGCACTCTATGTTTATTTCCATATTATTTTCCTTGTTTACACGAATCTGCGCGTTTTTATTGGTCAAAAATATACACGTTCATACCCTAATGAACACGATAAAATACAGGATGAGCCGGAACTAATTTCATAAAAATCATTCAGCTCAAAAGATCGGCTTCATAATACCTTTAATTAATTCAAAATAATACAACCAATGCTTCATTTCTCATCGAACATCTTTTCTTTTATTGGCGTGTTGTTCGTGTATAATGTTATGTTTCCACGATCAAATGTTGACGTCAATGATGTAGTGATGACGTCGGAAGCGAGCGAATGCGCGCCAAACAACAAGATAAGTTTTTTTTACTTTTAAGGGGATCCAGATCAGTATCCGAAAGAACCCCATCGGAAAGCTCTGGATCAATTATGACGTCACAATAGAAACGGCGACATTGGCGCGTTTTTCGCAAGAACATCAGGATTAAGTTACGTAAAATTAAGGGGGAGGGGGTTACAAAATCACTATAACTTAAAAACTGACGGTCAAATTTCAATAGAAATTTATAGGTGTTTCAATTGACATATGAGGAAGATAATATCAAGTTTTAGGGGAAAATAAATGATAGAGTTTCAGATAAATGGACATTATTATAAAGAATAGAAACTCAAAGACGTTTTTAAAATAGACATAAATGTATCTCTTTTCGACAATTTCTTTTAATAGTCTTAGTGATCATTTATAATTCTATACACATCTGATTGCCCACATCACATGTAAATGAAAAACACAGAACTTGTTAATATTCTGCCTCTACAGAAAATTTGTAACTGTTTTTCATTACCGAAAGTCTGTTAATTTTAACGTCACATTTACGGCCCATTTTGGGGCTTTCAATGGGTATTTATGCACAATCGTAGCTTAAGAACTAACGGTAAAAAATTGATGAAACTTTGCATGTAGAAAAAGTATGTTTCAATTATTAACATTTATAATTTTTAGGAAAATTAAATGATTGGATCAAATTTAAGTCTGGCTGTCCTGGACCTCCTTAAATTAATCTTTCGTTTTATTTTATTTGTAAATAGAAATTGTTTTCAATGCAATGAATTCGTTATTAGGTTTATAACTGACCTATTATGATCTCAGCTTATCCCCTTTATTTACATACATGTAGTAGGTCAGTTATAAACCAAACACTTATATATCAATCAGCCCTAGTATGCCCTATTACACAAAATCTCGGTAAGTGGATACATACAGAAGCCAATAAATACGTACCTAATGAGTTAAAGAAGATCCTGACGATAATCTCAAATAAATATCTAAATGTATATATATCATATATATATAAATATCTATATAACAGCTAAGTATCTTGTTTTAAAAGGATGAAATGTGTATACATTAAGTCATTCGAAATAAAAAAGCAATTTTTATTTTGTTTTGATGGGACGTTTATACAAAATCAGAATAAAAAAGGAACCCAAAACCTCTAGAGTTAGAGTGAGGTTTAGGGGGTAGGGGTGAGTGTTTTAGATTTAAGGTTCGAGCTACCTTAGATTTAAGGGTAGGGTTTGCAGTTAGCTGGAGGGTTGGGGTTTCGGTGAGGGCTATTATGAGGGCTGTCGTTAGGGTTAAGAATAGGAGGTAGGAAGAGGGTTATTTTGGGGAAGGGTTAAGGTTTAGGGTGAGGGTTCGATCGACGTTGAGGATTAGGATTAAAATGTTAATTACACATGTTACAGTTAGAAAGAGGGTTAAGGGTAAAGTTAAGTGATAAGAGCTAAGGGTGAGCGCTACGGGTAAGGGTGAGGGGCAGGATTAAAATTTTAGCCTAAAATTTCGGCTACGATGAGGTTTCTTCATGAATGAGAATGTGTTCCACTGACGCTCCCCGCACTTTTTATTCATGTAGAAACTTCAAAATACCTTAAAACCTTTGAAGGTCCGCGTTTATTCAGTTTTACTATGTGTGATGTCATTTTTGTGAAAGGGGTATTCGGAAAATACGGATAAATTGCCATCGATCCCGGTTTTGAATATTTTTTCTAAAAACATATGCACAAGAGGGGTGAGGAAAAATTGTCAATCGTCACATATATTGCGAACACGGTCACGGAGATAAAAATTAATATACGCTGATTAATCGATACGGCCCGTAATGTCATACTAGAGATGTGGCTTTATGTTAATCTGTTTACTTTCGATGCTTCTTTTTTCTTTAATTTTTCCTTGTTTTTGACATTGAGATCCGCCCAAGTGTTCTAAGAAACCAGAACAATTTCATAGAGAAAAATACCATAAAAGTCAGTTCAAGGTCAACAAAAAATTTCTTGGAATGTTCAAGTGTCTCAGACAAGAGTATCTTCCTGTCAGAAAGATAGCATCAGGAGCTTTGCAGTCTACTTTATGTTTTATCTTTGATCAGTAAAAGGGCAATGCTCTTAACAATTGATCATATCAGATCTGCTACTTGAAATAAAATATGATTAAACTGAAAAAAAAAAAAAAAACTATCAGTAAGTTTTGTTGATCTTCGAATTGATGAGACAAAATAGATCTTAACTTGCTTATGAACAATGTACAAACAAGCCATGAAAATTAATAAAAGAGAAAATTATCATATTGAAATATGACTTCTATCGCAGTATTTCAGAGCACCATATGTGCATTTCAAAGAACAGTGTAACTACAAATTGAAAAAAAGAGTGAACGGTAAATTCCTAATGGAAAAGAGAAAAAGTTCACAGGAGTTGTAAGTATCAGAGTCTATAGCACTGATGATATTCATTATCTGAAATGAAATTAGTTACCATCTTGAATAAAAATTGAAACTAATATTAATGCATCAGACACGTGTTTCGGATAGTAAATCCTCATCAGTGGTACTTCAAGCCAAATTTGAGAATGTTTATGGTGCTTCAAATTTGAGAATGTTCATGGTGCACTAAATTTGAGAATGTTCATGGTGCACCAAATTTGAGAATGTTCATGGTGCACTAAATTTGAGAATGTTCATGGTGCACCAAATTTGAGAATGTTCATGGTGCACCAAATTTGAGAATGTTCATGGTGCACCAAAATTGAGAATGTTCATGGTGCACCAAAATTGAGAATGTTCATGGTGCACCAAATTTGAGAATGTTCATGGTGCACCAAATTTGAGAATGTTCATGGTGCACCAAATTTGAGAATGTTCATGGTGCACCAAATTTGAGAATGTTCATGGTGCACCAAATTTGAGAATGTTCATGGTGCTCCAAAATTGAGAATGTTCATGGTGCACCAAAATTGAGAATGTTCATGGTGCACTAAATTTGAGAATGTTCATGGTGCACCAAATTTGAGAATGTTCATGGTGCACCAAATTTGAGAATGTTCATGGTATCTTCCTGTCAGAAAGATAGCATCAGGAGCTTTGCAGTCTACTTTATGTTTTATCTTTGATCAGTAAAAGGGCAATGCTCTTAACAATTGATCATATCAGATCTGCTACTTGAAATAAAATATGATTAAACTAAAAAAAAAAAACTATCAGTAAGTTTTGTTGATCTTCGAATTGATGAGACAAAATAGATCTTAACTTGCTTATGAACAATGTACAAACAAGCCATGAAAATTAATAAAAGAGAAAATTATCATATTGAAATATGACTTCTATCGCAGTATTTCAGAGCACCATATGTGCATTTCAAAGAACAGTGTAACTACAAATTGAAAAAAAGAGTGAACGGTAAATTCCTAATGGAAAAGAGAAAAAGTTCACAGGAGTTGTTAGTATCAGAGTCTATAGCACTGATGATATTCATTATCTGAAATGAAATTAGTTACCATCTTGAATAAAAATTGAAACTAATATTAATGCATCAGACACGTGTTTCGGATAGTAAATCCTCATCAGTGGTACTTCAAGCCAAAAACATTTTCTCACACAGCCAAATATGTTTTGAATTGAATATAATTGCATTTACAAATGTACTCATTTGTGTCACACTTATGCCCTTTGCCGTGTGGAGCTCGTAAAAAAGTTCCTCGCGAGGGGTTTGACAGTAAGTGTTTTGAATATTTTCCCCTGACATTGTCGCCATAGCTGTTTCTATATAGACGTGCCCTCTGACATTGTATGTATTTTATATATTGACAACGGTGCGGCTAACCAACAGGGGATGCTTACTCCTCTCGGGCACCTGGTCCCACCTCTAGCTTGCTAGGGGTCCGTCGATGCTCAGTTTGGTGCTCTATTGTGAGTGCTGTTGAGATTGTCGTCGGGATCTTCTTTAACTCATTTGCAAAGAATGTGCGGCTTCAAATGTTGTATAGGTTCTTTTCATAAACATAGTTAAATGAAATGCATGACCAAAATGGCATTGGAGGGATGGCATTAGGATGTTGACGACCTATATCAGTTTTGATGATAAATAGGGATGAAATTAAAAGTTTCCAAAATAGTCAAGTAATGTAAATCTAATCATTAAGAACAGAAACAAAACTTTTGAATTTGAAAGGGTTTCTGATGCACCAAAATTGAGAATGTTCTGGTACACCAAATTTGAGAATGTTTCTGGGGCACCAGATGTGAGAATGTTTCTAGTGCACCAAATTTTAGAATGTTTCTGGTGCACCAAATTTGAAAATGTTTCTGGTGCACGAAATTTTAGAATATTTCTTGTGCACCAAATTTGAGAATGTTTCTAATGCACCAAATTTGAGAATATTTCTGCAACACCAGTTTTGAGAATGGGTTCCGATGCACTAAATTTGAGAATGTTTATGGTGCTCCAAATTTGAGAATGTTCATGGTGCACCAAATTTGAGAATGTTCATGGTGCACTAAATTTGAGAATGTTCATGGTGCACCACATTTGAGAATGTTCATGGTGCACCACATTTGAGAATGTTCATGGTGCACCAAATTTGAGAATGTTCATGGTGCACCAAATTTGAGAATGTTCATGGTGCGCCAAATTTGAGAATGTTCATGGTGCACCAAAATTGAGAATGTTCATGGTGCACCAAATTTGAGAATGTTCATGGTGCACCAAATTTGAGAATGTTCATGGTGCACCAAATTTGAGAATGTTCATGGTGCACCAAATTTGAAAAAGTTTCATGTTCTGAAGGCTCTCGTGCGACAGCAGAGTTGTAATACTTATTCATTTAACTTGATCTTATGAATGAATGAATGAATAAATAGATATATCGATAGATAAATAAATAAATAAATAAATAAATAAATAAATAAATGAAAAATGAATGAATTAATGATGTATACAAAAATTATCAATTGTTTTCTTTCCAGGTAAGATGGGTCAAAGTTGCTTATGGTTGGCGGTGATGCTGGTCGCTGTGGATGCTTACAGCTTTCCAAAACTAAACTGTACGTATAATGTAAATGATACAGAATGCCAGGTATTGATTCAACAGCTTACTTCGAATCCCAAGACGAAAATGATATATATCCATATTATAGAAAGAGAGAGTGAGAATAATACCTACGAGAGCGAGATACAGAATACGACCATGCAATACGAGAACACAAGCCTGTCAGAATTAGGAAATGATTGGAACGTTTCCTACCAAAGAGGGAATCAGAGCACGGAAAACAAATCGGAAAGTCGTAGAATAGATGATCAAAAATTAAAGAATGTCGCAAAACAAGGTGAAAGTCATAAAGTAGACAACCAAAGCCAACGACAGAATACATCTGGTCCTACAAAGATGCCAAATATGACTGATTCCAGCAAAGAAAATAGTACCACCGCACACACTAACAATCAAAATACTACGCGGACTTTCGATAATATTACAAATTTTGTATGGGTGAATAAAAGTTCATCGTTTCTTCTAACGTATCCGGATGACTTCCATCCATTAACATTTGGAGTTCTTGCAGGCAACATTTATGAAATAGAAGTAAACATTTCAAATGAGGAAAAGCTAGATTTTTTACGTATTGTACTAAATGCAAGTTATGGTCAGCTTTGTAAACGAAATTTTCGAGTGAACTGGATACTAGCTTTCATTAATTTCACAGATACTAGTATTTGGATGGGATACGATTACAAATGTTTTCCTTCAATTAATGAAGAAGGAACCACAATTACAAAATTTACTTCATCAATAATTCTGATAACCATACTTTGTGCCGTATGTATTCTGTGGTTTCCTTTGATATTTGTACTCATGGATCAGAACAAAGCGCAAATGAAGGGAAATAATTTAGAATTGAAGATTCTTGGGGATGCCATTAATAAAGCATCGAGATTATCCCTTCGCTTTTTTAAAACAAGAAAACAAAAAGAAAATCGAAAAACCGGAAATGATAATGACGAAAACACTCACCATATCGATACATATGATCAAGGTGATGTGCCATATGGCATTCAAAGAGTTTTTATTTCATGTTTTCATAGTAGTCGTAGTAAAAAAGTACCGATGATAGTGTCCTATTGTAGGTTTGTTGCGCTGTTAATGACAATATTGACCATTGCAGCTGTTCTACTATCACGTCACATGATCCATAATATTTCCCCTGATCTCAGAAGTGATCGTTCGAGTTTATCATATCTCGAGTACAATTCAGTTTTTGGAATAACTGTCACATCATTAACGTTTACTGTAATGTTTTGTTTGCACATGAATGTGTCTCTCAAAGATTATACCTTTAGCTTTAATGTCTATAGTCTTTTCAACAAGGACAAGTTTCTAACACATATAAAATTTTCAGATATTCTTGGAACACTATCGGATAGCAATATTCTTCATAACATGATTAACAGACTGAGTATTGTCTTCTATACAGAATTCTGGCTTAAAGTGGTATATGGACCTTTGTTTCAGACAAAATTTTATACATGGAACAAATTTAAAAAATGCGTACTCCTTGTGCCAAGTTTATTTGCTATCCTCTGTAACATTCTTTTCCAACTAATGTGGACATTTCCAATTCTATGGTACACGTTTATATATTTGTTTTTATCATTTCAAATTACCTATTCGTTTTTGACAAAAATAGTTGGCTTGAAGAACAGATTTGCTAAATTATCAATGAAATTAATTGGCCTTCCTTTATTTTTTTATGCTCTAGGACTGCTATATAGGGGACCATTTTCAAAAACTAGTGTTTTAGCTGTAATACCAAGTTTCGTGAAGATGTTTTGTTATACGTTCTTCATCGCCTTACCTCAAATGAATTCTTCAAATTTCCGTTTGATATTTTCATGCGTTTTCATTCTATCCTATTGTGTGCAGCATTTCATGACTTTAACTGGACTTTATACTGAGCTTTTGAAAATGATTTTCAAACTACACGAAGAAAACAAATTCAAAACTCAGTATGTAAAAATTGCAGAATTTGATTATGTGGCAGCGCATGTGTTTCCATTTCGAGTTCAGTTCTTTTACTTCATTTGCAAGGTTTTTGTAACTGGAGTATTTTTCTTTGTTGCGGCAGAGCAAGTCTTTTATATGAATTACGATCAAATGGACGATGAAATGGAATTCGATGGTATAATTTCATTCTTTTTCATTCTTCTATCACCCGCTCTCGCCGAATTTGCTCTCAATCCTTCACAGGAGAAGAAAATTTTGTCAAACAAAGAAGAAATACGAAAATGGGTTCAACAATGGCACAGCTCCCTAGAACCCTCTTTTAGATCCAAAAATCATTCATGCGATTGTTCTCTCTATTGTGAAAGCGATATGATTTGCGATTTTGTAACTTGTTTTGGAGAATGCATGTTCGGATGCTGCTTCGAATATACTAAGGATAACCACTGTCGACTCTGCAGTATTCCAATATCAGATGACGATAACACCATGGATATTCCAGAGAGAAATGTTCCTGATGACCCACCAGAAAGTATAAGACACTTTATTACGATAAAGTTCCCGGAATATACTCAGACATTTAAAAAACTTTTCAACGCATCGAGCATCAGGTCAAAAGAAAGTAATGAGGAAACAGACGACAACGAAGAAAACAGTGTTCAATTAAAAGCAATTAAAACCCTCTAAAATTTCATTTGTTCCCCTAAGCAAAATGAATGAATTCAAATGTCGCATTTGCTCTTAAGGTATTCAATGTGTAATGAGAGGTAATTGGGCCACTCAAATATGGAATACTTACAACTAAAATCACTGCATACTTATAATGTAAAAAGTAAATGAAAATTTTAGACCAAGATATCGAAAAATAAGCTGAATAAAGAGATATGCGCCCTTAGACTTTACATTGAACTCTATGGAAAATGTTATTTTTTCTTAAAATTCTCAACAGAACGACGGGGCATTGAATATCGACTGGTCAAAAAATTCTGAAAAAATATATTTTATAAAATTTCGCTCAAAAATCATAAGTTCACCAATTATTGTTACTGCAATTAATGTTTTTGATATGTTTCATCAAGGGGAGATAACTCCTTTACATGATCCCATTCAAGATATTTCTTTTTTCAATATCTGGGATAACATGAAAGTTTTTGAAATATCATATGACACAGAGAAATATGAAATGATGAATACCTCTAATGTCAATGTTTTTGGCATTATTTCTTTCATTACCCATTGAATACCTTGAAATATCAAAGAAGTTGGTTTTCATTTCCTACGTTTTTCTGGTACCAATTTGGAACGTCAGATTTGTTGATTTTACTTACGTAGACTTTAGATGTATGAGGGACATATAGTCCAGCGTACAGTATGCGACTCCTTTTGATATATGATATTCATCACAATCTAACTCACAATTTAAAGATGAGTTGGTGTTGTTTGTTTCTTTGTTTGTATGTTAATCCTCCCGGTAAAATGTTTTCTTTTGCTCTTAGATCTGTTTCTTCACAGTCTTTTCTACCATGATTTTGCATTGTTTTGACATCTGGTACGTATGTGTCCTGTCTTTCTCATTGAACGCGGTCTGCTTTGATTTTTTTTCCCCAATTCTTATATACATGGAATTTTAAACATTGTTATTTGGTTGGCAGATGGTCGTCCTAAGTCCGCACAGATTGCCCATTTGTCTCTTTGGTTTATGTGTGGTCTTTCATGTGTTATGTTGGCCTTTTATCAATGTGACATCATATACATATTTGCTATTTCGGAAACTAGCCATTTCACCGATAAATATCAGCGAAATTAAAGGAGTTTAACATCTAGCACCATCCCTCCAATGATATTCTGAGCATATGTTTTATTTGGATATGCTACTGATTCGACCCTACAGGAAATATGGAGCCGCGCACTCTCTGTAATGTAAATGTATGATGGCGCTACTGAAATGATGTTTGTGGTTCCGCTAGAAGCATCACTGATGAGAATTTAATATTCGAAACACGTGTCTGGTGCATGGAAATTGGTTTGGAATTTTCTTCAAGAAGATATAGAGTTGGAACCCTTCGACATTATTGTACTTGTTTACTCTGTGTTTTCACACCAGGTATTTCAATGCTTAGCTATGGGAGCCGAGTCCAGTCGGTGATCACTTCTTTTCTTTTATGAAAATAAAGTATTTCCACCGATTCAATTATGATTTTTATTTGGATATACTCACTTGTACGCTTGATAGGAGACGGATTAAAGACAATTCATATTTTTGTTATCTTTTTTTCTGTCACTATATCATCAAACTATACGAATGGTTATATAAATACTGTAAACAGGAAAATCCCATTAAATTTCGGTCCTTTTGAACCTCTGTCGCGAGCGCAAATATATGACGGAAATAGAAATAAATTAATCATTATTGATGTAAATACAATCTGTGTATGAGATCGACTTGTTTTGTTACTTGAATGGTACGAAAACAAGACCTAGCGAATTCAAAGCTGTTGACTGCACCTCATTAAACATTTTATAACCTCGAGAGATCTTATGTCGTTCGAGATTTATCCGATATGACAGTAGCATGGTATCCTTATCATTTTCGTTTAAGGTGGTTGTCTCATCATTACCCTATTGTGACGTAAATCATGCAGATGATTGTTGTGAAAACAAACACTGGAAAACGCTAGTTACAACAAACGTTCGCGATATCATTTTTGAGTTACGTCCCTTACCATGAGACTACCATCTTAAATGCTTTGGTAATTTTTCATGTTTTAGAACATATATCTTCAATTGCTTACGGTATCACATTTTTATAAGTTTCTTTATTACGTATTTATTGAGGATTCCGACTATTCCGTCGGAATAGTTCCTGTTATTGCAATGTCTTTTCTATATTCTTATTATTATCACTCTCATTTTTCTTACCTTTTTTCATTTCCAGAAGCTTTATTTAACGGTCTTTCAACACAGAGCAATGAGGATGGTACCATTGGAAAGAGCATACAAAGATATTCTTAAACATTTTGTTTGTTTGTTGATAAGTGCGCCCGCTAGAGGTCATCAAATGTCAAATCTTTAAACTCTTATAACTTCTAAACTAATTGTACGATTTGAACGAAATTTGTTTTATATTGTTCATTGGATAATTTGCAAATTTGTATACCCTTGCATGCTCGACAAAATATTTACGGTTTTCGCGCTATTTCAATTTGAAAATGGAACTTTGAATTGGCACAGTGCCATTTTTTACAGTTTTTATTTAATATTTAGAGTTGAACCTTGGATTGTATATTATTTATAGGTTGCCATTTAATGTTGATCTAGTTAAAAAGTCAAATTTCGATTCTCACGGTAAAAACAAACTTTTTCCTATAAAACAGAGACTGTTTGACCTTTAGAGTTCAAACTTCATACATATAATCGTTAAGCCGAACCGTTTCACCTTGACCTTGACCCAAGGTCAAATTCTCATTCTCCATGTTACAACAAACTTTTGCCTTTAAAACAAAGACTGTTTGATCTTGAGAGTTCAAACTTTACACAAATATTTCTTGCATCAAGCCCTTTCACTTTGACCTTGACCCAAGGTAATTTGTTCGATTTCAAGGTCACAACATACTTTGGTTAATAAATTATCACGCCTCAGACAAAAATGTTGGAATCTGATTGGTCAGATCATGGTCACATGACGCCATGAAAAAACCCGTATCAGGCTTGTAAATCCGTATCGGGCGAGTAGTTTATTATGACGTCGTGAATTGTATGATACAGAGACCCCCACACATAGAGTAAGAGGTCTTCGACGTGATAAATTCGTTACATGGTTAGTAAGTGACCTGATACGGAAAAATACATGGTGTGAAAAGAAGACCCGTATCGGGCTCGGCTTTCGCCTCGCCCGATACGGGTTTTCTTTTCACACCATGTATTTTTCCGTATCAGGTCACTAACTAATCGTGTAACTAATGATATTGAGCTCTGATCAGATTAAGATCAATCTTGATGAGAATAACCATCAATACTTATCTTTTATCCATGACCTTGTTTAAAGGTCAAATAATTTTCAAGGTAATAACAAACATTTACTCTTGTAGAATTTACAGTTATTTTCTTATACAATTTATTTTTCATACAATTAGTCCTTCTTATTTGAACTTAACATGATATAAGAAAGATAAATTCTATATTCTTGTTTTCTGCTTAATTTCTTTCTTAATGACGATGCTGTTCTTTGCTTTCATGCTGTTTTCATTTTCTATCTATAGAAATTTTCTAGTTACAAAAGCATTATGCAATTCTGTCTTAAAATAGTAATTTTAAAGAATTTTGAATTGATAGATCATGGAGTTTAAAGCTTTCGTAAACATGAAAGGTATTTATTATCTTTTTTTTTCTATTTTGTTGATAAAGAAATTAGAGTCCCAAGTAAGGCATAAGCTCTTTTGACTCATTTGCTGAGGTGAATAAGGTACAAAAGGAAATATTATTTATCCATCTTCTTTATTTGGATTCTAACACTTCAGTTCCGATGAAGGTCTAATAAAAAAGGAACCCGTCTGCTGCTTGCAACAGTAGCCATCTAGTTGTGGCTATAATCCTTAATACTAGTAGTTAATTCATATATATCTGTTAATCTTAGAAATTAAATTGTTTCAAGATTCAATTGCGCTTTCATGAACAGCAAGCGCATGCTGTCTTGACCTTTGTCCTTCCTCTTTTGTATAATATTGTCTTTGTGATTTGAACTTGGCGTAGGTATAAGTATGTGCATATTTTGATGATATAGTCAATGTGAGGATGGCCAGCTAGTCATAGTGTTATTCGTTACTCAAGTTTTTAATTTCGTTAAGCCTTGTCCTCTTGTTTTTATGTGTCTGAAATAGTCGTTACGGTCCCTTTACTCACCCGTTGTTCAGTTTCAAAAAGCCATGTCATAAATAAATTATATGATAACACGTCACATATTACGTTGGGCGCATTGTATTTGGATGAAGCGCTCCAAGTTCATGGTGTCGTCACAACAAACTTTGGCGCGTTATTTGCTCAAAATGAAGTCAAAATTATAACATTTTTACGTCATTTTGATCAATTACGTTGCATGTCATGTGATAAAAAATAATTTTAAATTATGCCATCAAAATATCTGGAAATTTCTAAAACGTGGGTCCTATAGCATCATATCCCACCCATCCTGCTACCTTTTTCAAGAACTGTTGAAATTTCTAAAACGTGGGTCCCGTCAGCATCATATCTCACCCATCATGCTACATTTGTTCGGTACATTCTTAGACATAATAACTTTCACACTCTTTGGCTATATTACATTGTTTAGATTGAGGGTCACTGACGAGGTTTAAGTACCCGAAACGTGCATGTCTGGTCCATGCTTCCAATTGATGTTTTCTTAAATGTATTATTGAATTTGAAGACATTTAACATTCTATTTCATAGGGTATTTATGAAACTCGATGCGTGATTTTTATCCTCTTGCCAAAATCAGGGATATAAAATCACACAACCCTGTTCATAATACCGTTTAAAATAGAAAATCATTTGATATCCTATATGTACAAAATGTATGTGTCCCCATTTTCACATCTGATGTTTCGCTTTGATAACTGTACCTCGCCATTTACTGGACAATCTTCTTATTTATCTCAATTGTCATCGTACATCAGATCAGCCTAAAATCTTCAAACCTCTTGTAAATAAAACAGGTGAAATTTAACATCGCTTATTGATTCGTTTTCAAGGAGCGAAACATGTTTTCCCTTTTCTATACTCAATTATATTCTTGAAACTTGTACTTTCAAGTCTACTTACAAAATCAACTTGTTTTAAAATTTTCTCTCAATTCAGCTCCATATTAAATAGATATTAAATCCTTTAATATAATGAATAGGTGAAATACAATCTATGTATTATATTACTTGAAAGCACAAATTTGATTTTAAATTCAATGTGAATTTTAATTTTTAGGCAGAGAATATAAACTTAACAAAAAGTGAAATAATATGCACTCTTTTAAACCGTCTTTCTTAAACTTATTACATTATTGTTTATTCGTACAAATATGTAGCCATAATGTATAACATTTTTTTTATTTTATTAATTTTTATTTATCCGATCGTTGAAAATATATCCTCATTTATGTTAAGAAGGAAATATCACTAATTATGATAGGAAAATTATTTATATTTTAAAAAAATAAATGTCACTTGTATTCGTTTGTTTCGAATATTTCAAATTTGAACTTTTCGCACTTTTATTATTATTTAAAAATGAAATTGCGTTCGTTAAGAGTTATTGTTCTCATTCGAATGTTTGGTATGTTTTGTGTGTCATGTGAAAAGATAAAAAGTAATAAAATTGTGTAAAAGTGTAATGCCTAATGTGACATTTATTTTGTTTATTTGATCGATTTAAATTGATTTCTGTTATAATGCTATTTCGCTATTTTTTGTGAGTCACCTCTAGCTTGCTAGGGATCCGTAGGGGTCCGTCCGTCGGTCCGTCAGTGCTATATTGTGGGCGCTGTTGAGATTATCGTCAGGATCTGTTTTAACTTATAGTTAAATTACGATTTTTTCTTTTTCTGTTCATGATTTCATCACTTTTTAATTATGTAATAGAATAAACTATTGTTTATGATGAAGTCTACGATTTTATCGTAAAGTTTACCAAAAACAATTCATTCCGGAGAATTAAACGAAACCGTAGGACGGAGAGAACCGTCCGTACATGATCAGCAAAACGGTAAAATGATCTTATTTAGAAATCATTAAAACAGACTATTTCCCACTTGCCGTTAATTCGAATTGTACATGCCCTTAAATTTGTATCATCACTACCCACGAGTCCTAAAGTTATGTCCGCTTTAAGAAACAAAGGAGGGGATTAATGTTAGCAAATACTTTTCATGTCGAATTGTACAGTATACCATAGAACAATAAGAATATTCTTGTAGCAATTATCATCATTTCAAAGCATTGTAACGCCGTCATTCGTGTGTGTGTCTGCAAATGGGCATGTGTGTGCGCATTTATTGTATACCGCTTAGATTTTGATTGAATCTTTACCAAACTTGATGAAATAATTGCATATGATAAGAGGAATAACGCTATTGATTCCATTTGTAAAAATGATATGTGAAGATCAAATCATTGATATAACTACTTTTAAGCATGAATTGTTACTTGAATTTCATGTGAATTTTACTTTGATGCGTTCTTAATTTATCTTATCTATTTTTATTTTATTCTAATTAAGAGATACTGTATCGTTTTAAAATGTATCATGCGATTGTTGTTAATGTTTCCTTGTTTTTCTTGTATTCGATCGCTTGAAACATTTCAAACTTTGTTTATAATTTGAAAATGGAATTGCGTTCGTTTAGAACAATTGTTTTCATTTGAATTTTCAAAACATTTTCGATAAAAGGGAATGATATTGTGTTAGTTTGTTATGTTTAATGTGTTATGTTTAATGTTTAATGTTTAATGTGTTATGATTATGTGTTTTGTTAAATGTGTTCTGTTTAATTTGTTCTGTTTTATGTGTTATGATTAATGTGTTTTGTTTATTTGATCCGTGTTTGGTGATTTCGGTATTAATGTTATTACAAAAATCATATTGAATGTTATAATTATACTATGATTTTCTTTTTTTCTGTTCATCATCCATTAACTTTTTAATTATATAATAAAATAAACTAACATCATTTACACTGAAGTCTATGATTATATCTTTACCGATACCAAATTATTCTTGAAAATGAGACAAAAAGGCGGACGGAAATAACCGTATGTACAGATCGACAAAATTGTGAAATGATCTGTATTCAGAAATCATTGAAACAGAATTTTACCAACTTACCGTTATTTTGAATTTCTACATGCCCAAAATTTGATTTGTATCGTTACTATCCACAATACTACCCACCTTAATAAGTACCCACCTAATACATAACAATAAAATGAAAGATGTTTGTGTAATTGTTTTGAAAATCTAAACAGTAACCATTCTGCTATAAAATCAACAAAAGTTTCCCGCTTACTTTTTTATTTTATAAATTTTTGCAATCTTTTAATAAAAAATGTCATTTTTTGACATAAGAAATCCAAATATATTCCAATAATTTAAAAAGTATTTATATAGTGATACATGATGCAAACAATATATTGAAAAATGTTCATGTATTTTAAAGCCCAGAAGACAAAATGCTGGAATGAGCTTTTCATGAAGTTTTTAATGTTTATACTACTTGTTTCGGGTAGTGTAGTCTCAACACTTGTCAATTTTTAAGAGCGTTATAGCAAACAATATGAACTTCAAGGTCGAATACTACATCAGTATGAAGTATGAAGAAGAATAAGAAATCTATTCTTGTTGTCTTTATCTAAGTATACCAGAGAAGGAGAAGAATCAATAACAGATCAGCAGTCAAAGATTCAGGGGAATATGGCAAAATTGTGCAAGTCTGCATTAACAAGGCAATAACCAGCCCCTAAAAGGCGACAGGACCGAATGCCTCGTCCCCGGGAGGAGTAAGCGTCCTCTGATTGTATGTTACACTCACCGCAAATATATATTGTTCTTCATGCTTCACGTTTCGGTGCATGGTTTGTTTGACCGTTCTGTGTGGATGTTGTTTAGTGTCTTTTTTTCCCCTGTTGTGTGCTGAAGATATATCTAATATTCGTTGCCTCATGCGGTTGTAGTCTGCTGTGATCATTGCTGGGTAGTCTTGCTGGATATCTCTTTCACATTTACAAATGTTCATGAAACATATTTATAAGAAAAATCCACCTCCCTTTGTGGTTGATCTTGAATCTTTGCGTCCATATTTTGCAAATAATTTGCAACGTAACGCAAGTAACAAATTCATTGGAGAGAAACCATTATACTCAATGGACGAATAATATACAAATGATTTCCAAACAATATTAATTATGGATTTCCACAGTTCACGAGAATTCATTTAGCTGACGAGGATTGGCTAAAGAAGTGAAGCACCATAAAGCTTTTTGTACAGCATACATAAAAACTTATTATTCAAATTCGGTCTTTTCGAAATAGAGAGTTATTTCCCATTTGTGCAGGTATCTGACGTCAACGCATAGTGACGTCATCAAATTCTATAGAAACCAGCATGAAATTCAGGGAAACAGGGTTACGTATATGACGTTTTCAAAGGAATTTAATGACGTCACAATGCTTTTACGTCAGATACCTGCACAAATCGAACGTAAGACTGTAAAATCGAATAGATGGAATTACATTCGCATACCCCTCCGAATTATCCTGATGAGAGTAATTCCTTGTTTTGGTAATTGTTTTCTTTAGATCAACCGCATTTATAAGTTTTGAAGAAATTCACCAATATGTAAGAGATTTGATAAGAAACAAAAATTCAAATATATTGAAAATATACACGATGTGTTGTTTTAATTTTTCACTTGAATATATCGCTTCATCCTCCGTATCGAGAAAAATGAGATATATAATTTCAAAAATAATTAAAACTCTGATCAATGTGAAGATATTTCTGATATAGATAATGAGATCTTCAGCTATTATGACCAGGACTCAACAAAACTGCACCGAACGTTAAAGAAAATCTTGAAATAAGAAAAAATATGGCATTAAAAAAAAGCCTTCGGGAAAAAAATTTGAATGTAGTGAACAAGGCTTGCAAAGGTTCAGATAATTAATTATTATAGGTGGTATTTTTGGGTGCGGCTAGCCAAACAGGGGATGCTTACTCCTCCCCGGCACCTGGTCCAACCTACAGCTTGCTAGTGGTCCGTCAATTCTCAATTTGGTGCTCTGTTGTGAGTGCTGTTGAGATTGTTGTCAGGATCTTCTTTAACTCATTTTGGTCAAACGTTTTCAAAGATGGAAAGGAAAATTAAATGTTATACCACGAGGTTAGTTACGAAATAATAACATTTCTTTTTGTAGAAATTGAGCGTGTCCGCCTTTGGTGTACTGTCTTTTCAGATGTGAAAAATAGTACTAGATACCGATTCGTAGGTTGCTGTGAGCAGACACTTGGAAAAAAGATTTAATCGTTGCTACAGCAAAATTGTTTACATAAAATCGTAAGAACGCTTTATCATTTCGTTCCCGCAGTTTAAGCAAACTTTTCGAACTATTTAGCTAAATAGTGGCAATAGCTTACTTTAATATGTGCACAATTTATAAAACGATTTAGCAATTTCGTTCCAAACTTTAATCGCAGCCATAGTATACTTAATTTTGCAAGCCGTTTATTACTAATTTTTTTAATGGCCCCATTCCTCCCCTTCAGCCAGCCAACTCCTTCATTTATTCTTCAAATTGTTCCAACAGTTTAAGCTAAATTGTAAGCGTTTTTAGCGATCTGAGCCCGAGGTCTCCGAGAAAGAAATTATGCGAAATATTTAAAATGTGAGAACGATTTAGTATAAACTGGGAATGCATTTATTGATAGTGAGAGCGATTTTGTGAAGAATTGGAAAAAAAGATAAATAATTCGCACAATTGGCTTAAACTGTAGGAAAGTTTTTATAAACTGCGCGCAGGATTTAGCTGAACGATGGCCATGAATTAATATATTTTCCGAATGTCCGCTTACAGCCACCGTAAAATAAGCATCAAATGGAAATTCACAAATTATTTGGTAATGTATTAGATATTACTGTCCGCGCAGCTCACTTCAGATATCGGAAAATTAAAGTTTTCTCTAATTTGTTGGCATATTTTCCGATTAAAATTTATATAGGGGGATAGATCTCGAAATCTCATAACTAACGGTGTATGATATATGTCTGTACGACCAATATTATGCTCACAGTGAAAGACAATAATTTTTGATAGGGAGTTTTCTAGGTTAATTTTAGCACGACGTCGTCGGCGTTCTCCATTGACTCAGTGTTAAACATCGGCGACGTCGCGCTAAAATTAACATAGAAAACTCCCCATCTAAAACTACTTTCGTTAACTGTGAGCGTAATATTTGTCGTACAGACATCTATCATACACCGTTAGTTATGAGACTTCGAGATCTATCCCCCAATATACATTTTAATCTAAAAAATTGCCGACAAAGTAGAAAAAAAACTTCAATTTTCCGATTTCTGAAGTGAGCTGCGCGGACAGTAAGCATTCACGAGGGAATGCATATATCATTGTATTGACATCTTTACTGCTTTCAAAAGAAAATGATTAACAACGGAAGACCATAGATGACAGGTATGAATTATAATTTATCTGGCGGTCTCCTCATGATTTATCCGGCGACTGTCACTTAATTATGTGGGGGCGTCACTTTATTATGTGGCGGCTGCCTGATAATTAAGTGAAGCCGCCACATAATTTAGTGGCGACCGCCCGATAATTAAGTGGTGGCCACCAGATAAATCATTTTTCATACCTGTCACCTACGGTCTTGCGTTATCAACCATGCTTAAGACAACTATATGTGCTATTCGTCAACTTCCCTCGTGTTTATCTAACCAGCTTAAATTCTTCGAGGTCAGCTTTACTGATATATTCTCTTGTCTCGCGTTTGGGCGTTACACATCTTAGTTCCTCTTTTCAGATTAGCTGAATAGATACGAATGTTAGGGTGTAAATGTCCGTCCGGTTAAAGATTAAAATCTTGTTATTTCATTTCAAAACAATACGTTTCTACGAAATGTTAGTATTTCTTCTTACTACTTATTTACCTACACATCACCAATCTTGAAGACTTTTAAATCCGAAAAAATGCACGATGGACTGACAGTCGCTATAGAAGAGACAATATGAGAAATGATATGGAAAATAGATCAACTTCAAAGCTCTTGAATTTCCTATAAAAATGTTCAAAGAAATGCGATGATGAAAGTACGGAGAAAGTATTGGAATTCGATATCGAGCAATTTCAATACCCTCTGTGATAATCCATTTCATGCAAAACAAAAACATAGGAATTGTAAATAAAAGAAATAGATATTCTCCCCGTATTTCAGATCTATGAAATAAATGAATTTGTAAAATTTTTCTAATCATTTAATTCATTTGATGTTTATGTTAATGACATATACTGTTTACTCATCTTTGGGATAGATATCCATTAGACTTTGAATCAGTTTCATATTATTGTATGTAAAAGTGATGTGTACTGACATTTGATGTGGTTATCATAGGAAAAATTGAAGTTCTGAGTACTTCTGGAATTGATTGATGCAGACATTCACCATTGACAACTATGGCAAATTAAAAGTAATACTCAATATCTTTTTTAATCTTCTTGACAAATATGGATAATGACCATATCCCAATACATAGTACAAAATGGAAAATTCAGAAAATCATAAACCGAAGGCATACAAAACTAGGATTAAACAAGAACCGAAGGAAACAAAGAAAAACATCCACCATACGAAAAGAAGAGAACTCCCGATATGGGAGTGATACCAGGTGCCGAGGAAGAGTCAGCATCTCCTGCTTGCATGCAACACCCTAATCCTAACCCTTAATATTTGGAATACAATTTATTGGATATACCATTTATTGATTGAAGCGAATAATTAAAAACCTACCGGGCTATAGCTTTTTGTAAAATGATGTAAAATATTTTTAAAGGTCTTCATAAGGCAAATCAGAGTTATCTTTCTTTTAAGTCAGAAATTCAGAATACTTCCCAATAATCAGTATAATCAATGTTTATTAAAATAAATCCATTTCAAAAGAAAAGTGAGTACTTTTATGTAATATAATTGAATTATACATTGACTTTATCAACATTATAAACATAAAACTATTGCAAAAACAATGCACTTTTATCAAGCAGGAATTAACATGTACAGTATGTTAGTCGGTCATGGAAAATCTAATATCATTGTGATAACTTAGCCTACATTAATTCTAGATGATTTTATATGTATTTTAGATTTGGGAAACTTAACGATGCGAAGGTTCAAGATTTGGGGTACCTGATATGTCATTAAAGGAAATTTTTGAATATCTGTAAACGATATTGTATCAAGGAAATACATAAAGGCAAATCAAGACCTAGATCTAGGTCACAAGTCTGCGCCGTTCAATTTATCAATAAGGCAGACGGCAAATTTTACTCTACATATATTTTACGTCTTCAAATTCATTATCATTTTAGAGTAGATAAATTGACAGCATGGACCAGACATGCACGTTCCGGGTATTTAACCATCGTCAGTGATCCTCAATCTAAACAATGTAATATGGCCAAAATCTGTGAAAATTTTGTCCTAAATATACCGAAAGACGTAGCAAAATGGCTGGGATATGCTGCTACAGGACCCAGGTTTTAGAAATTTGAGATAATTTTGTAAACAGAAATATTCAAATGCGTTTGAAGAAACGACCAACCGAAATTGACCGAACTTGGCTACATGTTCTCTCGGGGACTCCTGGTCCACCAGCAATGACACTCACCAAGTGGTACAAAATTACATAAAATCTTTGATTCTGAACAAGGAAAGTTTATTTTCATATACCGGTATTTTCACGCCTGGATGACTTTCAGACTGCATCAGTGAGTGAGAACAAAACGCAAAAGCCCGAAAGACTCCGAAAATCACAATCATAAGGCTTACAAAATCTTAGATAAATTAAAACAGAGCTTTTTCAAGAACAGAGGAAAATCGGACGAAAAGACTTAAATAAAAACACAGCCACATAGAGGCAGGAATGACAACTTTATCTAATGGGCATCTCCAGAGTGCTGTGTAAGTGCAAATCTCACTGTAGGTGGCGCTGTTAAAACGAGCCGTGCAAAATAAAAGCATATTCAGATATCAACGAATTATGATACATACCTAGTCGTGTATAGTATTTAAGTAAATATAGCGAAAAAAGAAACTTAAACATAATAACATTAAGTTCTCTTTCTGTATTATCATGACTATTTAAAAACCAGGGGTGAGGATGAGGTTAGAGTCGCCCACTAAACCTAGATTAAAAAAAATTCAAACAATGAATGCAAACGGCGCCACCATGAATACATTTGATGAAGAAATTAGATGTCTACTTTAATTTAAGAATGTATTTCCAATCATTCAAAAGCATTCCAAACATAATAATTATTTGTTTAATCTGCTTTCAGATATAAAAACACAACGAACACACCGACAAAGAGTAGGAATATATAGATATTTCCCCTTAAAAATAATACAATCAACTTAAAATTCTACAAATAATCAAATGTGGATCCTCTATGGAGATGGAATCAGGTGTATGATATTTTTGAGTGGCTTGACCAGCCTTCAGTGTGATTCGTTTATCCGATTATTTTTACCGTGTGTGGAGGGGTTTTACAGTAAGGGTTTTGCATATTTTCCTGACATGGAAGCCATAGCACTTTCTTTATAGACATGGCCTTAGACAGTCCATGTAATTAAGATATTGTTTTAATTTTCGTGCGGATGCGGCTAGCGAAACATTGGATGCTTACTCCTTCCGGGCACTTGACCCCACCTGTAGCTTGCTAGGGGTCTGTCGATGCTCAAATTTGTGCTCTATTGTGAGTACTTTTGAAATTATCGTCAGGATCTTCTTTCATTGATTCGTTGTTTCTTTGCCTCCCTCTTCTTCCTGTTTTTGTTGTTGAGGCTTGTTTTTATTCAACTTAAGGAGGGTTTGAACACCAAGATGGCGGCGGCATTATTTGTTTTCTCACTTCCTAGGAAGAGTAAAGTCTTAACTCCCTTAAAACATTTGATACTCTGATTGATATATACGCATTGTAGTATCCTGATAAAGTTTGAATAATTTCCGGCGTCTTTTGAGGAAATTATGGCGATTTTCGAAATTTAGGACTTTGGGAGTTTTATCCATGATCAAACCACGACGTCATTTCGACGTTATCGGGAAAAATGGCGTCACAAACCTTCGCATTCAAAATGCAATAAAAACATTATTACTAAACGTATTGCATTGAAACTTGGCATGTATAAAATAGAAAATTAAAATTTCATCACAATGTACTCGTTTACAAATTTACGTTACAGGAAAGTGGATGTCACTTCATTGAAAATGGACGATTGTTGAAGAAAAAAATGGAAAATATAAAGCCTTGTAATATTCTAATCCTAAATTCAATTTTTCCCATTTAATCATAAAATCATCTCTGGACCACTTGATAATTTTGATAGTTTTTGACAAAGATTCATCCACAGGATTCCTAATAATTAACTAACAACTAGAGTAAATTTGTTCGAAATTGCATTTTTTAGCGACAGTGTCATCTTTTATTCAAGTATCCTACCTGTGTTTAAAGCACAATTTATTTTATCTTTTCCATATGTAAGTGCAATATATTTATGGATATTTTGGATGTTAAATCAAAATTAATTTCCAATAACTTTACGAGAACTGGAATGACACTTTCAATATTATGACGTCATCAAGAAATTCACGAAAACGTCGATTAATGCATATTTCAAAGTCTCGTCGAAAATTTTCCTGTGGATATAATCAAATGTAAGTTTGTATAGTCAAGAACAGACAAGAAATATATAATTTCAGAAATTTTTTGAAAAATTGAATTTTGCGTCCAAGTGTTCAATACCTCCTTAATCACTGTGTGGAAACAAAGTAGAGGATTTCAACAATACTCGCTTGCAGAAACTTGTATTTAAAGGAACGTTTCTTAAAATCAAATTCTATTCTATATTGCTCTGAAAGAGTTAAGTACGAACACTTTCTGGAAGGATGAATAACGATAATTTTATTCGGCTTTATCAGTAAACCAACGTTAAAAAAGACATTAAAGCGATTACGATTAGCAGGAAGAAAAAATTATTCAGAGATATCAGATGTTGTAGTTTTTCTTCTTAGAGAGCTGCAAAACAATGGACAATGTCATGGACATAGGTGGATGCACGTGAAATGTAAACAAAATGGTTTCAACATTCCCCGTGATGCAATGTATCATTTATTATTAATTCTAGATCCAGAAGGAATCGTCAAGCGAAAAAGAAAAAGACTACATAGACGACAATATTTTAGTTGAGGTCCCGACTATGTTTGGCACGTTGATTCGTATGATAAGTTTAAACCATGCGGAATAGCCATAAATGGATGCATAGATGGAAATTCACGCAATATCATCTGGTTGGAGGCAAACATCACAAACAATGATCCAAGTGTCATCGCAGATTATTACATTAAAGCTGTAAAACAAAGGAAAGGTTGTCCTCCGAGAATCAATGCCGGCATGGGAACCGAAAATGTGCACATGGAGCAAATGCAGAAGTTCCTAAGAAGAAACCATAATGACCCTTACGCTTTTTGTATGGCAAAAGTATACATAATCAGAGAATTGAATGGCTTTGGTGAATACTGAGGAAGGAAAGAGACCAATCGGATTAAAATTGTGTATCATCTCTTTCATGATTTGCCCTTTGTGCAGCTGAATCATGATGCTGTCATTGTTTGTGTTGTCCGCCATGGGCAGTTGAATATTCAAACTTTCTGCAATCGGCATGTTAAGTCGCCGTGGGCAGTTGAATATTCAAATTCTCCGTATGTTCATCTGTAAGCATAGGGTCTTTCTTCCGTTATATCTCCAATTTCTTCTGTCTCAATCCCAGCTAGTTGTATGGCCTCTGACACATTATTAATTTTAAAGCTGTTGCTGGTTGTATATTGTCGGTAAAACGATCGATATTATCCTGTGAGGGAGCACTGTAAAAACTAAAGTTATCACCTTGTGAGGAAGCCCTGTAAAACTACCGTTATCACCTTGTGAGGAAGCCCTGTAAAACTACCGTTATCACCTTGTGGGGCAGCCCTGTAAAACTACTGTTATCACCTTGTGAGGAGGCACTGTAAAATCTACCGTTATCATCTTGTGAGGAAGCCCTATAAAAACTACCGTTATCACCTTGTGAGGGAGCATTGTAAAAACTACCGTTATCACCTTGTGAGGAAGCCCTATAAAAACTACCGTTATCACCTTGTGAGGGAGCACTGTAAAAACTACCGTTATCACCTTATGAGGAAGCTCTGTAAAACTACCGTTATCACCTTGTGAAGAAGCCCTCTAAAACTACCGGTATCACCTTGTGAGGAAGCACTGTGTTCGTCTACTATGATACTGTCCTTTTCTATAGATGCGTGATAAAACCTCAAGATTGGCATCTTTGTCTCCCTCTACATTTGACCAACAGTGACATCTTCATTCATATTCCTATCCTGATAATCCCAAGGATCAAAATCGAAATCTGTTTCTTTTCCTTGCGGTGATTTTCCTTTAGGAAAGTTTTTCTCTTCATCTAGAAGCTCTTTTTTAGTGGCATTTGTCTGCATAGCAATTCTTTTAATTCCGCCGCCCCTCATGCTTCTCATCTGAATGCTCCTTTTGGATGTTTTATGGATTTACCTATTTCTACCTTGTGCATATCTTTAGATGCGTTTTGATTTTCCAAAGCGCCTGTTTGACTCTCTCATCTCGTCGTGACTCTCATCAACAGTACCTTCAACAGCAGTTTTACCTTTACTGCTTTTATTTCTTTTGGTCTCATTTTTTTCTTGGAGAACTTTGAGCAGAGCAGATCGCTCCCCGTCTTGCCTCTTATACCCTTTTCCCGAATGAATTTCTTCACTCTTAACCTCTGTCCATGTAAAGGTATGTATTAAGACAACTCTTCATCCGACATAATCGAAATTAATTCTGGTCCGATCTGAAAATTCAAACATAAAACACATTAACATTAATTTGTGTAGCGTTATATCACTGTGATATTATAGGTTTGATGGAATTAGTACCTTTTGTTTAGCGTTATATCACTGTGATATTGTAGGTTTGATGGAATTAGTACCTTAGATAATTCTATTTTCAGAGTGACATCCCCTGGTGTACACGCGTATGGTATCTATAGCGAAATGTTAACTACCTCCGTTTGTATAGTAGATTTATTAACTTTTGTTACTCTTCCTAAAGAAATACTATTGAACCTCCTCCTCCAATCCTCCCGACCGGTCGAAATTTGAACGTTTGTTTTCAGTGAGCTAGATCATATACATAGTGTCTGTAACGAATTCTTGTATTTTAGTTCAATGTCAAATTTTCATCAAACTCGCCCGAATTAAACATTTGCATGATAATCGTTATACAATTTTTCTACTTTTTCTATACACTTGTTAAATATACGTTACTATACATGTATTAAAAGTCTGACTTAAAATTCTATCTTAAAGGTCAGATGATGTTCTATCAAGGTCAAAACAATAACTATGTATAATGTCTATATCTCCACATTATCAAGTTCGTCCTTTCATAGACCAGTGTTGCTTCAAATCCAGCCAAATAGGAAATGCCTACCATAGTCAAGGTTTCTATACATTTAGGTAAAATATAATGGTTTTTACTTTTTTCAAGTTACGATGAATATATGTATGACATATTATAGGCCTCTCATTGACTTAACTGTATAAAAGATATATATCTGCGTTCAATTTCTTCGCTTAAAATGAAATATAGCCCTAATATTAGGTCCATGCAGGTCAAAAGTGTACTGAACGGGTCTTGTTGGAGATCTCCTCCCTTCCCTTATGATGAATGTATGTCTGAAATATGAAAGATCTACCATATATTACTCGAAGTAAATAAATCTGTTTTTAAATTTCCTTACAGAATTGGCCCTAAGACAGACAAACATGGTTAGGGGACGACCATTTGATCCTGAGAGGGGGGATGGGGGGCCTGGCTCTTTTTGGAAATAGACATTCCGACCCAAGAAATATTTTGGCCTCCATTTCCTAAAATTCAGGTTCGCTCGCCATACACTAAAACAGTCATCAGCTTGCTTCGCTTAAACAACGCAAGGACAACATTTTTTGACTCTCTTCGTTCGCCTTATACTCAATTTTTTCGGGATCGCTCTGCTCGCCCTTCACTGATATTTCATTTAAAAAATGTTTTCTTTTGTAAATGCGCTTTCATTACAAAAAACGATAAAAGAAATATGCATATTCATTTCAAGAAACATTCTGATCTTCAAGTCTTCTAGGAATAGTACATTATGCAGTAAATGCCTGTTCTTGTACTAATAAATGTTAACAAATCACAAATCTGTCTCTTGTTTGCTCTGCGCTCCAAAATTCCAGTAGGGTTGATTCAGTAGCATATCCAAATTAAATCTATGTTCAAAAATAGCATTGGAGGGATGGGTGCTTAGATGTTTACCTCCTTGAATTTCGATATTTTTCGATGTAATGGCAAGTTTCCGAAATAGCAAAAAAGATATAGATAAGATGTCATATTGATAAAGGGTCAAAACGAAGCTTCCTTCAGGCGACAGAGCTGGAGAGAAGTAATTGATACACTTAACAAACATCAGGTCGGGGAATGATTTTAACTGTTCCACAATGCAACATGAAATAAGTTTTTATATTGATAATATAAATATGTTTTTCCGAAGGACAGTTTGTCATTGAAAAATATGTGAAAGAAAATAACTTCTGACAAAGACTTCTAATCAATTTGATGTCAAATAAGTGTACTGAGTACTTTTTTAGATTCTCATTTTGGGGTGGTGGTACACAAAATGTACTTTTCTGGAACAGTTTGTACTTTTCTGGAACAGTTTTAGCTATTTCACTCTTTGAAAGAATTATCTATAAAAAAAATACATGTTTGATGATATATCATAGTGAAAAAGATAAATTGAATGGTTTGAATCTGGAATTATTATCAATACAGCATGTTTTTATCTATCCAAGTTCTTTGTTTTGCGACATATCTCGGAGTTGGTTTACATATGTACGTGTACATTCAGAGGACCACTGGCCAATCAAATAAACGATCAAATGTTATCTTAATTACAAATATAAATCATCAGATATAAATAAACAGTAAAACAATCCTGTGACAAAGACTTCTTGGATTATTAAGCCATTTTAATTACAGTGGATTTTTCAAAAATTGGCAATTAGTAGGAGACAATATAATCTTTTATTCCAGTATCCTGCCTTTGTTTGAAACGCAATGTTTCTCATCTTTTCAATATTGAAGAGAAATGTTAAATATGGAGATTTCGGAACAGAAATTAGGAATAATTTCCAAACATGTTTGTTTACACGAATCTTCGCAGTTTGATTGGTCCAAAATACACGTTCATACCCAAATGAACACGAAAAAATACCGGATGAGCTGGAACTACTATCATCAAAATCATGCAATGTTACTAAGATCGGCTTTTGAATGATAAGAATGTAAAATCAAACATATTTTTGTTAACAGTAGCCCTAAGATATAAATACAATATCGGAATTCATGAAAATTGTATGACAATTCCGATGATGTACCGGTGTACGCTGTTTTACACTGATTTTCTATTGCTACGCGCCTGTTTTTGGAGCTCATTAGACCATTATAATTTTAACGACAGAAAATGCAGTAAAATCAAGAGAGAAACAGAATCTTCCATCTATTTTCTTCGAAATTACAATCCTATCGTAAAATAGTTTTTGGCTCGAGCATCCCGCGTTTGAAATTTTCCAATGGTTGACGACTGTCAACGTGCAAAAGTTTGAATGAAAACTTTAAAAGGACCGACGATCACTGTTTCAAACAATTTCTATGCGATACAATGAGATACAATCGTTCTGAAACTTCGTGCTACAACCTGGTGTTGTAGGGGATCCCCTCCTTTGTTTTCGAATTATTGATACTATAAACTTTTCTAGTGATGTATTTTCACCGAGATGAAGAATTTAGAACAAGATATTATTAGCGAACAGGAACTGAAAGATCAAAAGACGGCGACCTACCTCGGCCTCGATAAGGATACATTATCGTCATGAATTTTCACAATTTACTTGCCACTTATGAAATAACTTAATCCTAGGAAAAAATATTCTGATACAAATAGATCATAATCATGCCGTTTTCTGTAAGAATTTGGTCTATAAGTACAGAGAATATGTCAGTATAAACACCCAGCTCCTGCGTGTACAATCCAAACACATAACTGCCATGTCGTCGACCTTGATCTTAAACTGCAGAACGCGTCATCAAACAACTACGTCATTTCATCTGATGATGTTAAACGTATTTAAATTCAATAGCATCATTTAAAACCTGATAAATTTACAGCATGGACCAGACATGCATGTTATGAATTGGTAAAATGGTGCTCTAGACGGAGAACAAATATTTTTGACACATTTGTGGCTTTTGACTAGCTACGTATACATTATTAGGTCTTCCGACTTCCGTCGGAAGACCTATTGTTTTCGTAGCCGTGGAAAATTGGATCAGCGATTTCTCAAGAACCCTGTAAGCTAGGACAATGAAAGTTCTCCAACGTTGCGTTTGGAGTAAAAGCTAGATTGGTCTTTTTTATTTTTGGTCTCTGTTATTTTTTTATCATGTTTTTTAGTAGATTCAAATATTTGACGGGAGCGTAGAATTACTCAAAAGGACCGAACATTTCATGTTTTGCTATTTGTAAGCTTAAATATCTCGTATTTTGCTATCTACAATTTCCATTCTTTTTGAAAGTCGACAGCCATGCAAGATATGAAATGCTAGATGCACACTGTAACGATTTATTACGATGACGTCCTTCACCGTCCTTCATATTTCCAAATTCAGAAGTTCATAGGAGGAAGACACTTTTTTGCTTATAATAGTAAACAAAAACTAGATGGCTACTGTTGCAAGCAACAGACGGATTCCTCCTTTATTAGACAATCATTGGAACTGAAGTGTTAAAATCCGAATAAACAAGTTGGAAAAAAGAATAGTTGTTTTAGTACCTTATTCACTTCAGCAAATGAGTCAAAAGAGTTTATGTCTAACTTGGGACTCTTATTTATTTATCAACAAAACAGAAGAAAAAGATAATAAATACCTTCCATGTTTACGAAAACTCCATGATTTATCACTTTTAAATCCTTTAGAATTACTATCTCAAAACAGAATTGCACAATGATTTGGCAATAAGAAAATTTCTATTAATAGAAAATGATAACAGCATGTAATGCTACTAAGAAAAAAAAGGAAACAGAGAACAAGAATGAAAGAGTTATCTTTCTTGGACTATGTTTAGTTCAAATAAGATGGACTACTTGTGTGAAGAATAAATAGTATAGGACCAGAACTGTGAATTCTACAGGAGTAAATGTTTGTTATGACCTTGAAATCGAACAAATGACCTTGGGTCAAGGTCACGGTGAGAGGGCTTGATGCAAGGAACATTTGTGTAAAGTTTGAACATTCAACGTCAAACAGTCTTTGTTTTACAGGCAAAAAATTGTTGTGACCTTGAGAAGGAAAATTTGACCTTCGGTCAAGGTCAAGATGAAAGGGCTTGGCTTGACGATTATATGAATGAAGTTTGAACTCTCAAGATTAAACCGTCTTTGTTCTATAGGCAAAAATTTATTGTGACCTTGAGATTCAAAATTTGACCTTGAAACTAGGTCAACATTAAATGACTACCTATAAGTAACCTACCATCCAAGTTTCAACTCAAAATCTCAAAAACTGTAGGAATTGGCACTGTGCCAATTTAAAATTCCATTTTAAACTCGAAATAGTGCAAAAACCATAAATATTTCATAGAGCATGTACATATATAAAAGTTTGCAAATTTCCCAAATAACAATATAAAACAAATTTCGTTCAAATCGTACCATTACTTCAGGAGTCATAAGAGTTTAAATGTTTGACCTTTAATGACATCTAGCGGGGGCATATGTGAACTTTTCGACAAGAAAAAAAATTTGAATTGAGATCTTTATATGCTCTTTCACATGGTATTTTCCACTTTATCATATATTGCGGTACTTTTTTGTAAAGTGTCTGGAACGTTTGGGGGTAAGAATAATAATAAGAATAATAAGAATAAAGAAAAGACAATACAATAACAGAAAGGATTCCGACGGAATAGTCGGAATCCTTAATTAAGCTTATGAAGTTTCCTAAAAATTTCAATATTATTATTTTTTATCCATATATCTGTCTTATTTAGTCTTTCTGATTTTTCCTATCTCTTCCTGTTGAAAAGATATGAGCATCGAAATTTTGAGTTGGGTATTTCGATACACCTTCACGCCAACAGATCGGGCGCACACTAAAATTGGTAGTCCGAGTCCGACTCGAGAAAAGCAGTGTTGAGATTTTCAAATTCCGATTTCACGGCAATAATGAATATGCATTTCATAAATACATTTCGATATACACAATTTGATTTTAAAACAGTTGATTAATTTAGAAGAGATCAGCTACAAACCAGAATTTACACATAAAAAGTGGTAGTTTGATTCCGATTTCTAACCTACAAACCTGTTTCTAAACTTCAATAACTATATTTTAAACATCAAGTTTAATTTCTAATTCTAGCAAACGTTCGAACATAATTTTCGGTTGGTTTATTTACAAATTGATGAACAATTTCTCCAACATTCTTCCCTCTCCTCGTTTTTCGAAAACAGTTCTGTTTATATTGAACGATGTCGCCATGATGGAAATTCAAAATAAACTTTGAAAAAAGGGAAGGGGGGGGGTTCCAAATTTGAACCTGCACAGCGAGAACCTCATGGTATTTATATATATATATGGAACGTAACTTGTTATTACCATTTCTCTTCTCAAGAAAATTGGTTCTACAGCTACGAGCTCGCCTTTTTTATGGGGGAAGGGGGCAGGAAGAATTTGCAAAAAAAAATTTTTTTCCCGGACCATGCAAAAGTAAGGATACATTGCATGATATGGAAATTTTTGCTGGCCCTTTGTGCTAGACAATTTAAAGTCAAAAAATTAATTAATATAAATATAAACTGTTCACATAGCTGTATCTACCAGAGACCTAATACGCATAGGCACAAAAATCTAGAAAAGGTTCTATTTAAACATCATACAATCTGTCTGAAATTCGCTAATTGCAAAGAGACATCTGAAGGAACGGTTATTAACTCATACTCTGTAACAGCGGGGAGTTTAACTTACACAGACATTCACAACATTTGACAATTTGTTTAAATCCGGCCCGAAGAACCGGCGAAAATTTTTCTCCGACTCTGGTAATTGCTGAAAAAATGGCCTGCTCAGAAAATTGCTGAAAAAAATTTTACCGGCTGGCAATAGAATTCCTAACCCCCCCCCAAATCAAATGGTTTCTCACCAACAATTATCGGTTTGAAAATTTAATGTTACTGCTATTTGAAAACTTAAATATATAATATAAATACATGTAATGTGACGTCCTTCATATTTCCAAACCAAACATTGTATAGGAGGAAGACACTCTTGTTGCAACCGCAACAAGAAACCTTTCTAGTTTCTATTTCGTTTCGGAACTAGTTCGCCTAAGGGCGCTACAGAGTTGACATTTTCATACGCAATGTACTAAAGTACTAATTTCTTGAGTATATTTGTGAAATTTGGGATAAATTGGGCTTTGGAAATCTATAAACATAGGTAATCACAGATTACGAAGCTCACCTCGTGACAGCAGAATTCAATTCAAACATATTTCTTAGAACATGTAAATTGGCTTTTAAAGGCAAAACCACTCAAGCAGAAAAAGTAGGTCAAGGTCATTTTATGAAAGTTTGATGAAAGATACATCCAATATGCAAGTTTGGTACATGTAGCAGTTATACTTTGCTCAATATTGGCTTTATAGAGCAAAATCACTCAAGCGGAAAAAGTAGGTCAAGGTCATTGTATGAAAGATTGATCAAAGATACATCCAATATGCAAGTTTGGTACATGTATCACGTATACTTTGCTCAATATTGGCTTTTAAAGTCAAAATCACTCAAGCGGAAAAAGTAGGTCGAGGTCATTTTATGAAAGTTTGATCAAAGATACATCTAATATGCAAGTTTGGAACATCTAGCACTTATACTTTGCTCAATATTGGCTTTTAAAGGCAAAATCACTCAAGCGGAAAAAGTAGGTCAAGGTCATTTTATGAAAGTTTGATCAAAGATACATCCAATATGCAAGTTTGGTACATGTAGCACTTATACTTTGCTCAATATTGGCTTTTAAAAGCGAAATGACTCAAGTGGAAAAAGTAGATCAGATGCTGCATCCGATGCATGGGTCCAATTGGCATCCAAAGATGAATCACTTGTGCAAGTTTGGTTACTGTAGCATTATTACTTTGTCAGATACTGAGCTACCCCAAACTTCTTAACCAAGTCACTCAAGCGGAAAATGTAGGTCAGATGCTGCATCTGATGCATGGGTTCACCTCAGCATCCAAAGATGAATCATTTGTGCAAGTTTGGTTACTGTAGCATCAGTACTTTGTCAGATACTGAGCTACCCCAAACTTCTTAACCGAGTCACTCAAGCGGAAAATGTAGGTCAGATGCTGCATACGATGCATGGGTTCACCCCAGCATCCAAAGATGAATCACTTGTGCCAGTTTGGTTACTGTAGCATTAGTACTTTGTCAGATACTGAGCTACCCCAAACTTCTTAACCAAGTCACTCAAGCGGAAAATGTAGGTCAGATACTGCATCCGATGCATGGGTTCACCTCAGCATCCAAAGATGAATCACTTGTGCAAGTTTGGTTACTGTAGCATTAGTACTTTGTCAGATACTGAGCTACCCAAACTTCTTAACCGGACGCGGACGCGGACGCGGACGCGTGGGGTGATAGCATAAGCTCACTCAACTTCGTCGAGGTGAGCTAAAAATTGACTGTTCAATTTTGACAGTTTATTGGAGTATGAACTTTGGTTTCTCGCATCACAAAATTGTGTAAAATCGAGTACCAAAGTGAAACTTTAATTAATATGACGTCATTTTGAAGTCAACGCATACCTTGAAAATGCATATTTCAAAATCTCATAGAAAATTTTCACGTGGATAGAATTAAAGTTTGTATAAACAAGAGCAGACAAAAAGTAAATATTTTTTAGAAATTTTGAGAAAAATGATTTTAAATAGTGGATCCCACCTACCACTCAACTCTGTTCACTTGGACCCGACACTAATATGGTGTTTCGGCGGTGTGCAAAGAGGTTATTCATATTTGTTATACATAGTATAATTTGTTTTAATAAGTATATTTATATATATTGCAAATCCACCATTGTCAGGAATCCTTTGCATTATATCAAGTGAATTATATAATTCACTTAATTTTTGCTTATGTCAGCATGTTGCTCAAGTTTTTATGTTATATATATTATATGTATGCAATATGCTACAACAGGCATTTCCCTAAATATTTGTCTGCATTCTGCATCCCTCTTTTAAAAGTATTTGCCAATATTTCATTAATTTTCTTTTGGTGTTTTTTATGCAAGGGTAATATGCAGTTATAAGAACCAAAGGGAAATTTAGCATCAAAATGTTCAATACCTCATTAAGCTGTGCCATATTTTTCATTTGTTCCTTTCAATGTAATTTTCAAATTACATATAATTTAGATATGAACTACAACAATTTCTAATATTACACAGTAAATCTAGTCTGATTCATTCTGGATGACGGCCAGTGTAATAAACTCTAAATTTCAGAAGAAGGAGAAAAATTTCTAGGTTCAAATGTAAATATGATTTTGCTGTCAGTATTTTTCCTTGATCCATTCAATGAAATGTTCAGGGTACACTAGATTGAAATGAAATACTACAATTGTAAATATTTCAGAGCAAATTTGCTCTGAATATTTTTCTGTCTTGATAAGGGCCAGGGTAATAAAATTTACATTTCTGAATTAATTTACTCCAACTGATTCTGATCGTTCTAAAGATAAAGCTGAGGTAGTTCGAAATTGATGACTGCAGAAGAAATGTTCATTTCATTTTACTGAAATTTTCTGATTATGTCTTGATCTTATTGCTCTCTATAACATTAAATGTACGGTCTCTATGCACCAAAGCACAAAACAAAATAGAAAAACCCCTTCATCATAGGTTTGAGATGTTGTCGAAGAAAGTTTCAAGTGAAGTAGGACAAATTCAATGTTCTTCATACATTTAAAGATTATTAAAAAATTCAATGTTCTTAACACATCATTCATACATAAGATATCATGCTATTAGACATTTGTAATAAAATGGCAGAAGAAATGTTTATTTCATTTTACTGAAATTATCTGATTATGTCTTGATCTTATTGCTCTCTATAACATTAAATGTACGGTCTCTATGCACTAAATGCACAAAACAAAATAGAGAAACCCCTTGTAATTTGTATATACTCGAATAAGAACTGTTTTGTCAACAGTTTGTTGAGTATATAAAGTATTTTTACTGAAATATTGAATTTGTAAAGATATTTGTCAGAACATGAAGTCAAGTCCAAAAACCGAAAATAAGAATTTCTGTTTTTATTTGAGAATAAGTTTGTAGTACCAATGATGAGGTTATACAATCCGAACCTGACAGATGCATTATTATAGGTGTGAAATGTTGTCGTAGAAAGTTTCAAGTGAAGTAGGACAAATTCAATGTTCTTCATACATTTAAAGATTATTAAAAAAATTCAATGTTCTTAGCACATCCTTCATATATATACGATATCATGTGATTAGACATTTGTAATAAAAAGGCATGAAATAAGTAAAGATCAGTGTGAAGAAAATATACGAAGTTATTTCTTACATCTATTTACAGAGATTTATAGTTATTAGCGATGCATATAATTTGTATATATATCCCGTATAGTTATTGGAACTTATTTTGTTCCTGTGTTCTGATAAATGCATTAATTAAGCTTAGAGTTATCCCTCTTTCTTTGCTGTGTAATTTTTCTGATGCTTTGTAATCATCAATCGACGAAATGGACGAAAGTATACGCTTTATTTCAGAAACTAAAATCAGAATAAGGGGTTACCATGCATCTGTTGTACAAAAAAAAAAAAAAATAAATAAAAACTGACAAGATATCGGCGAATCTCCTGTCAAATTGATTTTTTACCGCGAGGCGTCAGGATTTTAATAGGCATAATAAAGATAGAAGAGGAGATCTCAAGAGTGTAAACATCGGAACGCAGTCTCATGATAAGGGAAACAGCAGTAATACTGACGAAGACCATCATACAGCGACATAGAAACACGGAGGGCGACATTATCATATAAGAAACATTCCCAATGTCCATTGTAAAAACAAAATTTATCATACATAAAGATGGCTCCAATCACATTATGCGCTGTATTTCAGTGAAGAGGAAGAAAGTGAAAGGACGCCGCACCATGGCCCTGGAATCAGATACTGCAAACAAAGAGACTAGTTTTTTCGTTTCAATATTTATCATAACTATATATCATTGTAATTCTGTTTTTAATGATGCACTAAAATTTCATTGTAGCAATAAATACAAGTAGGACGCAGAATTGTGAAAATTCAGCGGATCACTTAAAACATGAATTTCATCCAAATTTTTTATCACGTCAATCAGTGTATTGGTAAAGAATTAAAATGGGCAAATAAAAACATTAATTGAAGATAAGATGTTAAACGTCTTCAAATTCAATAGCAACATTTAAGATCAGATAAATTTGCAGCATGGACCAGACATAAACGTTTCGGGTACTCAACCCTCGTCAGTGATCCTTAATCTAAACAATGTCATATGACCAAAGAAAGTGAAAGTTATCATTTCCAAAAATGTACCGAAAGACGTAGCAGGATGGGTGGTACATGATGCTAGAGGACTCACATTTCAGAAATTTCAAGAAATTTTGATAACAGAAATTTTCGAATGCGTTGATGAAACGATCAACAGAAGTTGATCGAATTTGGCATCATGTGCTCTCGGCTACTCCTGGTACATCAGCAGTGACATTAATGTTAAACGTCTTCAAATTCAATAGCATAATTTAAGATCAGATTATTCTGCAGATGTCATGTCAAATTTTAGGAAAAATGGTCATTTGATAATAAATGATTATTGAACAATTAAATATGTCAAACGTGGTGACTTTGAATGCATGGAGGGGAATAAGTAAGTTATGCATTGACGAAGGACAAATGTAAATTGCACGAAAGCAAAATTACACAAAAAAGAGAGATAAATGAAATTTGAAATGAAAGCAATACAAATCAACATTGAATAATTAAACATTGAATGAAGCAGCATAGCATGAAGCATGAAGGCAAGTCAAATAGCATTGTGACCCTTATCCTCCTCCATATAAATGATGAATCGTCAAACATACGGAAAATGAATTGATTATCGATATTGGATCTGTTCGATGCCCTCTTATGATACATGTAATACTCAGTTTTGAAAAACAGGATGTTTTTTTTTCTGCGATAAGACTATCCTACAAAACTTCATTATTTTGAATTAGGTCATTCATGAATTGTAAAAGGAAGTAGGAGGTAAACCTCTGATAGAGATCGTGTCAATATTTCTATGAAGTAGTTAAGAAGCTAGGTCAGCAGCTACATTTGTAGATGACGGCTGTAGATTACACATATCTTCAATATTTATTGTGCTTAGGTATCATTACATGGGTTCTCAGCATCTCTTTTTCCTTCATTATTAGAATACATAAATGAGGAAATTTCAATAACGATGCAAATTTTCAAAACGAATTAAGGTCTGATCTGTTACACTTAAATAGATGGAACACGAATGATTCGTTGCATTAAGGAACCTTTTCTGTTACATATTAAACAATCGTGTCATTATGAGTGTACGATGATAAGGGTTGGATGGGTGATTGGAATCCTTGTTTCATTCCTTCGTTGAGGGAACATTCAGATGCAAAAACAAAACAAAACAAATCATGCTGTCTGATAACAAACCATAGATCTAACATGAAAACAATACATCAAATACCAACGAGAACAATTGGTATATTTTGTGAAACTGTTTTAATGTCTTTTTATCTTGGACTGGGGTTTCTATATCATATTTGTGTCACACGAATGCCCTTTGCCTTGTGAAGCTCGTACAAAAGTTCCCCGTGAGGGGTTTGATGGTAAGTGGTAGGTATATAAATAAAAGGTAGCTATCATGATATATCAATATGATCAATGAGAGTAATCAATTCAATTCAACATTTATTTAGCATGTTTTAAGCTTACCTGCTACATTTTTTTTGTAAGCACAGCTTTAGAACTAAGGGAAGAGTTATTTATCTTTACTATTTCAAAAATGCAAGAATATACATATGGATACTCATAATCTCAAAGACTCGTATAAAAAGATGTAGCGTAAACTGTGTTTGGAACAAATGAGTTAAAGAAGATCCTGACGATAATCTCAACAGCACTCACAATAGAGTACAAAATTAAGCATCGACGGACCACTAGCAAGCTAGAGGTGGGACCGGGTGCCCGGAGGAGAAAGCATTCCCTGATGGCTAGTAGGCATGATATATATATATATTACAATGACCAATGACATGCCTTGATACATGTCTAAAGCATTTCTAAGAAGCAAAATGACCTTTTGATGTCACTCAATGAACTTTCCATAGAAGGAATAATTTTCAAGTAGTAAGTATACAAAAAATAGATTAATTCTATTTTTAGATGTACGTATATTGATAAATGTATGAAGTATATTCCTACTATGAAATAATAAACAATTTAAGTATTTTAATAATCAAATAATATAAAAAGTGATATTTTATACTCTTTGCAAAATTGATAAAGAAATCACTCTGCACATAGACCCTTTCACATTATCTGCGGAACTGAATTTGAAGCTCAGTTCCGGGGGACAAACAATAGATTGCGCATGCACCAATGACGTAATTCGATTGTTACAAGACGTTTTTTGCGGAGTAAACGAAACACGATTCCGCGCTAAACGCCCTAGAACAATCAAATGACGTCACTGGTGCATGCGCAATCTATTGTTTGTCCCCCGGAATTGGCCTCCAAATTAAGTACCGCAGATAATGTGAAAGGGTCTATTGATTATCATGTCAAACCTAATTGGATTGGGGTTTTATAATTGACATTATTATTACAATGACGAATTTATTGTGATTCCCCTTTATAAATGATGAATTTTTATATACGGTCTATTATTGACTCGTCATTCAATGAATGAAAGTTATCGATAAACGTTTTACCCATGCTGTATTTTAAGGGGATCTAGAACAGTATCCGTAAGAATCCCATTGGAAAGTTCTGGATCAATTATGACGTCATAATAGAAAAGGCGACATTGTTGATGTTTTTTTTTTCGCAAGAATGTCAACATAAGATGTCGTAAAAATAAAGGGGAGGGGGTAACAAAATCACAATAACTTAAAAACTGACGGTCAAATTTTAATAGGTACTTATCGGTGTTTAACTTGACATATGTAGAAAATAATATCAAGTTTTAACGGAAAATGAATGGTAGGGTTTCAGATAAATGGATTTTATTATTAAAAATTAACAACTCAAAGATGTTCTGAAATTCTTTCTTTTAAAAGTCTTATAGTGATCATTCATAATTCTATACATGTCCGATTGCCCATATCATTACAGTACTTATTAATTTTTCTGTCTCTATAGAAGATTTGGAACTATTTTTCCCTCCCTAAAGAGTGTTCATTTTAACGTCACATTTACGGCCAATTGATGGGCTTTCAAGGGGTATATTCATATGTCCATAGCTTCAAAACTTACCATAAAAATGATGAAACTTCGTATATAGAAAATAGTATGTTTCAATTACTAACATTTTTATATATAATTTTTTAAGAAAAATTAAAGTCCGACTGTCCTGGACCTCCTTGAGTGAACACAGTTTTTGTTTTTCTTTCAGTGATGATGATGATGTCAATCTTTATCGCGTTAGTATCGATGCTTGCCACGGCCGAGGGTTAGTTTTCACAGAGATTAAATTTTTCATTCGCAGACTTTGGAACTGATTGTGAAACTTCGTGGTCATCTGACGGTGAAGAGGTTGTTTTACACTACAATTGTACGTTCTTCGAGACCTCTGGGTAATCGGAAAAGTGGGAGGGTTGTGCGCACGTAATCCAGGATAACCACACCTTCTGCTATTTTCGTGGCAGATGATCGTCCTAAGTCGGCACCGGTTGCCCATTGGTCTCGTTTGTTTATGTGTAGTCCTTTGTGTTTGATGTTTCTGTGTTGTACATTGACGTTCCTTGTCCCTTATGCGTCTCTTTCCGTGCTTGACTGCTTTGTGTTTTTGCATTGAGTGTTTTGGGGTTTTGCTGTGGGTGCTCCAACATGGTGTTGTTGGAGATCCCCTCCTTTGTTTCGTTTAGAAAGCTGACTTTAGATTACAAAACAAAAATGATCTTTATCAATTTAACCAAGAAAGATTCATTCGTTGACTCACGGAACTCATTTTCATTCGCTCCAGGAAAGTCAAACAAATCCAACTTTGTCTGGATCAACAAAACATCAAAATATATGTTAGCATTTTCATATGATTTCCATTCATGGAAGTTTGGATTATTTATTACAATATCTATGAGATTGATATAAAAACAACGCAAGAGACAAATGGAAGAAATGAAAGCGTGGATTTTCTGTTTTCATATTTAATTTCATATATCAGTCACGGTGAACTTTCCACTCATGATTTTCCATACATAGATTGGTCTGAAACTTTCATAATTTGTCAAAGATATGATTACTTATGTTTTTCAGACATTAATAGAACTGGTGAATATTTCTTCTCAAGATCTTCAGTGTGCTCTCATCAGAGAGCACATGAATTTCCTTTGCATTTTTTGTGTCCTGTGGTTTCCTATGATAATAATGTTACCGTTTCAAAACGTGAAGATTCGTAAAGGGCAGGCATCGCATATTAAAAAAAAGGACGGACCAAACTATATCAGAAGTGACCTCTCCTGACATTGTTGTTACATTTCATCATGCAGCCGATACATATTCTCTAGGCGATATACCTTATGGAGGCAAAAGATTTCTTAAACTTTTGTATGGTTCATGTAAAGGAAAAAAAAAATGTTTGAAAATTTCCACACACAGAACACAAAATATTGAATATATTCTTTTTGTAATTTACTTCGTGATGAATATTTCCTTTTTTATGTTTTTTTAGAAGTTATTATTGGACTGGCAACGCTATGATACTTGCAGTGTTTTATACATCATTAGTAAATATAGTGTACATATATATTTTCCCGATTGCAATATTTGATGGTCAAATAAATATATGCATGTGTTATTCTACTTACTAACTGTATCCATAATTATACTTCCTTTACTGGTATTTGTAAGAAACGTCTTAAAAAATCAAATTCAAGGAATTGTTGTCCGTTCAAAAGTAATGGTCAATGTTAAAGTTTTTGAAAAATATGTCAAACTCCAATGTCAAGGTCACAAGGTCAAAAATTTTGGTCTCCATGGAAAGATCTTTTCACAAGAAATACACACGTGAAATATCAAAGCCCTATCACTTTCCATTCAAAAGTTATGGTCAAGGTTAAAGTTTTTGATAAGTAGGTCAAAGTCCAAGGTCAAGGTCAAAAGGTCAAAAATTTTGGTATCCATGGAAAGGTCTTATCACAAGGAATACACATGTGTTATATGAAAGCCCTATCGCTTTCCATTTAAAAGTTATGGGCAAGGTTAAATTTTTAAATAAGTAGGTCAAAGTCCAAGGTCAAGGTCACAAGGTCCAAAATGTGAAATATCAAAGCCCTATCACTTACCATTCAAAAGATATGCACAAGGTTAAAGTTTTGTGACTGACGGACAGACGGACGGACGGACGGACAGACGAACCGGTTTTATTGTCCCCGCGCTTTCGCGAAAGCGGGGGACAATGATGTTCAAAGTCCGCGAAAACAGCAAAATCAATCTAGAGTCTAACTTTATCGAAGTTGCAAAATTTGATTATGTGGCTTCTCATGTGTTTCCGGTACGAATCCATCTTTTTTATTTCGTTTGTAGAATGGTTGATTGGAATAATCTTCTTGATAACAGTTGCGCAATATTCAAATACCAGCAAAACTAATGATGTGATGCATTTTGATACTTAAGTTTCATTTGTTTTTGAATTCTTTTTCCCTGCACTTGCTGTACTTTTATAAAATTTATCAAGGCCGGGTTAGCGCAGTGGTAGCGCTCGCTTCTCACCTCTATGTTCCCGGGTTCGAATCCAAGATTCGGCGAAGGGTCTTATGTTGGAGGGTAGGTGGTCCCCCACCCAGGCCTCTGCAGGAGCTTTTTCTCCGGGTACTCCGTCTTCCTCCAGCTCCTTGGAACCCTCACGCCAACATCTGAGCCAACGTGAGACATTAATATAAGTTGTGTAACTTGTTTGTTAAAACGTTGTAAAATAAATAAAGTTTAATTTTAATTTAAAATTCATCAAACGAACAGAAAGTATTGTCAAATGAAGGGTAGATAGAAAAATTGGTTGAGAAGTTGCACATTGAAAAAATGAATATAAATGAATAACAAACACCAAGTAATCAAGGCGATCAATTCAAAATGCGAATGAGGACGGGGATTCAGAATATGAGAAAATAGATATGAAACAAGAGTCCATATCGGACATGGGAGCCATTAAAGATAGATTTGTGTGTTTGTTTTGAGTCGTTTTTCTTGAAAATGGTCCAGGAGATGCAAATCGTAACCGTTACTCAGTCTCAAAGTCGAATAGGCAAAGCAAAATTGTGAGAATTCCCATAGAAACGGTTGCGAACCCCGGAATGAACAACATTCATTCCTTCATAATCTTATGTTTATCATTTTAACATCTTAACTATTTTCTATTTTGAGAAAGTAGTTTTATAATTACAATTTGCTTGTAACATTTCACAGTCATGGAAGCAGAAAACAATAAGTAGATGAAAATGAATATATACATGTATCTTATCTTTAACACATTTTTATTGAGAATATGGTAATATGAAATAAAAAAAAAACCGCGATACGACAATGCGGTGAATGTTAAAGAATAAGAGAGAAATTAATTCACAGGAAAAGTGTGATACGATTCCGATAAGAATCTGCACATATAAAAAAAGAAGGGAGGAGATCTCCAACAAGACCCCGTTGCAGCATCAACAGTAAAACACCAAAACACCCGATGCAAAAACACAAAAGACGAGTACAGCACCAGACGGAAAAGAGACACACGACATGTAAACATCAAACACAAAAGACTACACATAAACCGACGAGACCAATGGGTAACCGGTGCCGACTTTGGACGGCCATCTGTCACGTAAGTAGCAAATGGTGTGGTTATCCTGGATTACGTGCGCACAACCCTCTCACTTCTCCAATTAAGTACAAAGTTACTGTGAGACCAAATCAGGACAAGTATTTGGACCGATATCAACATTACAAGGTTTTAAAAAAGTAAAGTCAAACACGATATTTCTGAGAATAAATCAATATGAAAATGAAAATTACACACTCGATTAACAGTATTTCAATGTACTATATGCGCATTTTAACAAGGCATGTCTTGAATGTGATAATTGAACCTGAAGTAGAGAACATCCAAGTAATGATATGTGAGACCGGAAATAAATTGTACATCTTCTGTTTCAGATGCTGAAGATAAAGCTTTAATACATTCGTGTTACATTTTTATTTTTATTTTGAGTCTTATTTTTGTCGCTTTTGGATCTTATTTTGGTATTATTTCACATCTTTTTTGAATCTATATCGTCCTTGTCTTGTTTCTCTTTGCTTCACCTTTTCTCAAGGTAAAGAAAGGAGTAAGAATTCATGAAAAAAAAAAAACCCACCACGATCGCAAGTTGAATGATATGCCTGACACAAATATCTAAGCATGAAGTGACAATATAACACACTCGTCGGTCAGCTAATTACGGGGTTCCATTGGAGACAATGCCTCTTCGCTACGTTGTATAAACAAATTGTGATGCGGAGGAGCGAAGAAGTGAAGATACGATGCGGAAAAGATATATTGCAAGGAAAACACAATTCGAAAAACGAAGAAGCGAATAAGCGAAGGTACGATGCAAAGAATCAAAGTTACCAAGAAGCGACGAAATGAAGTTACGATGCGAAGAAGCGAATTTGCGATTCGAAGAAGCGCCGTAAAGAATTCGAAGAAGCGAAGGTACGATGCGAGGAAGCGGCGTTACGATGCTAAGAAGCGAAATTTCAATGTGAAGTAATGTTTTAGCCTTTTCTCATCGTAACTTCGCTTCTTCGCATTGTGACTTTGATTTTTATCATAACTTTTCTTCTTCGCATTGTAACATCTCTTCTTCGCTTCTTCTCATATCCGTTTCTTCTTAACTTTTCTTCTTCGAATCTTCTCTTCGTCGCATTCCATTTTGGCATGCGCACAATTGATGAACACGATTGGTCTTTCTCTGTATTTATTTATTTCTGAGTAATTGTTCATGTTAGAAAAAGACTCCCCCTCCTAATGCCTCATATATTTCATTAACCCTATCACTAGCCCTGACCCTTACCCCAACCCTATCTCTAACGCCTTAACCGAACCATGTTTCATTACACTGCGAATCTGCTTCTGTCTAATAGGAAGGCGAAGAAGCGAAGTTGCGAAGAAGCGACTTCGGCTTCTTTGCATAGAAACATCGCTTCTTCGCATCAAAACTTCGCTTCTTCTAATGTCCATTTCAAGCGCAAAGAAGCGAAAAAGCGATATCCCCAACGGAACAGCGTAACAAATCGACCTTGCATTCGCCGTATTTGATTTTCGATGAATTGTGACATTTTATTTTCCAATTTGACTTTCACTTTTCTCACTAATGTATCTGTATATTTTATATATAAAGTGGATTTACTTTATACATCTGCAAATTTTATTACAGAACGTCTATTTCAATACTGACATGGGTGCATGTCTGGTCCACGCTGTAAATATATCAGGTTTTAAATGACGCTATTGAATTTAAAGACGTTTAACATATGGACTTATTTAAGCTTCTTCATGGTATCTTAGAATTCAATTTTCCAAATGAAAATTGTTTTCAAGTATTGTTTTTTGAACACGTAATTCATCTTTTTCTCTCTCTTGATATTTTAAGTTTAGAAGAATACTCAATAAAACAAATTTTATGTGATGTTTATTGATTTTTATGATATATGCGAACTTGTGTTTGGTTTAAGAATGGATGCACATAAAGTGCATTTGTCAAGTTTCATGTTATACCACCGAATAAAATCAATCAGTCGAAAAAATAAATGTTGCCCCTCCATCTTCTTACTTTTCTTCAATTACACCCCCCCAAAAAAAAAAACAACCCCCAGCAGGAATCTATCTAATGGATACCCACAAGTAGTCGGAACAAAAAAGCAGCAGCACTTCTTAAGACATATGTCTAGATTTTCGTAATCTTTTAGGTTTGTCTACATGTGCCTCGGTTCTTAAGAAGAAGTTTGTCAAATAAACATTACAGAAGTACCCATCAGTTATTCAGTCTTATAGTCGAAAAGGCAAGGCGAAATCTTTAGTTTTTCCACAGGAACGATTGCGAACAAAGTAAGATCCCCCTTGACATACATTTGCCTTTGAAGGCTTCAGCATTGACCTCAGTAACAGAGCCAGTTTGTTCTAAATTTGCATCGCCGGTTACAATTTGTAACATGAGGGCTTCAATTTCATCATCTGTACTCTCTGATGTTGATTCGGGGAGTAGAATATCATCAGCACTTAAGCCAATGTCGAAATTTCCCATAAAAACGGCTTCTTCAATAGGAATGATTCTCGCCATGATCGATGATCGATGGGTATCGATATGAGCCCATCCGATAGCAATCGATGGAGCGATTACTTCAACATTTGGGGACTATGAACATACTTGTTTCACCTCATAATGATTGAAAAAAGATAAAACAAAAGTTTTTTGCTTTCATCGAGTTGAGCAGTTTTAAAAGGAGAACAGTTGTATCGAAAATATTTACAAGAATAAACGTCCTTGACCTTAAAGTAGAAAAAGTAGTTACGGCACTTCCTGTAGTTCATTGCGTCATGAACGCCACAGCTGACTAACTCGACAGCCAATCAAATACAAGGATTTCGTATAAATTGAAACAGTTCGGAATTATTTTATCTTAATCAATTTCATGGTGGTCACGCAAGATATAATGTACTGTACTTGAGCCATAATAATGTAATTACCTTTATATTATTCACCATCCCTCCTATGCTATTTAGATTTTATTTGGATATGCTACTGAATCGACCCTACAGGAAATTTGGAGCAGCGCACTCTCTGTAATATAAATTTACACATCTGAATTAAAAAAATTAAAGAGGGCGCCACTGAAATGATTTTTGGTGGAGAAGGTATAGAGTTGGAACCCTTCGACATTATCCCATACAGCCTGGTCTGAATAGAAAGTGGAATGCTCTGTAATACGTAAGATTCTGCTGACGGCCATCATCTGATAAAAAGGTTCATTACTGATTATTTACTTTTTATTTCAAATGTATATGTATCTTCATTGATAATTACTTTATGAAACTTCACAATGAAAAAAAAAAAAAAAAAAAAAAAAAAAAAAACAGAGCGCATTTAGAAAACATATGGACCTCATTGTCTGTTTGAATATGAAAACCTGGCTATTAAAGTTTTTTAAAAAATATTAACGAGATTTCTATTAGGAGTATATTTTCTAGCTGCTGCCTCAGTGTTCCCATACATGATCCTATTTAACATAAAGTAATTCTGTTTGAACCTTTTCTTATTTCATAGAAAATATAAATGACAACGGTCATCTCTCTCATGTATATTATGGGTGTTTCAATATTATATAGTACTATGTTCTCGAAAAATATTGACAAGATCCGTATAAAGAGTATTCAGATTTTTTCTGTATATCCACATAAACATTTTGGACAGGAAGAAGCTCTTTGAGATTAATTTCTTAGTGCTTGCAAAGGAAAGGGAATTATATCCAGCATGACCAACCTGCACTCACCCAGTGAAACGAAACAAACCGACTAGAAAGTGACACATAAATGATATGAAAGAAAACTACAAATTGCAAAAACACACAACAATATTCACTAGAACATCATACAAAACAGACCAGACGTACAGAAACATCATACATTCATGACAGCACATACATGTTAAAGAAAGGAGATCAATGTGCACCCGGCACCGAAATATGACGTCCATTTGCTATTAGTAAATGGTGTGATTATCAGGATTACGAGCGCACGACCCTACTTCTTTTCCGGATACACACAAGTCTCCATAGACGCACAATTGTTGTATAAACAAAAAACTTTTCACTGTAAGGTGACATCAGAAACAAGATCGCAGCGGCATCTTGTAACAAAGATTCTTTGTATTGGATCTAAAAAGATTCTATGGCATGCATATAACAATCTGTGCTCTTCTCGCTGAAGCCAGCTAAAGATCAATCACCCGAGAAGTTTGACCAACTTTCAGATAGGACAGAGACTCAAGACCAAGTCTATTCTGACGAGATTTAAACAAGGTCCATCATGGAGTCCCGTCGTCACGGTTGGCCAGTGTGCACCGTTGGGAAAGACACGTGTACAAAAACTGTAGACTGGTCCAGTACCATACCCATTAATTTTGTGATGAATAAAGGAGCATATCCTCGGTAAAGCTGACGACCGACTATTTTTGCTACATTTGTGCTTGACGGTTTATCTGCCTTTGATCCTTCTGATCCTTCTGATTTTGTTTATTAGGTTCACCGTCAAAATGAAGGCAATGAAATTCCTAATGATATATACTCCGATTCTTGAGCCGTCCCAAATTTTGAAAGAAGATCAGAAAAGTTATTGTAAAATTTCCAAAAAGATTTTATAAGTTTATGATATCTTAATCCTTGGCTGAAATACTTACATTTTTCATATTCTGTCTTTCTATTCCAAAATTAGGGAAACTAATCATAACACAATCAATGAATATTGCCCAGTCCAAACGTTTCGGCCGAAGCCCTCTTCAGGGTGGAGTCCTTTTCGCTGGATTACTTAATGTTATCCAGCGAAAAGGACTCCACTTACAAAATGTAATCCAGCGAAAAGGACTTCAACCTGAAGACTGAAGGCGAACCGTTGGGACTGAACAATATTTATTGATTGTGTTTAGATATGCAGGCACGGTCCATTTGATATTCTGAGGGGGGAAGGGGTTTCGAAAAAAAATAAATTTGCTATGAATTTTGATGGAAAATATAAATTTGCTAATGGGGTGCCAGAAAAAAATAATCTTGTCCTTACAAGTAATCTGAATTTTAAAAATAACCTTACAATTTCGATAATATTCCTGAAAATTTTCCGGATCGCTTCGCTCGTCGCTGTATCCAATAAGAAAATTTTAGGCTCCCTTCGCTCGCCATACTTTTCTATAAAAGCGTAATTTCGTTAAAAGCAAATTTCATATTTTCAAATATATTGAAAAAATGCAAGTTAATGAAAAAAGCTTGATCCTTAAAGTATTAAGGCCGATGGGAACTTTCGAGCATCCGGTTCAGATTTTACAATGCGTCGCCGGTTTCCTAAGTAGCAATAACAGGTGGTTGCAGGTACAGAAATGAGATTCTTTTAGACAAATATGGTGATATTTCACATTTCAAAGGGGACTTTTGCCAAATTTGTCTATTTTGCGACGTCAGGAAACCCTTTTAAAGGCGAGATAAACCCAAAAGCGTAAGTTCTGTCATTTAAGTTGCACGAGAAGATTCGGAGTTATATATGACGAGCTTTTAGGTAAGGTAAGGGGTAGGTTCACTAACTGCCAAAATCGGCCCTAAATTTTTATGAATAATTTTTTTTTGAAAATTATGATTCAGTATCTCTTATATTTATCTCAAATACCTGCCGATATAGAAAGTAAATATTTTTCATTGACAAAACGTGCGTTAGTTATGACGTCACATTTTGACGTCATTTGCTCTGCAGGACGGAAAATGAAGGAAAATCGCCATATTTTTGCATAAATCTTTAAAATTAGTATAGGCGCCAACACTCACCCAACATCATTTTTATGTTGATCGAAAGATAGATTGCAAATCTAACTTTTTATATAAAGGTATTTTGGGTGAGGGCTGGCGCCCTACTTATTTTCATAAATTTTGACCAGGATTTTGCCAATTTCTCACGATTTTTCAGCATTTTACGACTTTAAGCCGATTTTGAAGCCATATCTTTCGGTGTATTGAACGTAAATTAAAATATTTATTTGGTATTTCACAGAACCGCACATTTAACTTCCTTGATACGAAATACAATCGAAATCTAAAGCATTCTAAAATAAGGGCCTATTTTTGATTGTTCCCGAACTTGCTGCTTTCCATTTAATTTTCTCTCAGCATGTTGATTTAGGTGATACATCCTGGCTTATATGATCGGAAATGATGACAGAATCTAAGCTGTGCATGGTCCATGTCATTCACATTGAACAAGAGGCTTGGTTACCAACTTGTGAAGGGGTTAACTTGGATAATTATTCTAGCATGTCAACTATTAAACTGTGGGATGCTCTGCTCTGTCCATGACAGGGCCAAGATTTCAATGTGTTAAAGTGAAGTGCATGTTGCGTATATTGTTTTGATTATTATGATTATTTTCTTTATTTCTGTTGGTTCCCTCGATCATGGTTTCAGTTGTACATTAAAATTGTTTGATAAACATGGTTTAAGTATAATCTAATAGTAACATGTATGAGGACTGAGTGATCCTATCATTACCGGTACAGACTATGTAACTGTGTGTCTGTATAAAGACTAATGTACTGACTTGATTCGCGTAATTGGATCCACAGTGTATTTATAGTAAGGTAGTTGGAGAATACCTAAATGTAAAAAAAAAAAAAAAAAACAAAAAAAAAACAAAAAAAAAAAAAAAAAAACCCAACAAATAAACTAAGAATGTTGGTCAGCATCTTAATTCTTGTATGGAGTTTATAAATTATTCATATATAATGTTCAGTCTTCTGTTATGAATTTTCATGAAAAATATGGAAATTTCATTTTTGCGACAATGTTCCTATTCAAGAAGTATAATGATGTACTAGTCATACATTATATTTGAGGAAAGGCTTCATCTATTATAATTAAAAAAAAAACCACATTACTGTTTATAGAAATTAACTATTTCTAATAACACATGAGATTTCAAGAATGAAAGAAGGGAGAGGATCTCCAACGGGACCCAGTTGCAGCACTCACAGCAAAACACCAAAACACCCCGTTCCAAAACACAAAGGACGAGCATAGTATGAGACGGAAAAGAGACATACAACATGTAAACATCAAACACAAAAGGCTACACATAAACCGACGAGACCAATAGGCAACCGGTGCCGACTTTGGATGGCCATTTGCCACGCAAGTAGCAAATGGTGTGGTTATCCGGGATTACGTGCGCACAACCCTCTCACTTCTCCAATTACCCAGAGGTCTCGAAGAACGTACAATTGTGGTGTAAAACAACCTTCTCACTTTAAGATGACATCACACAAACAAGACCGCAAAACGTAGAGGCCCCAGCAACACAGTTGAATATGTAAATGGATATAAAAAGAGGGCGTGCGTAATACAGTCCGTGTTATGATATAATTCATGTTTCAAATGAGGGGGTATATATTCAACATGTAGTCATACATAATTGGTGAGGGTAGGCTTCATCTTTACTAAAGAGTTTAGTGATATTTTTATATACTAAATATATGTTTATTTCTATTTATGAGATAAAAATAGCTTCTTAATACTTAGACTCTATTTATTTACTACAAAACTGACGTTTTATGTAAGGGGGTATATGAATTCAAAGTGCAATTAAAGGCAATAAGTGAGGCTAGGCTTCTATTGTTGTAACTTTTAAAAAAATTAATATATCATTCCTATTATTTATGAAATAACGTATACATCATTGCTCATAGATTTGAAGAAATTTTACGACAAAATTGATGCTCGAAATAAGGGGGTATACATATGCAATATACAATTGCACACAAATACTTTGGGCAGGATTCTTTTAAGTATTTGTATAGACCTAAGATATAGTTCTTAATATTGATGTAAGTTAAAGTATATCTTAACACCTTAGATTTTGAGAAATTAGCATGAAAGTGAACATATTTACTAAATATATTGACGTTTTAATTAAGGGGGTATATGTATTATTAGTGCAGTCATATACAATAGGTGAGGGAAGGTTTCTTCTATTGTTACTTTTTTGAAACATAATATATTATTCATATTATTTATGAAATAAAGTATACATAATTACACATATATTTAAAGAAATTTTGCATGAAAGTGGACAATCGATGCTTGAAATAAGGGGTAAACGTATTCAATATACAATTGTACACAAATACCGTGGGTAGGCTTCTTCTAGTAAGCCTTTTTATAGACCTAAGATATAGTTTTTAATATTAATGCAGATTAAAGTATATGAGAAATTTGCAATTAAGTGAAGAATTATTACTTTTTTTCAATGAACGTTATGGGTTTGAAATACCAAAATTTCATATTATCATGAGAAATTTCTACATTTTTTTTCTATGGAAAATGTGCACTGAATCATTTTCTATAAAACTGATGTTTAAGGTGGCTCAATAATCCAAGAATTCTTTGTCAGAGGAAAACATAAATTTTGTTTACATGATATTGATATATGATGATTTATATTTGTAATTAAGATTACATATCATCGTTTCATTTGATTGACCAGTGGTCCTCTGAATATACATATGTAAACCAACTCCGAGATCCTTCGCAAAACAATATATTTTGATAGATAAAGACATGATATATTGATAATAATTCCAGATTTAAACCATTCTTGTCATAATTTTCACCATAATATCATCAAATATGTATATTTCTTTATAAATAATGCTTTCAAAGAGAGAAATAGCTAAAACTGTTCCAGAAAAGTACATTTTGTGTACCCCCACCCCAAAATGAGAATCTAAGAAAAGGTACCCGGTACCCTGATTTGACATCAAATTGGTAAGAAGTCTTTGTCAAAAGTTATTTTCTTTTACATATTTTTCAATGAAAAACTCTGTCCTTCGAAAAAAATATAAAAAAGTACATGTTATCGTTCATCCTGATTTAAAATACTTGGTTGTCATAGTAACGATTTTGTAAAACTTCGCAACAAGTCATATTAAAATGCCCCGTTCCCTTAGTTGACATTATAATGATGAAAATATTTGTCAAAAGCTGTTATGATTTACATATTTGTCAAGACCAAACTCTAATCTTTTTACAAAAGTACAAGACATTCCGCTTTACCTCGTTTCAATATCTTAAAAACCTACTCGGTTTACGCCGGACGGAGGACATACGACGGACGGCGGACGGCGCGCTATGACAATAGCTCAGGTGAGGTAAAAGAAATAAGATACTCCGAGTCGAGATTATTCTTTCCCAACATTTAGCGAAAGTTTCAAATTCTGGTGAATACTTACACAACTATGATCATCGAAATGAAAAAAAAAAAACAAGTTTACAAATAATAAGTCGAAAAAATAATCGAGAAAAGGGAAGTAATGTGTGTAATTTAAGATATCCCTGGACAAGCGTTATTCGCCGTTTTCCTTTGTAAACTTGTTAGTGTCAGTTAAATGGGTTTTGTCAAAAAAGTTCAAGTCAAAGCTTAAAAAAAATTTTGTTCAAAATTTTATTTCTATTTCCATGAATTTATTAAGAGAATGATACAGAAATATAAATAAGAGAAATAGACCTAAAGTAAACGGAAGCGTTTTAGACATTTTGACGTTCCATGTCAATATAATAAAGTGGACGTCAATCACCTCCCTCGTTCTCGATAATGCGTGCAGTTATCTGTAAAATGGATATATCTTTGAACAAAGCAGGGTTAAAACTAAACTTCATTCGCTGAAACTTTTCAAATAGGGAAACTTTATTCGATAACATCTCGCTGCAAAGTACGAAAGTTGACAAAATTGAAGAAAAATTCGTACCAAAGATTATTAGAGAAACCAAACTTGAAATATCTTATCTTTGATATCGCTAAAATCTCCAAGAAATATCCTGTTTGATCATTAACTTAAATTTAACTACTTCACTTTGTTCCCAAGCAACAACAGTTGAATTTCCGATGATGACGTTATAAACACGATACGTTTATATGGCGGTAGCAAGGGCGTCTCAATTACGGGATATCTTTGTATGTATAAATTTAACGATATATTTGACTAAATATTTATTACACTCAGATTGTAGATGATAAATTTCTGGTTCCATCGATACCCAACTTGTCGAAATCCGTCAAGAAACAAGCGAATTACGGATGAGTTTGAAGGCCGAAAAACAAATTTAAGGCCACAAATAAACGTACCGCACTCGATATCTGATGACGTCAAACGATTATTGAGCCTCCTTAAGAATGTGTTTCAGAACATTAATCAATAAATAAGTGTACATATCATAACTATGTTCTGTATTTGTTGAAAATAGGCATTTTGTATTTTCAATGGGTGGCCTTGAACTGTATTTTATAAGGAAATATGTGGGTAATCTCTTAGATTAAGGTTTCAATTGCAAGATATTAAGTTGTTCATTCAATTTTAACCACAAAAATACAAGGTAAAGAGGCAAATTTCAAAAGAATCCATCGGCCTTAATGAAAGGTATATAATTTGGTATTTGTGAGTAAGTCAAGAAAGTACACGGAAACCAGGTCCTCAGGTGAGCATCATGGCCTCCTTGGGCCTTTTATTGTAAACACATGACAGATTCAGTTTTCCTGCAGTGTTCATATAGATGTATTATTAATCTAAGGGGAAAGTTTTCAAAGCTACGATGAATGAAAAGTTTGAGATGAATTAATCGTCTGAGCAGGGAAACATCTCTTGCAATATCAAAATACACAATATATTATATAAGCATTCACAAAGAAATACTCATATCTATATATTGACAACTTTTCTTTATATTCAAAGGGGCATAATCTAGTTTGCTGACAAACGATCGTGTCCATGCAAATTTGATGCTATTGAATTTGAAGACGTTTAACATTAGTGATATGTCCAGGTAGTCGACTTCCTTAAACATTGATAAAGTTTTGTTTATAAGCTTTGATTCTACAGGTCATTGTCACTGATACTATCTCCCATCTATTGTCTGGGTGTTACAATTATATTTTCCTCTATGAAGATGAAACAAAACGATATGTAAGTGACAGGTTAAAGATTAGAATCTTTTTTTTTTCCTTTCATAAAATTTCTGAGAAAATATTGAGAAGACCTATTACAGAAATTTAAGTATTGTTTGGTATCCAAGGTTACTTACTACTTATTTACCCGTACATTACCCATCCGATAGTAAAACTAGTAAATGTAAATATAAATACAAAATAGAAATATAATTCTTGTTAGAATAAAAACACATAGAAAAATATAAACCCTTAGTCTTAGGTTTTGTGACCTAAAAAAGAATGAAAGTTCCGTTTTATAAACATTTCTCTCAATAAACCTCAGTATAATTTTTGGAATCTGATTTGGCTTTTGTCTTTGACCTTCTTTTGCTGATTAATGCCATACGGTGATACTCCTTCTTCATATCAAACGGAAGGACGGATAGACGGACTGACGTTCGTTTTAAGGGAGCAGCAAAGAATGCGCGAAAAGATCAACTTCAAAGATTTATTACTATTCCGTAAACGTTATAGAAAAGTAAAATAAGTAAACAGTAAACAAATGATTAAATTTTTTAACAATAAATTTCTATGCCCTTTCGCAAGCAATTTCACATTCAATATGAATTTGCAAAACGTAAAAAAGAGTATCACTATTTGTTTATCTAGTACGTTCAATGTATCAAAAAAGAAATAATTCATATCAAAAACAATCATTTCAAATTCTTTATCTATTGATTCCAATAACCTTTTTTCGTAAGATGTGAAGATTTCAGGGAAAATGTATGAACCTCTGAGTAATTGTATCAAATTTTCTAGGAAATACATGTAGGCAAATCAAGACATATATCAAGGTCACTAAGTCAACGCAATATGATTTATAAGTTAGGCAAAATTAATGGCTTACTTTCTTGAATTACAGCTGATCTTCGTAAGAACGTTCCAGTTTTCTACACAGCCGATTGTGCCTCATATGAAATTCATGTGAAATTTACATTACCTTTACATGAAAGTTCACACGAAATTTATGTAAAACGAGCACGAACATGAAATTTACATGAAATTTTTCACATGAAAATCATGTGAAGGTTTTTACATGGATGATATGTGAATTCAGTTTCCTGTGAAGGTCAATTAGAAAAATTCATGTGAAATTCATGTGAAGGAAATTTATGTAATATATGTAATAAATCTTATGTGAAATTTATGTGAATTTTACATGAACTTCCATGTGAAATTTACATGATGCTCATTTCATATGAATTTAATATGAGGCACAATTTGCTGTGTATATATTTCTCTGGGGTTTAATTTGATGTTTAGAATCTGGTTGCGGCTTTTGTGTTTGACTATCCTTTACTGATTCATACTATACCCCTTCTTTAATCCGAACAAAAGGACTGACAGACGGACCGACGTTTGTTACAAGGGAGCAACAATAAGGCATTAAAATACATGATGAATTTTATAAAAAGTAAAATAAATGAACACTGAACAAAGATGACTGAAAAATGACCGAAACACTGAACAAGAATGACTGAAATACTATATGTTTAAACTTATTAATGAAAATATTATTGTGTGATTATTCAGTACATTCGATGTATCAAAAAAGGAAATTAGTTCTTATCCAGTAATTCAAATAAGTTTTTTCTAGGTGGAAAATGTTTGAACCTCTTGATCAGTTCTAGAAAAGGCAGGTAGGCAAACGAAGACTCATATCTAGGTCACAAATTCTACGCAATCTAATTGTTGACTTAGGCAAGTGTGATAAGTCTACTTACTTGTATTACAGCTGGACTTCGGAACAAGGAACTCATTTATTAAATTCTTGAATGTAAACGTCTTCAAATTGAATAGCATCATTTTAGAACAGATAAATTGGCAACGTGGACCAGACATGCATGTTTCGGATACTTAACCCTCATCGGTGATGCCTGACATTTTGTTTCGGTGACTCGACCATTCGTCAATGTGTCACGTTAGTCCGTTGTTTCTTTACCCCAGTAATCTGTTTTTTCTCCTTCGGTCCCATTTTCAAACTTTACCACAGTGTTGTATGTTAAACGTCTTCAAATTCAATAGCATATTATATTCATTCGGGGGGGGGGGGGGGGGGCTATATAAAACATGCAAATGTCAAGGAATTCTGTAGGGTAGGATACTCCATGGTATAAGACTAAGATTAAGTCATTTTCCATTATTATTCACGCATTTTCTATGTTTTACTTTTGAATCATTTTTGCTGAATATATCATTAAATTAAATGACGTTTCCAGTTTGACAGTAAGTGTTTTAAATGATCTGACCTGCCATGGTTGCAATAGCACTTTCTATGTAGACATGACCTTAGACAATGTATGTTTGGTATGTACATGTATTGTTTTCCTTTCCAAGCGTGAACATCAACAACGGGCACGGTTAGCCAAACAGAGGATGCTTATTCCTCTCGGCCAAAGCTGTGCATGTCTGATCCATCCTGCAAATTTATCCGATCATAAATGATGCTTTCGAGTTTGAAGGCGTTTAACAATTGCTCTGGGGTCCGTCGATGCTCAGCTTGGTGCTCTACTGTGAGTGCTGCTGAGATTGTCGTCGGGATCTTTCTTATCTCATTTATTGTACATAGCGCATGCATTGACAAATTTGTTTCTAGATTCGTACGCATGTGTAGGTGATTGATGCCCTCCCATGATAAAATGTATTTCTTGAAAAATAGTATTTTCTCCATTGCTACAATAAAACAAAACACGCAGCACTTCTTTTTATGTAGGTCAAATATGATATGATAGTGATAGCATGCGATGACGACAGTTGTAGATTTCAAAGAGAAGGAAAGCGGAACTGAAATCGGAAGCATTCGTAGGATATTGATGCCCTCCCATGATAAACAGTATTTCTTGGAAAAAAGTACATTTTTCTTTGCTACAATTAGATAACTCACTCAGCGCTTCTTCTTCACTTAGGTCAAGTATGATAGCAAGTAGAATTTCAAGAGCAACATTTAAGAACGTATGGATTTGCAACATTGACCAGACATACAAGTTTGGGGCACTTTAACCCTCGTCAATGATCCTCAATCTAAAAAATATAATATGGAAAAAGAGTGTGATGATTTTGTAAAAAAAGTACAGAAAGACGTAGCAGGATTGGTGGGATATGATGCTACAGGACCCATGTTGTAGAAATTTGAAGATATTTTGATAACAGAAAATTTCGAATGCGTTGAAGAAACGATCAAACGAAGTTGATCGAAAATGGCTACATGTTGTGCAATCGGGGACTCCTGGTCGATAATAGAATACATGTTTATATTTCAATATTAACAATTTCAACCACTAGGTTGGAATCTCTGCTGATGAAGTGTTTTGTCCCCAGGGATGACATTTTCTTTCTAAAAGTAAGGTGTATCCCCCTGGTAACATAACTCTGTCCCTAGTAGGTTCTTTGGCAAGAATTGTATGTCATATGAAGACTTTTGCTTCTTCATAATTTCATACACCGTATAACCAATAAAAAATATTATCTTTATTTTCGCGAGTACAATTTTTCGCGATTCCGAAATTACAAACAAATATTTACATATTATTTCTCTGTTTTGAACCTTCCATTATGGACGTTCCAGTTAGTTTTCTCTTTACGTTAAATCGGGGTATGTGAAGAATGACACAAATACAATAAAAACGAAATATAACTATCAAACAAATTTCAATTATACAATACAAAAGACATATTTTTCGCGAGAACAGTTTTTTCTCGCGATTTCAAATCACTTGTGAATATAACGAAAATTAGTATATCGCGGAAATTTCTGGTTATACGGTAGTTTGGATTTCCTCTTTTTGGTCCTCGAACATAACTGATGAGGCAAAGCTTTCTGAATTGCGCGTATTGTGCATGAAATTTGATAATTGAAAATATATTTTAATATCGACAATTGTCAGATATTCGACGGTTTAGAGAATGGTATAAATACATGTATATAATTTGGTATTTGTGAGTAAGTCAAGAAAGTACATGGGAAGTAGGTCCTCATTTGAGCATCATGGCCTATTTGGGCCTTTTATCGTAAACACTTAACGGATTCAGTTTTCCTGCAACGTTTATATAGATGTATAATAAATCTAAAGGGGAAAATGAAAGTTTTCAAAGCTACGATGAATTAAAAGTATGAGATGAATTCATCGTCTGAGCAATTAAACATCTCTTGCAATATCAAAATACACTACATGTAAACGTCTCCAAATTGAATAGCATCATTTAAGAACAGATAAATTGGCAACATGGACCAGACATGCACGTTTCGGGTAATTAACCCTCGTCAGTGATCCTCAAATCTAAACAATGTAATATGCCAAACAATTATGAAAGTTGCTTTGTCGAAAAAGCGTACCGAAAGACGTAGCAGGATGGGTGGGATATGATGCTACAGGACCCACGTTTTTGAAATTTCAGGAAATTTTGATAGCAGAAATTTTAGAATGCGTTGAAGAAACGATCAACCGAAGTTGATCGAACTTGGCTATATATATTAGATAAGCAAATAAAAACACAAACACTAAAATACACATATAATCGGCCCCTTGGCCTTTATCCAGTGTAAAAAAACGACGGTCTATAACAATTCTAAGTAATCTCATTCCTTGCTTCTTTGGCGCTCATTGCAAATGCATTGTATTACACTTGATAAAGACCAAGGGGCCGAATGTTTGTGTATTTGAGTGTTTGTGGTTTTATTTGTTATAATCCCTTACCTTTGGAAGAAAAATTTCAATCTATTAGACAAGCATTCACAACGACATTCTAATATCTATATATTGAAAAATTTTCTTAATATTCACAGGGCATAATTTAGTTCGCTGACAAACGATCTTGTCCATGCAAATTTGATGCTATTGAATTTGAAGACGTTTAACATAAGTGATATGTCCAGTTTGTCTACTTCCTTAAATCATCGATAAAGTTTTGTTTATAAGCTTTGATTCTACAAGGTCATTGTCACTGATACTATCTCCCATCTATTCTTTGGTTTTTACATTTATTTTTTCCTCTATGAAGATGAAACAAAAAGATTTGTAGAAATATTAGTGACAGGATAAAAATTAGAATCTTGTTTTTTTCCTTTCATAAGATTTTTGAGAAAATATTGAGAAGACCTATTACAGAAATTAAAGTATTGTTTGGTATCCATGGTTACTTATTACTTATTTACCCGTCCATTACACACCCGATAGTAAAACTAGTAAAAGTAAATGTTTATCCAAAACAAAAATATTCTTCTTGGTAAAATTAAGACACATAAAAAATATAAATCCTTAGATTTAAGTTTTGTGACCTAAGAAAGTGTGAAAGTTCCGTTTTATAAACATTTCTCTCAATAATCCGAAGTATAATTTTTAAAATCTGATTTAGGATTTTGTGTCCGACATTCTTTTACTGATCCATGTCATACGGTGATACTCCTACTTCATATCAAACAGAAGGACGGATAGACGGACTGACGTTCGTTTTAAGGGAACAACAAAGAATGCATGAAAAGATCAACTTCAAAGATTTTGACTATTCTGTAAAAGTTATAAAAAAATAAAATGAGTACAAAGTGAACAAAAATGATTAAGTGTTTTAACTAGCAATTTCTATGCCCTTTTTATAAGCGATTTCACATTCAACTTGAATTTGCAAAACGTAGAAAAGAGTATCACTCTTTGTTTATCTAGTACGTTCAATGTATCAAAAAAGAAATAATTTATATCAAAATCAATCATTTGAAATTCTTTATCTATTGATTCTAATAACTTTTTTTATCGTAAGTTTTGAAGATTTAAGGGAAAATATTTGAACCTCTGAAGTAATTGTATCAAATATTCTATGAAATACATGTAGGCAAATCAAGACGTATATCTATGTCACCAAGTCAAGGCAACTATATTTATAAGTTAGGCAAATTGGAAAGCTTACTTTCTTGAAAAATCAAATTCAAGGAATTGTGGTCCCCCGCTTTTGGGTGTTTGTCTTTAAAGAATGTTTACAGACCCCCCCTTCTTCTCATATATTATCAACATTCTAAATATGAAAGATTAAACTCCAAGTTAAGGTCAAAGGGTACAAACTTTTGTTTTGTTACCAAGGGACAGGGCTTATGAAAAGTAATACGTATGCACATGTGAAATATTAAAGTCCTATCATTTAAAGTACCATCCAAAACTTATGGTCGAGGTTGATGTTTTTAAATGTGGGTCAACATCCAAGCACGAGGACACAAGGTCAGAATGTTGTTACCAACAGAAAGGTCTTGTCACAAGGAATACATATGTGAAATGTAAAAGCCCCATCACTTTTCGTTCAAAAGTAATGGTCAAGTTTAAAGTTTTTGAAAAGTATGTCAAACTCCAATGTTAAGGTCACAAGGTCAAAAATTTTGGTCTCCATGGAAAGATCCTTTCACAAGAAATACACATGTGAAACATCGAAGCCCTATCACTTTCCATTAAAAAGTTATGGAGAAGGTTATAGTTTTTTGAAAAGTAGGTCAAAGTCCAAGGTCAGGGTCACAAGGTCAAAAGTTTTGGTATCCGTGGAAAGGTCTTGTCACAAGGAATACGCATGTGTAATATGAAAGCCCTATCACTTTCCATTCAAAAGTTATGGTCAAGGTTACATTTTTTAGATAGTAGGTCAAAGTCGATGGTTAAGGTCACAAGGTCAAAAATTTTGGTATCCATAGAAAGGTCTTGTCAAAAGGAATACACATGTGTAATATGGAAGCGCTCTCACTTTCCATTCAAAAATTATGGTCAAGGTTTAAGTTTTTGATAAGTAGGTCAAAGTCCAAGGTCAAGGTCAAAAGGTAAAAAAATTTGGTATCCATGGAAAGGTCTTTTCACAAGGAATACACATGTGTAATATTAAAGCCCTATCACTTTCCATTCAAAAGTTATGGGCAAGGTTAAAATTTTTAATATGTAGCTCAAAGTCCAAGGTCGAGGTCACAAGGTAAAAAATGTTGGTACCCATTGAAAGGTCTTGTCACAAGGAATATACATGTGCATTATCAAAGCCCTATCACTTACCATTCAAAAGTTATTTACAAGGTCAAAGTTTTTGTGACTGACGTACAGACGGACGGACGGACAGACGGACAGACGGACAGACGAACCGGTTTTAATGTCCCCGCGCTTTCGCGAAAGCGGGAGACAATTACAGCTGAGCTTCGTTAGAAAGTTCCTGTTTCTTATATATTTCTCTGGGGTTTAATTTGATGTTTTGAATCTGATAGCGACTTTTGTTTATGACTATCATTTACTCTTACTATACCCTTTCTTTAATCCAAACGAAAGGACTGACAGACGGACCGACATTTGTTACAAGGGAGCAACAATAAGGCATTGAAAGACTTTTTGAATTTTATGAATAGGTATAAAAGGTAAAATAAATGAACACTGAACAAAAATGACTGAAAAATGACTGAAACAAAATGACTGAAATAAAATATTTTTAAACTAATTAATGAACGTATTATTGTGTGATTATTCAGTACATTCGATGTATCAAAAAGGAAATAAGTTTTATCCAGTACTTCAAATAAGTTTTTTGTAGGTGGAAACTGTTTGAACCTCTTGATCAGTTGTTCTAGAAAAGGCAGGTAGGCAAATAATGACTCATATCTAGGTCACAAAGTCTACGCAATTTAATTGATGAGTTAGGCAAATGTAATAAGTTTGCTTACTTGTATTGAAGCTGGACTTCGGAACAAGGAATTGATTCATTAAATTCTTTAATGTAAACGTCTTCAAATTGAATAGCATCATTTCAGAACAGATAAATTGGCAACGTGGACCAGACATGCATGTTTCGGATACTTAACCCTCATCAGTGATGTCTGAACATTTCGTTTCGGTGACTCGGCCATTCTACAATGTGTCACGTTAGTCCGTTGTTTCTTTACCCCAGTAATCTGTTTTTTTTCTCCTTGGGTCACATTTTCAAACTTTACCACAGTGTTGTATATTTATTCAGGGAGGGGGGTGTCTATATAAAAACATGCAAATGTCAAGGAATTCTGTTGGGAAGGCTATTCCATGGTATAAGACTAAGATTAAGTCATTTTCCATTATTACTCACGCATTTTCTATGTTGTTCTATTAAATCATTTTTGCTGAAAATATAATTAATGACGTTTCCAGTTTGACAGTAAGTGTTTTAAATGTTCTTCCCTGCCATGGGTGCAATAGCACTTTCTATGTAGACATGACCTTAGACATTGTATGTTTTGTATGTACATGTATTGTTTTCTTTTCCAAGCGTGAACATCAACGGCGGGCTCGGCTAGCCAAACAGGGAATGCTTACTCCTCTCGGGCATAGCTGTGCATGTCTGGTCCATCCTGCAAATTTATCCGATCATAAATGATGCTTTCGAATTTGAAGGTTTGGGGTCCGTCGATGCTCAACTTTGTGCTTTACTGTGAGTGCTGCTGAAATTGTCTTCGGGATCTTTTTTAGCTCACCTGAGCCATAGGCTCAAGTGAGCTATTGTCATAGTGTTGCGTCTGTCGTCCGTCGTCCGTCGTCGTCGTCGTCGTCCGTCGTCGTCGTAAACTTTTCACATTTTCAACTTCTTCTCCAGAAAAGCTGAAGGGATTTTGATGAAACTTGGTAGGTATGAAGTACTCATGGTCTCCTACAAGTGTTGTTGTTTTTCGTCCGGATCTGTCAACAGGTGGCGCCACCACAGCCAAAAGTAGGTCACGGGGGGTACCCTCCTTTGACAAACTTCTTCTTCAGAACCGAAGCATGTATCGACAAACCGAAAGCATCAAGATGATCTAGAGAGATGTCTTAAGAAGTGTTGTTATTTTTGGTTCCACTTTGAAGTCAAATTTTTGACGCGTTTTTTGACGTCTTTTCGGACTTAGTCAGAAATGCACATTTTTGCACTATTTCTTTAAATAACTCGATAAGTGTATGATTTTACACACTCATTTACTACATATTTATCATATTTTACTCTCTTAATGCTTTGATATGTATTTTATGCTTAATTTTTTTTTATGAATTTTTTTCTTATGTAAAAAGGAAGGGGGGGGGGGGGGTGATTTTCATACATTTTCTGCTTCTTTTCTATAACCACTCTTCAGATTGTCATGACAATTTGTAGGTAAGAGGTACTCAAGCATGGTACCCTACAAGTAAAAGAATTTTGTCAAGATATCCACTTTTGGATTTTTAAGGAATATTTTTTAAGATTGTACATAGGTATAATGTATGTTTTCCATGCCCAATGGACCCATGGGGAGTGGCTTTAAACCCCGACGGGACCCCAACAAAATTTTTTTCCCTTTTTAGCTCACCTGAGCCATAGGCTCAAGTGAGATATTGTCATAGTGTTGCGTCTGTCGTCCGTCGTCGTCGTCGTCCGTCGTCGTAAACTTTTCACATTTTCAACTTCTTCTCCAGAACGGCTGAAGGGATTTTGATGAAACTTGGTAGGTATAAAGTACTCATGGTCCCCTATCCAGTACTTCAAATAAGTTTTTTGTAGGTTGAAAATGTTTGAACCTCTTGATCAGTTGTTCTAGAAAAGGCAGGTAGGCAAATAATGACTCATATCTAGGTCACAAAGTCTACGCAATTTAATTGATGAGTTAGGCAAATGTAATAAGTTTGCTTACTTGTATTGAAGCTGGACTTTGGAACAAGGAATTGATTCATTAAATTCTTTAATGTAAACGTCTTCAAATTGAATAGCATCATTTCAGAACAGATAAATTGGCAACGTGGACCAGACATGCATGTTTCGGATACTTAACCCTCATCAGTGATGTCTGAACATTTCGTTTCGGTGACTCGGCCATTCTACAATGTGTCACGTTAGTCCGTTGTTTCTTTACCCCAGTAATCTGTTTTTTTTCTCCTTGGGTCACATTTTCAAACTTTACCACAGTGTTGTATATTTATTCAGGGAGGGGGGTGTCAATATAAAAACATGCAAATGTCAAGGAATTCTGTTGGGAAGGCTATTCCATGGTATAAGACTAAGATTAAGTCATTTTCCATTATTACTCACGCATTTTCTATGTTGTTCTATTAAATCATTTTTGCTGAAAATATAATTAATGACGTTTCCAGTTTGACAGTAAGTGTTTTAAATGTTCTTCCCTGCCATGGGTGCAATAGCACTTTCTATGTAGACATGACCTTAGACATTGTATGTTTTGTATGTACATGTATTGTTTTCTTTTCCAAGCGTGAACATCAACGGCGGGCTCGGCTAGCCAAACAGGGAATGCTTACTCCTCTCGGGCATAGCTGTGCATGTCTGGTCCATCCTGCAAATTTATCCGATCATAAATGATGCTTTCGAATTTGAAGGTTTGGGGTCCGTCGATGCTCAACTTTGTGCTTTACTGTGAGTGCTGCTGAAATTGTCTTCGGGATCTTTTTTAGCTCACCTGAGCCATAGGCTCAAGTGAGCTATTGTCATAGTGTTGCGTCTGTCGTCCGTCGTCCGTCGTCGTCGTCGTCGTCCGTCGTCGTCGTAAACTTTTCACATTTTCAACTTCTTCTCCAGAAAAGCTGAAGGGATTTTGATGAAACTTGGTAGGTATGAAGTACTCATGGTCTCCTACAAGTGTTGTTGTTTTTCGTCCGGATCTGTCAACAGGTGGCGCCACCACAGCCAAAAGTAGGTCACGGGGGGTACCCTCCTTTGACAAACTTCTTCTTCAGAACCGAAGCATGTATCGACAAACCGAAAGCATCAAGATGATCTAGAGAGATGTCTTAAGAAGTGTTGTTATTTTTGGTTCCACTTTGAAGTCAAATTTTTGACGCGTTTTTTGACGTCTTTTCGGACTTAGTCAGAAATGCACATTTTTGCACTATTTCTTTAAATAACTCGATAAGTGTATGATTTTACACACTCATTTACTACATATTTATCATATTTAACTCTCTTAATGCTTTGATATGTATTTTATGCTTAATTTTTTTTTTATGAATTTTTTTCTTATGTAAAAAGGAAGGGGGGGGGGTGATTTTCATACATTTTCTGCTTCTTTTCTATAACCACTCTTCAGATTGTCATGACAATTTGTAGGTAAGAGGTACTCATGCATGGTACCCTACAAGTAAAAGAATTTTGTCAAGATATCCACTTTTGGATTTTTAAGGAATATTTTTTAAGATTGTACATAGGTATAATGTATGTTTTCCATGCCCAATGGACCCATGGGGAGTGGCTTTAAACCCCGACGGGACCCCAACAAAAAATTTTTTTCCCTTTTAAGCTCACCTGAGCCATAGGCTCAAGTGAGCTATTGTCATAGTGTTGCGTCTGTCGTCTGTCGTCGTCGTCGTCCGTCGTCGTAAACTTTTCACATTTTCAACTTCTTCTCCAGAACGGCTGAAGGGATTTTGATGAAACTTGGTAGGTATAAAGTACTCATGGTCCCCTACAAGTGTTGTTGTTTTTCGTCCGGATCTGTCAACAGGTGGCGCAACCACAGCCAAAAGAAGGTCACGGGGGGTACCCTCCTTTGACAAACTTCTTCTTCAGAACCTTATGTAAAAAGGAGGAGGGTGATTTTCATACATTTTCTGCTTCTTTTCTATAACCACTCTTCAGATTGTCATGACAATTTGTAGGTATGAGGTACTCATGCATGGTACCCTACAAGTGAAAGAATTTTGTGAAGATATCCACTTTTGGATTTTTAAGGAATATTTTTTTAAGATTGTACATAGGTATAATGTATGTTTTCCATGCCCAATGTTTCAGGTGCAACTACAGGAAAAAAACCTTCTTGGTATGATTAATCATTTTAGATCGACATTTCATCCATAGTTACAGCTGATAATTCAACAAGTGACACATGTTTCAATGTCTTATTGATTGACCTGTTATGTGATATGATTCAATTATTTAAATTCTTTATACTTATTTAGAATTTTATTTTGAAAGTCGGGAACAAAATTTCAAAAGCGGCATTGTTTTGCCGTGTACCCGAAGGGGATTCCCCATGTAGAAATGTGATACCTTTAGTAATGCGATACATTTCAGGAGATACAGTGCAAACGGAATAGATTTTTATTTAATGTGCATTATACTTGGAACACTTTCATAATGGTTATCATTTATGTACTTGGAACACTTGCATATACTTGTTATCATGTATAAAGTTTGCTCGAATTTCTTCTGTCTTAAACTCTCTTAGATGAAGTAATTTACGGACTAATTTCTTGAAGAAACGTCTAATGAGTAATCTCTTCCTCTGGATTTTGAGAATGCATAGGACATTTAATATCTGAAATTCTTGAAATAAATAATTCAGTTCTGCAGAGTTCCTGAAATCTTGCTATGAAATGTTGAACCACAGAAAGCTGTTGTTTAAATAGAGAAAATAAATTATTATTTACAACCATAAGCCACTGTGTTCGACATCTTGTATGCATAATATTTCTAAGAGGAACACAGAGGCCTGAGGTTGTGAATAATAAAACATTTTCTCTCATAAAATGACAGGTTCCTGTGATAAGACATTTGGGAATTTTTATCTGTTCAAATAATAGATACATGATGAGTTTTTATCGGACCAAATAACTTTTTGTCGGCAAATTCTATGCAACCGATACATTTCATGAACTCTCTCCGCTCACAACTTTTCCGTGTAACAGACCTTTGATGAGGTAAAACAATTTGTTAACAGTAAATAATGATGTCGTAGGTCTGCTAGTTGGACAAGCTTAACAATTTCATGGGCCTTTTAATTTGTTTCAAACTACGAAACCTAGAGAAACCACTTGAGTTGTTGAACAGCGTATGCTGAAATGCGACACTCCTTCTCGCCTGTTGAAATATGCATAGACAAGAAGCGCCGCATTTCAGCATATTCACTGAAAATTATTTGTTCAAGTGGCTTCACTGGGTCATGAGGTTTGATACACCATACACTGCTTTTTGGAAAACAAACTGGCCCTATTTCTGCACAACTCACTTGAACTGATAAATATTGGATTAAAACGATTTTAACTGTACGTTTCATGTATTTGAGATGAAATCAATACTATTCAAAAGTATTCATAGAATTCAGTATACTTTAATATAAATAAAGGCAAAACCGAAAAATCTTTGTTTTTTATGCCCCTGGAATAAAAGATTCGGGAGAATATAGTTTTTGGCCTGTCCGTCTGTCTGTTTGTCTGTCTGTTTTCCGAAAAACTTTAACATTGGGCATAACTTTTAAATGGAAGCTGGTGATAGAGGTTTCATATTTCACATGTGTATTCCTTGTGACAATACCTTTCCATTGATACCAAAATTTTTGACCTCGTGACCATAACCTTGACCTTTGACGTCCTTCTCAAAAACTTTAACATTGGGCATAACTTTTGAATGATTAGTGATAGAGGTTTCAATTTTTACATGTGTATTCCTTGTGACAAGATCTTTCCATTGATACCAATATTACGCTGACCCTGACCTCTCACATACTTAACAGAAAATGGCCTTTATACTAACAAAGATGCCGCCGGGGGCATTCTCGTTTCTCAAACACATGCTTTATAATTTCTGGCATGCTAGCTATCAATAATGAAAGGTTTTGTGTTCAATTTTAAATAAACTTAATTTATGAAATCATTTCATTGTTTTATTCTTTTTCTGCTGCACATTAATGTACAATATGATTTTATTTTTGATGTTGCATAATTGATCTATACTGGCTGGGCATATGACGTTGGACCACTTATCCGTCTTTTCAAATCAGTAAAAAAGTTATTGTTTTGAATGTGACTATTTTTTTCTTTTTTGTACTTTTAAAGGTTGTCTGAAAAAAAAACTTCTCTGCATCCAGCAAAAATCTTTTTAGAAAGGTTGTGGGCTAAAATCCTGGTACTGGCACTATCAGTATTCAATGTCAGTATGTCAATAAGAGCGTGCATGGGTATCAGGTGAGCGTTGTGCCCCCTGGGGCTCTTGTTATCCCATTTTATTGTACACAGCACATGCATTTAAAAATTTCTTTCTAGATTCGTACGCATGCGTAGATGATTGATGCCCTCCCATGATAAACTGTATCTCTTGAAAAATAGTATTTTCTCCTTTGCTACAATGAACAAATCGCGCAGCACTTCTTTTTATGTAGGTCAAATATGATATGATAGTGATAGCAGGCGATGACGACATTGGTAGATTTCAAAGAGAAGGAAAGCGGAACTGAAATAGGAAGCATTCGTAGGATATTGATGCCCTCCAATGATAAACAGAATTTCTTAAAAAAAAAAGTACTTTTTCCTTTGCTACAATAAGATAAATCACTCAGCACTTCTTCTTAACTTAGGTCAAGTATGATATGATAGTGATAGCAGGAAATAGACTACTGATAGAGATCTTGTGAATATCTCTTGGAAATACATCAGTAACTAGGTGAACCCCTAGATTAAAGTTAAAGGGTACATGAATATCCAATTGCACTAATAATGATTCCACGTTCTTCTTGTTGTTCAGAAGACCATTTTCGATGATATACCAGAAGTATTATTAATAAGGTTATCTAGAGATTCATAGAGTCAAAGCATTTCTTATTAACATCAAACCATCATGTCTATAAATACAAAAATCGAAGAAGGGGTGGATAGGTGGAGGTGGTGTACATATTTTTTGAATTGCTTCCAAGAAAGGAGAGGATCTCCAACAACACTAGATTGCAACACCCACAGCGAAACCCCAAACACCCAATGCAAAAAAACAACAAAAAACCACAGAACAGACACCCACAAAAAGAGGCGCAAAATGGACAAGGAACACGGGTTCGTCTACAGGTACCGCCATCACAGGCAAATGTAGATCCCTAGGAAATTACTTTGACAATTTCAAAGCATTTATATATTTATAATATATACAGATGTCACAAGAAGTGCTGATTTTTTGTTTACCCCACTTGTGGGTATCTTTTCAAGTGCATGTTAAATGTCTTGATACATTCCTGCTGTTTTTGTCTGATTTAAGTAAAGTAAAAAGATGACTAGAAAAACTGTTTTTCGACTTTTCGATTTCATTCAGTGATTTAACATGTAACTTGACAAATTTACATGTTTCATATGAATATTCATAAAAAACAAACACAGTATCGCATATATCATACAAATGAATTTATAACAAACATAATTATTCTTCTAAACATAATATATTAAGAGAGAGACGTAGAGATAAATAACGTATTGAAAAACAAAAACTTGGAACAACTTTTGGAAAATTGAATGTCAGTGATACGATAAAATGAAAAGATTTAAATAATTTCATGCAAGAATTCAAATAGATCATTTTAAGAGATCTCGTGATGTATGAAATCACACATGTTAATTCACTTCTATTGTTCTATAAACTATAATTAGCAACGCCCTGATTGGCTGACACCGTCGCCGACGCTCCTGAATAAATCACCATATACCACGGTCTAAAATAGATCGGGATTACCCCACTTACTTCTGCAAATAGCAACGTTATTTATTGTGAAAAAATATGAAATTATAGAATAAGACAGATATGGACTTTAAACTAAGTATATGTGATAAGGCTTCGCCTTGGTCAATATTTTCACAGTAAGTCAATATCACATCATATATACTGAGGTAAAAGTCAATAATTGTATAATATACCATATTCATCAGTGAAAGGAACATCGAAGAAGTGTGACAGTCTAATTCGAAAGTGAAATGTCAAAATTCATCGAAATTCAAATTCGGCGCAAGCAGCACATGTTTTGACTCAAACCAAAATCAAAAATATCTTCTATTGCTTTCTTAATCAATTTGAATTCTTGTTTCATTTTCATTTTCTTGGTCAATTGTAATCGCAGCCTCATTCGGATTTTGAGTTGTTCCAATGGATCCGCCGGGATCACCTTGCTGATTGCTGAAAAACTTTTGTACTTCCCCTTTATTTAACAATACTTTCTGCTCATTGGATTGATTGAATAAAAGGGGAGCAAAGGCAGGGAAAACGAATGTGAAAACAAATGAAATTAAAGTATCAAAATGCATCACATCATTAGCATTATTGGAATTTGAATGTTGTTCAACAGTTACAAAGAGGATCATTCCAGTCAGAAACATTTTACAAACAAAATAAAAGAAATGGATTCGTACAGGAAACACATGAGAAGCTACATTATCAAATTCTGTTACTTCGATGAAGTTTGACTCTAGATTAATTTTGCTATTTTCGCGGACTTTGAACATCATTTCTAGAAGTTCCCCATAGAGACCCGTGAAGGAATTATAATGATGCACACAGTAAATTAGTAGAATGACACATGAGTATATCAAAGTGACATGATGTGAGTCCATCAAAGGTAAAGAAATAAAAAATGTATAACAAAAACATTTTATGATAGTAGAAAACATTTCAGATATTGAATACTTTAAATTAAAGAATGAAAAACAGAGAAAAATTATCAATGAAGTGAACATTACATTGCAAAATATGATAAGCATTCTTTTAAATATGGCGAAAAAAGGCACATTATCAATATAATTGCATACGATGTCAGAAAGTACAGAATGTAAGTTTGACATTAACTTGATTGAATAATTAAATATATACCAAAACGTTGGAGACATACATAATATTTGTAAAAGTATGTTACACACAAAAACAATTATACTCGGTACAAGAAGTAAATTTTTCTTATACTTATTCCATTTGTTGCATTTTGTTTTAAAAAAGGAGATATTCATAACTAAATGCCAAAATTTGCAGGAAAATATTAAAGATTGTCTGTTGATCATATTATGGAAATAATCTGTATCTGATATGACACTAAAAACTTCCTTGAATTGGATAGGAGCTGAAAGACTTTCTCCTTTAAGATATGCATGAAAATTAAAGCAATATGTTTCTCCTTTTTGACCAGCATTTATGAAAATAATAAAACAAATTACGTAGAGCGGATTCACTATAGTAACGCATATTAATGTGAAAATATTAACATTATCATTTTTTATACCATCATCAATAAATATAATAATAAATGGCAATGAAATACAGTAGATAGGGGCAATAGTTAACCAAATACCCTGATGTGAACATGATTGATCTATACATGGACCAAAGATACGATTATTAACTCGTTTGACTCCATAGGGTATATCGCCACGAGAATATGTATCGGAAGCATGATGATCAATTTCATCAATGTCTTGATTGTCTACTTCTGACACAACTGGCTTTGTCCTTGATCGGGTATGTGATGATTGCTCTTTAAGAGAAGTCACGGTTTGAGAGGGTAAAACAATTATAATTGGAAACCAAAGAACGCATAAAATACAAAGGAGATCTACCAAAGCGAATGGTAAAGATGCTGTGGAAAAATATGTACCAGTTCCATTGACGTCTGAAAAACACATGTAATCGTTTTTGGGCCAAATTATGAACACTTGGGACCAATCTATGAAAGGAAAATCTTGAGTGCAAAGTTCACCATTACTAATATTAGAAATTAGATTTGAAAAAATAAAATCCACGCTTTCGTTTGTTCCATTCGTCTCTTTGGCTGTGTTTACATTAATTTCATAGATGTTGTCTGTTAGGAGTCCAAACGTCCATATATGGAAATCATCCAGAAATGCTATCATGTGTTTTGATTTTTTGTTTATCCAAGCAAAATTCGTTTTATTGGTTTTTTTTCTGAAGAGGAAAAAATGGCACATCTTGATGCTCAGATTCATTTAGTTTTTCCAGCTTTGGATCGTTAACTTTGTCATAACTAAGTATATATGATAAGGCTTCGCCTTGGTCAGTATTTTCACAGTAAGTCAATATCACATCATATACACTGAGGTAAAAGTCAATAATTGTATAATATACCATAGTCATTAGTGAAAGGAACATCGAACAAGTGTGAAAGTCTAATTCGAAAGTGAAATGTCAAAATTCATCGAAATTCAAATTTGGCACAAGAAACACATTTTTGACCCAAACCAAAATCAAAATATTTTCTATTGCTTTCTTAATCAATTTGAATTCTTGTTTCATTTTCATTTTCTTGGTCAATTGAAACCGCAGCCTCATTCAGATTTTGATTTGTTCCAATTGATCCGTTGGAATCACCTTGATTGCTGTGAACATTCAATTCAATTGGTGATTGTTTTTTATTCATATTTTTAATGTTCCATTCCTCAACCAACTTTTGTATTTCCCCTTTATTTAACAATACTTTCTGCTCATTGGATTGATTGAATAAAAGGGGAGCAAAGGCAGGGAAAACGAATGTGAAAACAAATGAAATTAAAGTATCAAAATGCATCACATCATTAGCATTATTGGAATTTGAATGTTGTTCAACAGTTACAAAGAAGATCATTCCAGTCAGAAACATTTTACAAACAAAATAAAAGAAATGGATTCGTACAGGAAACACATGAGAAGCTACATCATCAAATTCTGCTACTTCGATGAAGTTTGACTCTAGATTAATTTTGATATTTTCGCGGACTTTGAACATCATTTCTAGAAGTTCCCCATAGAGACCCGTGAAGGAATTGTAATGATGTACACAATAAATTAGTAGAATGACACATGAGTATATCAAAGTGACATGATGTGAGTCCATCAAAGGTAAAGAAATAAAAACTGTATAACAAAAACATTTTATGATAGTAGAAAACATTTCAGTTATTGAATACTTTAAATTAAAGACTGAAAAACAGAGAAAAATTATCAATGAAGTGAACATTACATTGAAAAATATGAGAAGCATTCTTTTAAATATGGCAAAAAAAGGCATATTTTCAATATTGCATACGATGTCAGAAAGTACAGAATGTAAGTTTGACATTAACTTGATTGAATAATTGAATATATACCAAAACGTTGGAGACATACATAATATTTGTAAAAGTATGTTACACACAAAAACAATTATACTCGGTACAAGAAGTAAATATTTCATATACTTATTGCATTTGTTGCATTTTGTTTTAAAAAAGGAGATATTCATAACTAAATGCCAAAATTTGCAGGAAAATATTAAAGATTGTCTGTTGATCATATTATGGAAATAATCTGTATCTGATATGACACTAAAAACTTCCTTAAACTGGATAGGAGCTATAAGACTTTCTCCTTTAAGAAATGCATGGAAATTGAAGCAATATGTTTCTCCTTTTTGACCAGCATTAATGAAAATAATAAAACAAATTACGTAGACAGGATTCACAATAGTAACGCATATTAATGTGAAAATATTAACATTATCATTTTTTATACCATCATCAATAAATATAATAATAAATGGCAATGAAATACAGTAGATAGGGGCAATAGTTAACCAAATACCCTGATGTGAACATGATTGATCTATACATGGACCAAAGATACGATTATTAACTCGTTTGACTCCATAAGGTATATTACCACGAGAATATGTATAGGAAGCATGGTGAACCACTTCTAAGACAACTGGCTTTGTCCTTGGTTGGATATGAGATGATTCTTCTTTAAGAGAAGTCACGGTTTGAGAGGGTATATCGCCACGAGAATATGTATCGGAAGCATGGTGATCAATTTCATCAATGTCTTGATTGTCTACTTCTAACACAACTGACTTCGTCCTTGATTGGATAGAAGATGATTGCTCTTTAAGAGAAGTCACGGTTTGAGAGGGTAAAACAATTATGATTGGAAACCAAAGAACGCATAAAATACAAAGGAGATCTACCAAAGCGAATGGTAAAGATGTTGTGGAAAAATATGTACCAGTTCCATTGACTTCCGAAAAACACATGTAATCGTTTTTGGGCCAAATTATGAACACTTGGGACCAATCTATGAAAGGAAAATCTTGAGTGCAAAGTTCACCATTACTAATATTAGAAATTAGATTTGAAAAAATAAAATCCACGCTTTCATTTGTTCCATTCGTCTCTTTGGCTGTGTATACATTAATTTCATAGATGTTGTCTGTTAGGAGTCCAAACGTCCATGTATGGAAATCATCCGGAAATGCTAACATGTGTTTTGATTTTTTGTTAATCCAAACAAAATTCGTTTTATTGGTTTTTTTCTGAAGAGGAAAAAATGGCACATCTTGATGCTCAGATTCATTGAATTTTTCCAGCTTAGCATCGTTAACTTTGTGGATTAAATTAATAAAGATCATTTTTGTCTTGTAATCTGAAGTAAACCCTCTGAATAAAAGCTCACAATCATTTTCGATGAACGAACAATTGAACTTCTGGAATGAATTGGCCTTGCCTGTGACGAACATGATATCTATCACGATCATGAATGTAACTAGCTTCATCACTGAAAGAAAAAAAAGTCTTTTTTAATATCCCCTCTTAAAGTGCTATTGGACCATATATGATAATATTTTCCCTAATACCAACTCTAAAGATAAACCATTATAGACCAAAAAATAGTTTTCAGCTCTAACTTTACTCATACATAAATTAGTTTTGATGTTGCTGTTTTTAGCCATTAGCAGAAACCCTGATTCTATAAATGACCACTTCCGGTAAATGTGACGGAGACACTGATGACGTAGAAAGATGTACATGAAAGTAAACAATGTAGTGTACCGTGGAGGTATTGAAGTTGGTCTTGTATTTAATTTGCTCAGTATTAGATAATTTCTTGATCTTCTCGAGCATAAAATGTTAATGAATAATTCTAGTAAGAGCCTCCTTACATTGGCATATACAACTGAGCATCTCGAGAGAAAAAACAGGGATGGAAGGGAAAAGGGTGTTGCCGGGGATGGACGATTTCACAAATGATTTCATATAAGATTTTCTGTCCTTTTTTCTAAACCTACACAACTCGAACCACTGGATGAATATGCAGCCCGGCCTGTTTCAACACAGAAAGGGGGGGGGGGGGGCTTTACTAGTAACTTGGAATAAGTGCGGCTGTAGTTGCAGGCCGGGAGGCCCATGTCCATTCTTTTATTGATCTCAGTACTATACAACAAAGTATTACCTTTATTCATATCGTCATATAGAGCAGGGAACCATATTTTGCTGGTGACCATATTTCGCCGCTTCATAATTAATTGTCCCTCTTTGGTCACTGACTCACCGACAGGTTTATTTTTCTAAATCCTTTTAAATATGACCATTACAGTCTTTTTTGTATATTTTGACATTTTCTGTTATATAATTTTGATGAAAAATACTACAAAATCGGGAAAATGAATCAAAAGACCAAATGTGGCCGGAGGGGCGGGTGTTCAAAACATTCTTCTGAAAAACGTAGAAGGGGGATGTAATGATAATGGTATTGATTCATTTTCAAATTTATCTGCATTTGTGCACTGTAAGGAATATCGGGTAAATCTTATCTCAGGAGCTTCACTCAGTAAATTCTTACATTATTCTGAGAAGGTCGAATATACTGAATCTATTAAAAAATGAACAAAGTTTATTCTATCAATATATATGGTCACAATTTTAGAGTATAACAACGAAAAACGATTTGTCATTTTTGAACATAATAATTGCCACATTTTTTGGTCATATTACATTGTTTAAATTGAGGATCACTGACGAGGGTTAAATACCCAAAACGTGCATGTCTAGTCCATGCTGCAATTTTTTCTGTTCTTAAATGAAGCTTTTCAATTTGAAAAGGTTTAACATTGATAAACAAAGAGCAAGTTGAACTGAACTCATGGCTCTAGTATTTTGATAAATATTAACAGATCAAAAAATAAAAACGATATAACCCAGCGAAAAGGACTCTACCCTGAAGAAGACTTCGGTCGAAATGTTGGGACTGAGCATTTTATTTACAGTTGTTATTATTGATTCCCTAATTTGGGAATAAAAAGACAATTATTTTTACAATTAAGTCTTGATGAGAACCCTTTTCCTTACGGAATTGCTGTGAAAATTGATTTCAGAATTCAACACCAAAATGTCTCAAATTGAATCCTTAGAACACCACAGAAACATGGACAAATCAACAAAATATTCGAATAATGTTTAACTCTTGTAAGAATGGTTACACCGGTATAGTCGGCAAAATTTGAGTACAAGTAGATAAATAACAGATTGTTTAAAACAAAACATTGATATCGTCTATTTTATGAAGAGCGACACATTTTATCTTAAGGTGATCTAGTTGTGAAACATTTTTTCATGTTTATGCATCTACTGAATGTCTTGGTAGACCAGTTTGTAGGACAAATATGGATAATGACCATATCCCCGTATACAGCACATAATCGAAAATTCAGAAACGGAAGGCATACAAAATCAGGATTAAACAGGAACCAAAGCACACAAACATTCCATTTCGGAAGACATAGAATACAACCTTTGGTTGGATGGTTCAAATGGTCTATGACATAATATCATCAGCCATTCTGGAGAGTGTGACATCATAGTGCATGACGAGTTCCCCATATCGACAATAGGATGATGATATCGATTATGATTCCAATTATAATGATAAGTGGGAGGTTTTAAGTCGGTAAGTAAGGAATCCTGAAGGTTGTCCAAAGACGGAATTTGGTTAATATTATGTTTACAATTATTTACTTTTACCGAGGTAATTAAGAAGTGACTGTCTTACTTTTGGTGTTCATGGGTGTATAATTCTGGTTGGTCACGTGCAAATTCCATGAATCGCGAAGTCATTGTAAAAATTTTTGCACTTGTCCAAACCCGAACTATACACCCATGAACTCCAACAGTATGGAGTCATTATCAATATTTACATTCTAATTATAAGTAATTTGCATTTGAATGTACATCGTACATTTCGCTTGTAACAACGTAAAATACATTTTAACGTAGGTAAATTCTCCCTTCTTGCAAAACAAGTGACGTCAACGAAGTTATTGGAATATAATTGTAGTTGCCTAAATGGGCGTTTAACATGGGTTATGCACTTTTAATGTAAATATATGCAATTGTTCAGCCCTCCGAGAAGACAATATTCATCGAGCCCAAAGGGAGAGGTGAATATTGTTTTCGTGGGTAGCTAAAACAATGTATTTACCGAGGTTAAAGTGAAATAATTATTTTATTACATGAAAATTTTTTATTAATATTGTATTATTATCAATCATCAATTATTATCAATCCTCTCTATACTAGTTTTGAGGTAATATGGGTTAGGGTTAGGGTTAGGGAGCTTTGACGTCACTGTTTACTTTTGTTGAAATATGGCGGCGGCTTGAAATTAACATGGAAATTTCCCGTAGACATATTATTTTTCATTTTGTGGTTTAAAGGCAGACGGTAGGGTAAGATGAAGTTAATTTCCAGTTACGACCAAAGGAGGTCACTTCTCGGAAACTATTATTTATCGGAAAATTCTTCAGACGACAGAATAAATCGCCCAAACAGGGTGCTCTGGATTTAGTGAACAGGACAGTAGTATATCAATGAATGAAAGTCAAACAAAAATTACTAAACACAAGTATATAACGTTATCCAGGATAACCACACCTTCTGCTATTTTTGTGGCAGATCGCCGTCCTAAGTCGGCAGCGATTGCCAATTGGTCTCGTTAGTTTATGTGTTGTCTTTTATGTTCGATGTTTGAACAGGGCTAGCAGGGGATGCTTACTCCTCCCGTGCACCTGGTCGCACCTCTAGCTTGCTAGGGGTCCGTCGATGCTCAATTTGGCGCTCTATTGTGTGTGCTGTTGAGATTATCGTCAGGATCTTCTTTAACTCATTGATGTCTCGTTTCCTGTTCTTTGTCTCTTTCTGTGTGTGTCTTCTCTGTTCACCTGGGGTGTTTGGTGTATTGCTGTTGGTGCTCCAACCGAGTATTGTCGGAGATCCACTCCTTTCTTCTATCTATCAATTGTTGATAATTATCACAATATATAATAATCAAGATTACACAGAGATAGGATACATAGGATATACATTCTTTAAAAAAAAATATGAACTTACTGAGATTTCGATTTTTAATACGCCTCTCGAGTATTATGTTGACAGATTTGTTCAATGTTTTCCATATAAGGCTCCCTTCTAAATGAATAGTATTTGGGTTTTTATTTCGTTTTCTTCCCTTTCAGTAGAAATTTAATTTTATTGATGGAAGCCGGAAAAAGAAATGCTGACAATGATCTTAAGATTTTTTTTAATTTGAAATGATGTATTTCTTTTCTTCTTTTGTAGATGAACAAGGCATGTGTTCATGAGACACAGTATTCAAATATTGCAGACTAAACCGTATAACCATTCTCCGAATACTTTGTTGATTTGCTCAGCACTGCTCATATATCTGGGGTATTAAAAGGATTCATTTTGAAACATTTTGGTGTCAAATTCTGAAATCATTTTTCATAACCATTCCTTAAGGTAAAGGGTTCTCAACAAGACTTGATTGTAAATAAATCATGTCTTTTTATTCCCAAATTAGGGAATCAAATAATAAATGCTCAGTCCTAACGTTTCGGCCGAAACCTTCTTCAGGGTGCAGTCCTTTTCGCTGGATTACATCGTTTTATTTTTTGTATGTTAAAATTTATCAAAATACTTGACTCATGAGTTAGGTTCAACTTGCTCTTTGTTTATCGATATAGACTTCACATAAATAAAGACTTCATATTACGTGCATATGGCGCTACATTATTGTTCCTGATTTAATGTCACCATACTAATGTGATACAGGTAGTAATTATTTCGAACGTGTCGCTTCCCTTCTGAGGCCACCCAAAGTTTGACAAGGAGTAAATGGTAGCGCTTCTGTGATTGGATAATATTCATTAATACAGATATGAAAGAAAAGTACTGATTGTAGACTTTCATTGCATGCACAGCATTTTCATGAAATTTATTTTAGATAGTAATATTTAGGGGTACCAAAGGGGGGGGGGGTATCTTTTTTAGTTTTAACTGTTCATTTTATCCCCCTTTTTTCAATAAAAATCTAAGGGGAGAAAAGCAACGTTAATCCCCTATTTTTTGGGGTCAAAAGTAAGATGATTTATTAATCTCTGTTATGATGATTAGCATATTTTCAAATCAACTTTTTTTACTGAGTTATGGAGGCCTAATTGGAATAACCCCTTCCCACAGAACTCTATGTAAAAGGGACCGAATAAATAATTACTTCCTTCATACCTAATGGCATATATTACTTATATTACCCATGTATGTACAGTCAAACCTGTCTTAAAGTGACCCTCTTTTTAGCGATTTCCTGCTTTATGTGACCTTTTTTATTCCTCCCGAGCAATTTTCCAATCAAATTAACCTGTATATAGCGACAACCTGTCTAACGCGACAACGCCGTGATTTTTCTGTCTCGAACCGAATTCCGAACCTGTATATTACGACTTTTAGTGTTGGAAATAGAGCTGCAACGAGTCGGGAACTTCTCGATTCGATTCGATTTCGATTTTTATGTCTCGATTCGGTTTTTTCGGTTCGAGTTTTTTCAATATAATTTTCCATGGATATTTATTTTTTCCCTTTTATTTGAAAAATTTAATTGAAAATCTCATCTCAATTTAAAAAAAAATGCATAAATTACCTAGTTCATGTGAAATCACTGTATGATATATATGTTTATGTATCATGTGGAAATGTATCATTATCATGCGGAAATATTATTCAAGCCCCCCCCCCCCCCCCCCACAGAACGGCCTTCGGAGGATATAAATTTGATACTGTGTACAAAAGATATATGATAACTAACCAGTTTGCACAAAGAAGTGCATAGGTAAAATACTTTAAATGAGGCAATTTAATCATTGAAAACACACACACAATTGTCATATAAAGCTTCTTGAATTACGAAATAGTTCTTATATTTTTTCCTGTAGAAATAGTCTAATAGTCCGCTCAAAGAACGTCCAATTAAGATCTTTTTTATTTAATCTTTAGTTAATGGAATCCCTGTTTTGAACTGAACCAAACCTGAAAAAGGCTTGGGCAAAAACATTGGGACTGAGCAATTTATTAACTATTGTAAACACATTGCAGATTACTCAAATGCTTGGCAATTTGATTAAGATGAGGATGTTTATGACTTCAAAAAACTTTTGTGAAAATGTTATATCTTTTTGATCGATTTCAAATAAACCGTTTATTTTTATGTACTGCTGTAGAATATTGTTAATATGCATTAAATCTGCCTGCACAAACGTTATGCTGCCATACCGTGTTTTGATGGCTCTGTGGGTTTGTCACCAATCTATCATTACAATGAAGCCATAATTGACATTGAATGTAGTATTGAAATTGGTACAATAGAATATATTTTTCAATATTGACAATTAATTGGTCGTACAATAAACGCAAGTATTTATACAATTTTCTTCCTCCTGAAGTCTTTCTAGTGTGCTCTGTTCAAAATTAAGAGGAGATATTAAAACTTTTTTTTCTTTCAGTGATAAAGTTAGCTACATTCATGATCGTGATAGATATCATGTTCGTCACAGGCAAGGCCACTTCATTCCAGAAGTTCAATTGTTCGTACATCAACAATGAAACTTATTTCGACAATGAGACTTATTTCGACAATGAGACTGATTGTCAGATTTTATTCAGAAGGCTTTCGTCAGATTACAAGACGAAAATGATTTTTATTAATTTAGTCAACAAAGTTAACTATACTAAGCTGGAACAGCTTAATGAATCTGAGTATCGAGGAATACTGTTACCCTCTTCAGAAAAATCAAATAAAACGAATTTTGTTTGGATAAACAAAACATCAAAGTACATGTTAGCATTTCCGGATGATTTCCATATATGGACGTTTGGACTCCTAACAGACAACATCTATGAAATTAATGTAAGCACAGCCAAAGAGACGAATGGAACAAATGAAAGCGTAGATTTTATTTTTTCATATCTAATTTCTTATAGTAATGGTGAACTTTGCACTCAAGATTTTCCTTTGATAGATTGGTCTCAAGTGTTCATAATTTGGCCAAAAAACGATTACATATGTTTTTCAGAAGTCAATGGAACTGGTACACATTTCTCCACAACATCTTTACCATTCTCTTTGGTAGATCTCCTTTGTATTTTATGCATGCTGTGGTTTCCATTAATAATTGTTTTACCATCTCAAACCGTGACTTCTCTTAGAGAGCAATCATCGCATATCCGATCAAGAACTAAACCAGTTGTGCCAGATTTAGACAATCCAGACATTGATGAAATTGATCATCATGCTTCCGATACATATTCTCGTGGCGATATACCTTATGGAGTTAAACGAGTTAATAATCGTATCTTTGGTCCATGGTTTGATAAAACATGTACACATAGAAAACTAAAGGGTATTCGGTTAACTATTTTACCTTTGTTATGTATTTCAATGTTAATATCTTTTCCATATTATATGTATGATTTGGTGAAATATGAAAATAAAAATCTGTTTGTATTTCTTTGTTTTCTTCTTGTGAATCCTATCTACCTAACGTTTTTTATGTTATCAATAGGTGCTGGTCAAAAAAGCTTTACATACTGCTTCAATTTCAATGCCTTTTTTAAAAGAGAGAGTCTTATAACTCGTATCCAGTTCACCAAATTTTTTAGTGTCATACCAGATAGAAGCTATTTCCATAATATGATCAACAGACAATCCCTAATATTTTCATACACATTTTGGCATTCAATTGTCAATATCTCATTTTGTAAAACAAAATACAACAAATGGAATATGTGTAAGAAATGTCTACTTCTTGTACCAAGTATAATTGTTTTTGTTTTCAACATCCTCTTACAGTTATTTTGTATGTCTCCAACGTTCTGGTATATGTTTAATCATTCAATCTTGTTTATGTCAGAGTTACATTCTGTATTTTCAAGAAAGGAATCCAACATTGAAAGTGTGTCCTTTTTCTCATTATGTAAAAGAATGCTTAACATATTTTTCAATGTAATATTCACTGTATTGATACTTTGTCTCTGTTTTGCATTGTGTAATTTAAAGTATTCAATATTTGAATTCTTTTCTATTATCATAAAATGTTTCTGTCATACATTTTTTATTTCTTTACCTTTGATGGACTCACATCATGTAAGTTTGATATACTCATGTGTCATTCTACTAATTTACTGTGTGCATCATTATAATTCCTTCACGGGTCTCTATGGGGAACTTCTAGAAACGATGTTCAAAGTCCGCGAAAACAGCAAAATCAATCTAGAGTCAGACTTCATCGAAGTAACAGAATTTGATAATGTAGCTTCTCATGTGTTTCCAGTACGAATCCATTTCTTTTATTTTGTTTGTAAAATGATTTTGACTGGAATGATCTTCTTGGTAACTGTTGCCCAATATTCAAATTCCAATAATGCTAATGATGTGATGCATTTTGATACTTTAATTTCATTTGTTTTCACATTTTTTCCCCTGCCCTTGCTGCACTTTTATTCAATCAATCCAACGAGCAGAAAGTATTGTTAAATCAAGGGGAAATACAAAAGTTGGTTGAGAAATGGGAAATTGAAAATATGAATAGAAATGAATTACAAATTGATCTGAATGCTCACAGCAATCAAGGTTATCCCGCCGGATCCATTGGAACATCTCAAAATCCGAATGAGGCTGCGGCTTCAATTGACCAAGAAAATGAAAATGAAACAAGAATTCAAACTGATTAAGAAAGCAATAGAAGATGTTTTGATTTTGGTTCGAGTCAAAACATGTGTTGCTTGCGCCGAATTTGAATTTCGATGAATTTTGACTTTACACTTTCGAATTAGACTTTCACACTTCTTCGATGTTCATTTCACTAATGTTTATGGTATATTATACAATTATGGACTTTACCTCGGTGTATTTGATGTGATAGTGACTTACTGAGAAAATAATGACCAAGGCGAAGCCTTATCATATATACTGAGTTTAAAGTCCATATCTGTCTTATTCTTTAATTTCATATTTTATTCACAATAAATAACGTCGCTATTTGCAGAAGTTGGTGGGGTAATCCCGGTCTATTTTTAGACCGTAGTATATGATGATTTATTCAGGAGCGTCGGCGACGTTATCAGCCAATCAGGGCGTCGCTAATTATAGTTTATAGAATAATAGAAGTGAATTAACATATGTGATTTCATACATCATGAGATCTCTTAAAATGATTTATGATCGGCGACGGTGAGATTCGAACCAGGACCTATGAATTCGCAGTCCACCGCGCTAAACACTACGCTACCAGCACTAGTGAAGTTCAATTTAGCTAAACCAGTAGAAGTGAATTAACATATGCGATTGCATACATCACGAGCTCTCTTAAAATGATCTATTTGAAAACTGACATGCAATTATTTAAATCTCTTCATGATATCGTATCATTCAATTTTCGAAAATTGTTTCCAATGAGTTAAAGAAGATCCTGACGACAATCTCAACAGCACTCACAATAGAGCGCAAAATTAAACATGGACGGACCCCTAGCAAGCTAGAGGTGGGACCAGGTGCCTGGGAGGAGTAAGCTTCCCCAAGTATATGTTTTCAATACGTTATTCATCTCTACCTCTCTCTCTCTTAATATATTAAGTTTAGAAGAATACTTATGTTTGTTGTTAATTTATTTGTATGATATATGCGATCCTGTGTATGTATTTTGAATGGATATTCATATGAAACATGTAAATTTGTCAAGTTACATTGAATAAAATCGAACAGTTGAAAACAAAATTTTCTCTTCATCTTTTTACTTTTCTTGAATCAAACAGAAACAGCAGGAATGTATCGAGACACTTAACGTGCACTTGAAAAGATACCCACAAGTAGTGTAAACAAGAAAAAAAACAACACTTCATGTGACATATGTATTGATTATAAATATAAATATATATATGCTTTGAAAATTGTCAAAGTAATTTCCTAGGGATCTACGTTTGCCTGTGATGGCGGCACCTGTAGACGAATCTGAACGAAAAACAATAAAGCTTGTAGGGGACCAGCGGTTCTCCATTCTTACAAAGTGTCATTAGAATCCCTTCAGTGGTTCTGGAGAAGAAGTCGAAAATTCTGGAAAGGTAATGACGGACGGACGACATACGCATTACGAATAGCGGCATGCTAAAACATTACCTCACTTGAGCTACGCACTAGTTCAAGCTACTCTTTATATACATAATGTTAACAAAATGTAAGGACAATAAAAGTATTAATTGTATATATTCTGATGCTGCGATAGTCCTGGATTTAAGAACAAGTTTACATATTATTCCTCATAAAACATCAAGGTAAACAAAGGGCTTACAACGTAACGAAACGAAAAAATAAGAACAAAAAACTTGATCTTTAAGATAATTAATATGAGTAATGATTTTACAATGAAAGTTTGAAATATTTGCATTCCTTGCTTTTGAGTATCTAAGGAATTGATTTATATTCTCAGTTGAATAAAGAATTACTCTTTTTTAAATATTGTGTAATGTATGGGTTTCTGATGCCCCGCTTTGTGTTTTTCATTTTTGTCCCCATTTGGAGAAGGGGGCCGCTTGCTCTCCTGTGGCAGCAATGAGTTAAAGAAGATCCTGAGGATAATCTCAACAGCACTCACAATAGGGCACTATGTTGAGCATCGACGGACCCCTAGCAAGGTAGAGGTGGGATCAGGTGCCCGGGAGGAGTAAGCATCAACTGTTGGCTATCCGCACCCGCCGTCGATGTTAATGCAAGGTAAAGAACACAGTATATAAAATGCATGCACTGTCTGACGTTATGCCTATATAGAAAGTGCTATGGCGATCATGTCAGGGAAATATATTCAAAACACTTACTGTCAAACCCCTCGCGGGGAACTTTTTTACGAGCTCCACACGGCAAAGGGCATAAGTGTGACACAATTGAGTTAAAGAAGATCCTGACGATAACCTCAACAGCACTCACAATAGAGCACTATGTTGAGCATCGACGGACCCCTAGCAAGGTAGAGGTGGGATCAGGTGCCCGGGAGGAGTAAGCATCCCCTGTTGGCTCGCCGCACCCGCCGTCGATGTTAATGCAAGGTAAAGAACACAGTATATAAAATGCATGCACTCTCTGACGTTATATCTATATAGAAAGTGCTATTGGCGATCATGTCAGGGAAATATATTCAAAACACTTACTGTCAAACCCCTCGCGGGGAACTTTTTTACGAGCTCCACACGGCAAAGGGCATAAGTGTGACACAATTGAGTTAAAGAAGATCCTGACGATAATCTCAACAGCACTCACAATAGAGCACTATGTTGAGCATCGACGGACCCCTAGCAAGGTAGAGGTGGGATCAGGTGCACGGGAGGAGTAAGCATCCCCTGTTGGCTAGCCGCACCCGCCGACGATGTTAATGCAAGGTAAAGAACACAGTATATAAAATGCATGCACTCTCTGACGTTATGCCTATATAGAAAGTGCTATGGCGATCATGTCAGGGAAATATATTCAAAACACTTACTGTCAAACCCCTCGCGGGGAACTTTTTTACGAGCTCCACACGGCAAAGGGCATAAGTGTGACACAAATGAGCTAAAGAAGATCCTGACGATAATCTCAACAGCACTCATGGCCGTTTTGTTCATCTTAAGGAATTCTATGACGTGTCCGTAATATGAGGGATCACTAGTCTTGTATATGTTTGTCCCCCTTCTTTTCTGCTATCATCTCGGCCTACTTTACTTTCAACTAAACGGTTGTCTGTTTGTCTGTGACATGGTCTGTCTGGGTATCCTTGCAGGCATCACATTTGCGCTTGTATCTCACAATTAATGGATATGTTTAAATAGGTTATATATATGTATATAATATTTTAAATTCAATGTTATGTATACATATATTTATGTATAAATCGTGATTTAGTTCTTTAAAAACCATTTTCTACTAGATCGTTCATTATTACAAAGACTTTCTAACTTTTCGTGGGCAACGCGAAATACATGCATGTGCCGCGAATATTATGACATCATAGGCTAACATAAACATTTGCAATGAACGCCAGAGAAGCAAGGATGGATTTTACTTAGAATTGTTATAGATCGTCGTTTTTTATACTTGATAAAGCCCAGGGGTCGAAAATTTGTGTATTTGAGTGTTTGTGTTTTTATTTGTTATCATCCCTTCCCTCTGGAAGAAGTATTTAAATCTCCTGTAAATTGATTGCCTTTGTAAAAAAATTCTAATGGAGGAAAAATTCACAAAATCCTAAATCAAAAAATCTAAAGACCTACAAATTGTTGAAAAAAATACAACAGAACTCTCCAATGAGAAAAGAAAAAATAGACAAATACACAATGCGTTGCCTGGTTGCAGCTTGGTTGGGTTCATACTTCCACCTCTAAATGTCACCTTTGATCTGCTATTAACATGGCAGATGGCCGGCCTAAGTTCCTTGTCCCTTTTGCGTCTCTTTCTGTGGGTGTCTGTTCTGTGTTTTTGCGTTGGGGTTTAGCTGTGTAAGCTGCAACCTAGTGTTGTTGGAAATCCCCTCCTTTCTTGTTAGCAATCTAAAAAAGCTGTATACCTCCTCCGCCTATCCACCCCTTCTTCGATCATTTTTGTATTTATAGACATGATGGTTTGATGTTAATAAGAAATGTTTTGGCTCTATAAATATCTAGGTAACCTGATGAATGATACTTCTGGTATATTATTGAAAATGGTCTTTTGAACAACAAGAAGAACGTGGAAACATTATTAGTACAATTAAATATTCATGGAACTTTTAACCTTGATGTAGGCGTTGACCAAGTTACTGATGTATTTCCAAGAGATGTTAAGAAGATCTTTATCAGTAGTGTATTTCCTGCTATGACTATCCTCTCATGTATGACCCAATTAAAAACGGAAGTGCTGTGTGAACACTTCTATTATCACAAAGGAGAAAGTACTTTTTTTCAAGAAATACTGTTTATCATAGGAGGACATCGGGATGTTTTCATAGCAGTTTCCGTATGTCTTAAGGTTTTATATTCCTCCATATGTGAAATTCAAAAAGTACGTATCCATGAAATGACGTTGCCGTGTATATAATTACAACCATGAGTACGTTGGAAACGCAACTCAATATTCGAAGAGAGCACAGACTGCAAGGTGAACGGAAAATAAGCAAATTAACCATGGACAAAATAGACCATGGACAAAACATAGCATATCCAGATAGTTCCTTACAATTGAATCTCTTATTTCAAGATTCAAAGATGGAAAAGAATATTCAATTTAGCGCCCTAGGTATTTTCATTCTGTAATAACGTAACCGGATCCGAAATTCCTGCAAGATACTTTCAAACATAAAGTACATTAGCTTAGCATTCACAAAATAATGCAAATATTCGGTAAAAAATAATTTCCGCGTTCTTGCATTTGGAATTTGGCTAGAAATAATTTTGAATAGTGCAGTTATGATCCAGTATCATAATGTGATCTTTACTTAATTAATATAACTGTGATATTCTTTCATATTTAAAAGAAGTGTTAGCTTATTGTCTTGAGAATACCCAATAATGTCGACTGTACACCACATATTCATATTCCGACCGAATGCAAAAATACGAGGTAATGTGATTATGATGCTTACTCCTCCCGGGCACCTGGTCCCACCTCTAGCTTGCTAGGGGTCCGTCGATGCTCAATTTGGTGCTCTATTGTGTGTGCTGTTGAGATTATCGTCGGGATCTTCTTTAACTCATTAGTAACGAAAAAGAGTGCTGTTTTACATTAAATAGTCATACAATTATATAGAAAATAATGAGAAAAAATGTCTAATTCAAGTTACTGGGATTCATTCCCTTCTTCAATGTCATTTACTACTGAGCTACTATTACGTTGATCTTCATGTCTTACTTGCAGAATTTAACCATATTATATATAAAAACATGGAGTTATTTTTAGAAATGTGGACTTTCTTTATTCATATGCAGATATATATGATATATGCAATACACGTTTATTCACAATTATTTACATAATGTTAACATTTGCTTGCCTTTCTTTGCTCAAATGTCGATGTCCAATGTATAGCCACGCAAGTAGCAAATGGTGTGGTTATCCTGGATTACTTGCACACAACCCTCTCACTTCTCCAATTACCCAGATGTCTCGAAGAACGTACAATTGTGCTGTAAAACAACCTCCTCTAAAACAAGACCGCAAAAGTTAGGGCCTCAGCAACACAGATGAATATGTCAATGGATATAAAAAAGGGCGTGCGTAATACAGTCCGCTCATGTAATCACCCGAGGAAATTCAGAGAGGACAGGTGGTCGGGGCCCTGTCTTCTCTAAAGAGGTTTGGACAGGGTCCGTCTTGCGTCCCGTCGTCACAGTCAGTCAGAGTGCAAGTCTAAAGGATGCGCTGCTACAAGACTGTAGATTGCTCAAGTACCAAGACTTGTGTCCGTCTAGTGACATTAGGATCATATCCACGGTATAATAGGCATTTGATGATTCTGACGCATTATCGATGGTTATGCTGTCTACATTTGGTCCTTCTTATTTTGTTTATCATATCACCATAAAAGACAGGTTGTGTAATAGCCAAATTAATGAACTCTGTTGCGTGTAAGGTATTCCTAATCCTCCATTCTTAACATAAAAGTTTCATAATAATTGACTTTACATAAATCAAAATTATGAATTGTGATAACGAAAATGTAAATAGAAACTTTATTTTCATCAGAACTTTTTTTTTCAATAATTGTGATTTTATATAAAAAAGAATAAATATCTAAAACATGCAAATAAATGTATTTTGGTAATATTTTTAACAATTTCTTTCTATAAGGTTCGTCTACAGAATTATACAGGAATTGCCTTGAAACTATACGCTCTATAACTGCAATATGAACATAATGATGTATACCAATTGATGGATTGCAGTATATTTTTGAGAGCAGTCATTGTCGATTCAATTCAAAAGATCAACACCTAATGATTGCAGCATGTAGACTTACTCATATTACTGTTTGAACGTCTGATTTAGATTTAGGCCAGGGGAAAAGGTCATATCCATCTCTAATGAAAGAGCGCAGAATTTGCATGTTTTTGTCATTTAAAAGCCACCAAGCTTAATACCGGTACATGTACATCACTGTCATGATGTTTGAATACAATAAGCTTAGTGTAAAAAAACAAAGACATCAACAGTGATATTCTTTTTTTTATTTTTCAAATTCATATTTAAATGTGAAATTGCTTAGAGAAAAGGGCATCGAATTGCTGGAGTTCAAATTTCAATCATTTTTGTTTACTTAGTTTGCTTGTAATTACATATTACAATCATTAATTGCAAATTCATTATAAATTACAAATTACATTACAATTACTTTTAAGGATTGTAATTTTAGATAAGACTCTCAAACATGCAGCTTTCCATAACTTTTCAATATATTCAACATCTTTGAAGTTAATCTTTTCATGTATACTTTGTTGCTCCCTTATGACGAATGTCCGTCCGTCAATCAGTCCTTACGTCAACTTTAAAGAAGGGTTATGACATGAATCCGTAAAACACAAAAGTCGAAATCAGATCCCAAAAAAAATCATTCTGAACATTACAAATTATTGAGAGAAATATTTATGAAAAAGGATCTTCACACTTTTCACACTTTCCTAGGTCTCGGAAACTAATACTTAAGGGTTTATATTAATTTTCTTATGTGTCTTACTTTTACAAGAAGAACATTTTTGTTTTTTGGTAAACATTTATATTTAATTGTTTCGCTATCAAGGTAGGTTTAAAAAGTATTAAAAACCCGTGGATAGCGAACATTAATTCAATTTCTGTAATATTTCTTTGACATTTTCTTAGAAATGTTATGAAAGGAAATAACAAGATTCTAATCTTCAATCTGTCACTTTCATCCTTGCATATCTCTTTGTTTCATCTCTATAGAGGAAAAAAGAAATGTTACACCCAGACATGAGATAAGAGATAATATCAGTAACAATGATCTCGTAGAATCAAGGTTCACATGTATAAACAAAACGTCAACGTTTTAAGGAAATTGAGAAATTGCACATATCACTATGATCGTTTGTCTGGAGACTAAATCATGCCACTGTGAATGTAAAGAATATTTTTTTCAATAGAGAGGTTAAGCAAACAACCGTGTACGCGTACGTGTACTTCTAATGTTACGCGTACGCGTACACGTTGAATCGGTCATTTTATCGTCTTGTTTAACAAGTCGTACGTGTACGTGTACGCGTAAATTGTTTTGTAAGAAAAGTATTGATTGGATGAAAATATTATAATAAACCAATAATTAAAGTTTTTCTTTTTAACTTAACTAAGACAAATGGCGGATAATTCAATGATTTTGGCGGCTTTAGAGAACGATGATGAACTGTTGTTGCTTTTGAATACAGAAGAAAGGGAAAAGTCAGTGCTTCATAAAGTGAACATTGATGCTTTGAATGATGAACAGTTTCGTTCCATGTTTCGGTTTCAAAGGGAAGACATGACACGTCTTTCCTGTGCTCTACGACTGCCCACAAAAGTCGTTTGCGAAAACAGAACGGTGTGTTCTGGAATGCAAGGTCTCTGCATACTTATACGGCGTTTAGCGTACCCCAGTCGTCTTGAGGACCTATCTCATGTGTTTGGTCGATCTAAAGCCGAGTTATCCTACATATGTAACACAGTTTTAAATCTGATCGACTCGGAACATGGCCATCTTCTTGAAAATTTAAACCAGTCATGGTTAGCTCATAATCAACTGGACGAAATGGTTGATTCGGTTCGACGATGTGACGCTCCGCTGTCAAACTGTTGGGGGTTTATCGATGGAACGGTGCGTCCAATTTGCCGACCACAAGAGAATCAGAGGCTAGTTTTTAATGGGCACAAAAGAATCCATGGATTAAAATTCCAGAGCATCGTAACCCCAAACGGCATGATTGCCCATCTGTTCGGTCCTATAGAAGGTCGACGACACGATGCAGGGATGCTGAGAGAAAGCGGTATCGAAACTCAGATGCAACGATACATGACAACACAAAACAACGAAGTGTACAGTGTGTATGGAGACCCAGCTTATCCCATCAGTCCTTATATTATCCCCCCTTTCAGAGGAGGCGTCATCACTGCTCAGCAAATGCGCTTTAACAAGAAGATGTCTGCTGTCCGTGTCAGTGTCGAATGGACGTTTGGCAAAGTGTTGAGCCTTTTTGCCTTCCTTGACTATAAGAAAAATCAGAAGTTGTATTTGCAACCTGTAGGGAAGTACTATAGGGTCGCTGCTATATTGACAAACTGCCACACCATACTCTACGGAAGTGAGACGGAGAAATTCTTCGGCTTATGCCCACCAACATTGGATGAGTATTTGTCCTGAGATGACAGATTACAATTTAATTAAACTGCTGTAGAGTACAGCTTCTTCACTTTATATGAACTGTGCTGCTCAATAATGTCCCTGTTTCTTTCAATGTGTATTAAATTATAAAAAGCTAATTAAATTATAAAGAGTCTGAATTTCTATTCTATGTATGGTAATACAAACACGAATGCCCCGTCATCATTGTATACTATCCTTTGTATTATATGTCAGACTCCAAGGTCAAACTGCAAGGTCAAACCTCAAGAACTGATAAATTCTTAATAAAACTTTTCAATGTGCATTAAATTATAAAGAGTGTGGATTTCTATTCTATGTATGGTAATGCAACCACGAATACCCCGTCATCATTGTATGCTATCCTGTGTAAAATATGTCAAACTCCAAGGTCAAACCACAAGAACCGATGATAAAACTACAATGATGAACAGTTCAAACGTTATAACATGGCTATATCTAATATGTCTTGTAGACATAGTGGACATACAGACAAACGGACAAGCTAAAAAATATATACCATTCGAATTCCTTGATTTATGAGGAAATAAAAGAGAAACAAAAAGGACTTCTCAATTTTCTTTTAATTTGGAGTTCTCTTGTTAATTCAACTCACAAAATTATACGCAGTTAAAAATAAAAACACCTCATGTGCAATGTATATATTTAAGATAGAGTTAACACATTACATATATATCTCAAATAATTGGCTATTGCAAATCAATACATTAATGTTTCATGATTAGTTTTCTCTATTTCGCCATTTTTTTCAATAATTCCATGAAAGCAAGTTTTTCTTCTTTTTCTTGAATGAGCTTTTGCCGTCGTTCTTCCCTTTCAAGTTCAAATTTTTCACGCTCTAATTTAAGCTCTTCAGTTCTAATGTCAATTTCTCTTTTCTTTAAATCGATTTCTTTATCCGACTTCTCCCTCAAGTAGTCCATAATGCTGTGTTGGGAAGCCTTCCTTTTAGGTTTCTCTTCTTCGTCTATTAAAATAAAATAGAAAAAAATATGTCTGCAAATGAAATGAATTTTTAACCCAAAAAAATGTATTTGTAATTATTAAATGATAGATATTTCAATCTGAATCAATCATGAAAGAAACATTTTGTGTATATCTCTAGTTATTACAATAATTTGAATAAACATATCAACACTTTGTATACAATAATGTACAAGTGGCCAAGGCAAGGGGCACAACTCCCAGAAAAAGATTGAATATTTTACACATTGAAACCTACCTTTTTGTGGTGTCAGACATTCTAGTGCTCTTTTCCTGATTTCTTTTCCCATATTCTCCGTTTTCTCCTTTTTGTCCTTCTCCTCACGTTTCTCCCGCTCATCCTCCTCACGTAGCTCTAAGATTTCATCCAACAAAGTTGTTTTTTCTTCAACGATCTCGTCTGTACCAGATCTAAAATAATTTTAGCATAATTTTGATCAGCTAGATAGTACTTAATTAACAAGGTATCTGGATTTAAACAGAAATATATTTGAAAATGCATCAGTGTGATAACATGGGGAAGCAAGTATACCCACCCGCCTCTTCCTTGTAGGCACAAACTACTACTAGGTACTGAAAATCTATTACGTTGGCACTATTTGAACCCCCCCCCACCCCCCCCACCCCAATCAAACATCTTTTGTTGTTCCTTTTTATTTTTTTTTTAATCATCTGGAAATGATCTTCCGAGATAACTATGTTATATATTTCATTATTTGAAAAATTCATCTAAATTAAGTGATCAATTATAAATTTCTTACGCTTTTATGTTCTCTGCATTTTCCCTCCTATGTTGATCAATAAGGAGCTGGGTTCTTTCCCTTACTCGTCGTCCATCCAAAATGAAACCTGGTTTTGACAGACTCTCTGCTATCTCTGTCCATTTTCCCTTGTTCTTAAACGGGTTGTTCGCCACTACCTCCCGCAATAATTTTATGTCATCTATACTCTTGAAACGAATTTGTTTCTTCCTATTGAAATCAGTGATGGCGTTCATCTCTGCGTCTAAAAGAAAAATAATATACTTATTATTAGTTTAGCCTTTAATGAGGGGTTGGACAGGGTGAAAGGGAGGCGGGAGAAAGGGGGCTGGAGGAGGGAGAAATGGGGAGGGAGGGGGGAGGAAGCGGGAGGAGGGAGGAAGGGGACGGGAGGGGGAGGGAAGGGAAGGGAAGGGTTAAAAGGAGGGGGGGGAGGTGTCGGCGAGTGGGGGGAGTTAAGGGGTGGGAGGGGGGAGAGAGGTACCCCCTGTCCGCCCCCCTTTTAATAAGAGGGAACCAGTACAGAAACCATGCATGTAGATCTACTTTCTGTTTTATTTGGTTGTTGTTTTATTTGCATGTCTACTAACGTATTTAGAAGGGGTGGAGTTGTTATCCCTTTCACGTTCAAGCACCATATTAAATTAGAGAGTTTATAATAAATTAGTCCGGGGGGAGGGGGGGGGTGTCAGACCCGGTCTAGCTCATCAGACAAGGCCCCATAAAGATGGGAAAAAATACATGTGATGTATAACTTTAAAAAATTAAAATTTTGGCACAATAAACATTATAGAATGAGGTCTTGCCCACTTCACCTTTTGACTGTTGAAATAGACAACATGCATTTATTCCAAAGAATCCGTTTAGGATACACCGTCATGTCATTGTACATTTATGATAACTATACAGTACTGTCAACAAATCATGCATGCATAAACTTTCAGCATGTTCAATGCAGTGTAGTACAGTTGTAGAGATTTCCTATAGGCCTATTTGTAATCGTTACAGTGGGCCTAGATCTACTTCATGTTAGAGAGTCATTCTATTGTTTAAATCTTTGCCTTAAATACAATTTCAAGCGATATATTCAAGTACATACCGAATGCTATGCCTGCCTGCAAATGCTTGGCTTATAATCATGTAAATAACATATGACGTCATTTCTGCACGTCATTACAGCTTTATCAGATGCTTTTTCAAAGATTACTGAATGTCATATGTGTATCTGAATATGTTGGTAGATACATAAGAACCTATATTTTCCATATATGATTACTTTTATTTCAAATCTCATCGATATATATGCTTAAATTGCTACAAGTTCCTTACTTACGTGTACTCTGAACTCTACACGTAGTGGACAACTTCTGAAATTTCGCGGAATTCAAAACTGATGACGTAATACACAAAATAACCGGGGAATCCCCTGATACACGTACACGTACACGTACACGATCATTTGCTTAACCTCTCTAATATGTCAATGTTAAACTTCTTCAAATTCAAAGTACTAAAAATAATAAAAAACAAATAGATAAATTTGCAGCATGGACCAGACATGCACATTTCGCATACTTAACGTTCACTGGTGAATCTCAATCTTTGTATTTCTTTGTTAGTGCTTATACATGTATTACAGAAGCCCATTAGTGCAAACCAAAAAAAAAACCCCACTTTTTCCAGAACAAAAAAAAAAATATATTCCGGAACAAAAAATTATTTTCCAGAGCAGAAAATATATTTGGGAACAAAAAGATATATTAGAGAACAAAAAAATATATTGGAGATCAGAAAAATATATTCGAGAACAGAAAAATATTTACAGAACAGAAAAATATATTCGGGAACAGAAAAATATAACCGAGAACAGAAAAAATATTCGAGAACAGAAAAATATATTTGAGAACAAAAAATATATTAGAGAACAGAAAAATATATTCGAGAACAGAAAAATATTTTCCAGAACCGAAAAATTAATTCAGAGTAAGTCTTCAGTGACTTAACTAAAAGCAAGAGGCACTGTTTATGATTTCGAGTTAGAAGCTATCAAACATTATGATAGTACTACTAGTAACTTAATGTATAATTGATAAGCTAAGTTCCTTGACACGGGAGTAACTAGAGAAGAGATCCAGGTAGGGGTGCGAGCCTCTGACTTAAAAAAAAAACCCATAAAAACCTGACAATCAGTATTCTTTGTTAATTAAGGGGCTTTGACCTCCTACCCCCAATTCTCATCTAGGTCTGCCAATGGCCTTAGCGTCACTTAAATGTGTCTTTGATTGAGCTTTGGAAGCGCGTATAGGGCATATATCAAATGCCTTGACATTATTTCTAGGCTCATCATGCACAGGACCTGATCTTATCGCTTTTTTATATAGATAGATTATCTCAAGGACTAAATGTCCGCATAATCATTATGTAAACCCCCCTTCATCTAACTTCATCCGTGTATGTATGGCACTAACGGATAAATAAGGCCAAATTAAAAAATATACGTAAAACATGAAAATGTTAATGGTCTTCAAATTTCATTGTATCATTTTAAGAGCAGATGAATTTGCAGCATGGAAAAGATATATGCACGTTTCGGGTACTTAACCCTCGTTAGTTTTCCTCAATACGTATTGTTGGCAAATTCCACGGATCCCTCCCCTACCGGTTTCGCAGCGACGTTGTACAATGTATGTCAGGTCCTGATAATAATTGATTTGCGAGAAGAACGGAAAGTACATTCCATTTATATTTGCAAGAACAGAGAAAATAAAAATATGTAATAGATTTTCGAAAGGGAAACAACAATTCTTTTAAAAATTATAGAAACATTAATTTATCAAGACATTTGCTTTTAGTGAAATGTGGATGAAAATCAGTAAGCTGATGACTAAACGACATTTACATGTACGACATGTGCATGAATCTCCGCTAACGAAAGTCTCATCAATACATTTTTGGACGCTTGTTTCATCAAAAGGACCCGACACTATGTGTTTCAAATAAAAAAAAATGTTTATGTAATTGAAAGCAGTTTTGATCATGGAAATACTCAATCAAATATCAAAGTTGCTTTCAATAAAACAAAAATAGATAAGAAAATAATACAAAAAAAAAGCCAACAGAATGTCGTGTCCTTTTGATAAAACTAGCATGCCTGTTACAATGTACATGTAACATTTTTGTGGTGTTTGGAGGAAAGGTCTTCCAGCAAATTGTCGGATTCCAATGGGGACCAATTGTGCCCCACTCCTTGCCGACATTTTCCTTTAATCGCACGAAGCTGAATTCATTCAATCTTTGGTCTCTGAAGGGAAAAGATACTTAGCTTCTGACTTCAACTTCACTTACAGATACATAGACGATGTGTTGTCCATCAATAATCCAAATATCGCGGATTACCTGAGCAGTATCTATCCTTCGGAGCTTGAATTCAAAGAAACTACAGAGACAAATAATTCAGCATCCTATTTGGACGTAATGTTGTCCTACGACACTGATGGTCACATGAAAACCTCACTCTATGACAAACGTGACGACTTCAATTTCAGCATTACAAACTTTCCTTCTCTGAGTAGCAACATCCCTTCATGGCGTGTTCATATCTCAGTTGATACGCTATGCCAGAGCAAGTACCAAATATACGGATTTTGTTCTGAGAGCTAGGCATCTTTCAGATAAGCTTCTCAGTCAGGGATATGTTTGTGACCGACTAACATCGTCACTGAGGAAGTTCTACGGTCGATATGGGGAACTCGTCATACACTATGATGTCCCACTCTCCAGAATGGTGGAGGATATTTTGTCATAGACCATTTGAACCATCCAACCAAAGAGTGTACTCTATGTCTTCCGAAATGGAAGTAACCGGATGTGACAGTTCTACCGAATTGAAGCGACGGGTTTGCATGCAAGTAGGAGATTCTTACTCTTCCTGGGCACCTGGTCTCACTCCCATATCGGGAGTTCGCTTCTTTTCATGTGGTGGAGGTTTTTGTTTTTTTGCTTTGGTTCCTGTTTTATCCTGATTTTGTTTGCCTTCAGTTTCTGATTTTCTGAATTATCGATTTTATATCTTATATATATATGTGTATATTTATATCTTTAAGTTATATCTTACTTCAGGTTCCGTGCACGGTGAGCCGAGACATGATGTCAAGTCATTTGATATATGCCCTGTGCGCGCTTTTAAAGTTCCATTAAAGAAACATTACCTTCAGAGTAGGGTGACGCTATGGCCAAGGGCTAATCTAGATGACGATTGGAGGAGGGGGCTCAGAGACCCCTTGAACATGCAACGAATACGGCTTTGTCTTTAAATGTATATATACTGAACAAACAAAGTTATGTCCTTCTTTTTGTATTGGTTTATAATGACTCGAGAAAACAAATTTTATTCAGAGGCGGTATCCTCGAAAAATAATTTTTTGAATTAAATGTTGAACAGTATATCCATTAATCATCTGATTCCGACGACGATCTTGATGAATTGATGTAAATGTGACGTCATCATCAAGGTTTTAACCAAAGGGACTACACTTGTTTGTTCTTCTCTGGTAAGGGCATTTCTGAATCCAAAATAATTTTACTGAACAAATCGGTATATGCACAACCTTAGATACACTTTCAATGTGCTTTTGGTATTATACATGGCGCATGGCCGACTGTAGACTTCCGGTGTCATTTAAGCTAATTTTTCTTGAATTACAAGCTATTTGACTGATCTATGGATAATCGATATCAAAATTTTATTCCGTTTTTCAAAGGAGAAATCTCCTATGCTTATTTATGCATTTTTTTCGAAAGCAGTCAACCAGAGCAAAGAAACAGAGAAATGTTCCTTACAAGGTGAAAACGCTTCGTTTCGTCACGCTTCATTGCGTTCAATGTCTGAGTGACGAAAATAAAATTTTGGAGTTTTTCGTGAGTAAATCTTATTATTTCGAGGGCTATAACGTTTCATCTGCACAAGTGGTGACCTTTCATTTTTAGGGACATAACTTTTTTGTTCAGTATATATTGATAAAACCCACCCAAGTTGCATCTTTTTTCTAAATCCTCCATGGCGAGCATATCAATTTTAAAGTTATTGCCATGTTTTATAGCCTCCACATCGGTATCGCATGGACAGTGCCATTGGTTAATTTACTTCTGAAATATTCTCTAACCTTTAGGTACGCCACTGAAGAAATGCCCTGAATTTATTTTTCTGTTTTCGAATATATTTTTCTGTTTTCGAATATATTTTTCTGTTTTCGAATATATTTTTCTGTTTTCGAATATATTTTCCTGTTCTCTAATATATTTTTCTGTTCTCGAATATATTTTTCTGTTCCCGAATATATTTTTCTTTTCTCGAATATATTTTTCTGTTCTGGAAAATATATTTTTGGTTTGCACTAACGGGTTTCCGTATTACATGATATATTGTGTGTATTGATATTGTAAGAGATGTTTCCCTTCTCAGTCGTTTCCTATTAAATTTTTCATTCATCGAAACTTTGAAATATTAATACGGCATCTTTCCACTTAGATATATAATACATCTGGATAGATGCACAGGAACATTTAACCCGTTAAGTCTTTACAATAAAATGCCCAAGTGGGCCATTACGCTCACCTGAAAATCTTTGACCAAGAACTTTCTTGACTTACTCACAAACACCTCAGGATATTCTAATATTTATACATATCTTCGTGTATCTAAGCGGCTCAAGGGATGTACTGTCCCTTCCGCAGGGTTTAAACACGTTAAGTGTAGTAGCCTTCTTGTGCTTTTGTATTTTTTTTCCAAGCGACGTGCATTCGCTCGTTATTGGATGGATCCAACATTGTCTGAATAGTGAACGTGGTTGTTTTCACCCCTTTTGTGCTATCTAATATTTATATATATGTAAGTGATTTGTATCAACCAATCAGATTGCTAGCTAGAGGTTCCGTATTTTACGATATTGCACAGCTGTGCGCCTCGCTTCGAATCTACATCCAGAATAGGGAGAAAATGAATGAATTACTCACGATTTGGTAATGAATCGATAAATCATAAAACAAAAAGATGTTTGATGATCCAAATTCATACAACAGGTACATTTAAACATTTTGATGTGTACTTGATGTCATATGATAAATGGCGTCGTAACATCAATGACGTCAAATACGGCGCCAAATTAGAAGCGACGTTACGAGAAGAATGTTTTCTTTGTGATATGAAGTCTCTAAAAATCTTGAGTGATATCGATTTCTTTTTTTTCTGCACATAAAAACATAGGAGGGCCATTCGAAAAGTTCGTGGACACATGCCTTAAAAATCACATTTCGCAAGTCGTATGCGAATGAAATTTTCTAGAAATGAAAGGGATACATTCAGAAAGAGAAAACAAAAAATATCAGGTTAAAATAATTGGCTAAAGGGGCATAATTGTCACCTTTATACATGAAGGGTAGAGGTTACGGAGCAGTAAAATTTGAGTTGTTGGAGTAAACCTAGCCCCATTAAATTGCTGAATAGAATTAGAAAAAAAATATTTGACTATCAATTAAACATTCTATATGAATAATACTATTATTTGTGATGAAAACTGCAAAATTTTAACAAAATTGGACCCGATTTACGACTTTTATGATGAGTTATGCATAATATTGTTGAACAAATCAACAAAAAAATTATGACGTCAGCGCGCTTTACGGAGCACCAGACAGTCATTCAGTTTTGAATTTCGGTTGAATAAAACAGACGGAGACTTAATAGCTGATGGATGCATCTTGACAAAATGGACAAAATACATAAAAAATAATGCTGCTAGAATAGGAGGAATATGTTTTTATGATGATTAGATACATAAGCACGCGATTTTGGTTGGAGTTTAACAAAAAAAGTAAACGAAAATAAGTAAAGTGATTCCGTTTTCTCCCTTAATGGTGACCTGACTTTGAATGATTCAAAGATGAAAGCACAATATGATACAGAAGTAGAAATGCACTTGAAAATAGAGCATATCTTCCTCATCAAAATGCATGAAAAGATATTTAAATTTTATGCAGATGAGAGGTGTTGTTATTTCTTTTAAAATGTCAAATTTATAGTGGATATCTGACGACGTCGTTACTTTTTATTAGCTGCTCCGTTACCTACAACCCTACGTTCAAAAGGGCATCAAGAAGGTTATTATTGACCAAGCGTAATGAAAATTCGTATATATATTCAAAATTATCCGTATCATAAGGAAATCAAGATGGCTTTTATCAAATTCTACAGATCTTTCCATAAATGGTGTTGTCCATGAACTTTCGGAACAGCCCACGTAAACCTTCAAATCTTGTGATAAAATATTTTAAGTGACTATATCTTATAGAAAAACAGACCTTCGACCTCGGTCAATATAATATGTCGTAGCCGTGCAATATTTTTGCATATTGAACTCATACCCAGTGCATATTTGTATAATATATACATCTTTCTTTAAACCTTCGAATCTTCAGCAAGCGTCAATTATATTGAAATATTTTCAATTATCAAATTCCGTGCATCATATGTGCAATTCACCTAGTCAGTGTCTCATCAGTGATCCTGGAGGTCAAAAAAGAGGAAATTCAAGTTGTATGAAATTTCGATGAAGAAAAAGTCTTAACCTGACGTTCAATCCCTATCGAAGACCTACTATGGACAGAGTCATGTGACAATGGAGATAAATCTTAGTCTTAGACAAAATGACAAATATGGATAATGACCATATCCCTGTATACAGCACAAAATCGAGAATTCAGAAAATCAGAAACCGAAGGCATACAAAATCAGGATAAAACAGAAACCAAAGCAAACAAACAAAAACCTCCACCGCATGAAAAGAAGCGGACTCCCGATATGAGAGTGAGACCAGATGCCCAGGAAGAGTAAACATCTCCTGCTTGCATGCATTAAAATGTCATTAAATTTTGGGACGGAGAATTTACAAATTCATTTCAAATTAAGTGCCGAAACTCTGTGAATCTAGTCGAACGATATCCTCGGAGACTAAACCATTCATCAGCAGAGAAACAAACCTAGAGGTTTAAATGGTCAATATTGAAATATATACTTAAACACTACAATTTCACATACTTAATTGAAAGTGAGACTGTCACAAATTATTAGCAACGCATTTATCAGTAATAACGGTAATCGTAAATATAAATTCATTGCCGTAAATTACGACAAAACTTACTTTGTAAAAGAGAAATCCGAGTCATAAACAAAGTATACCGCATCAGATGTCAATCAGACGTTGAATTTCCTTATCGATAACATTTTCTGTGGTCTTTGGAGGTAAGGTTTTCAAACAAGTTGTTGGCATTCCAATGGGAACCAATTGTATCCCGCTCCTTGCTGACATAATTTTATACTCATGCAAAGCTGAATTTATTTAAGTATTGATCTCTGAGGGCAAAAAACATTTAGCTCTTAAATATAACTTCAACTTCACGTACAGATCTGTTCGTGAAGTTGAAGATACATTGATGATCTACTGTCCATCATTAATTAAAAATTTGCAGATAACCTTGACGTAATCTATCCCGTAGAACTTGGAAGATAAAGAAACAACAGAAAGCAATAATTCAGCGTCCTATTTGGATGTCATGTTGTCTTTTGAGGCCCATTGCAATATTAACACCTCATTCTATGACAAACGTGACGACTTCAATTTCAATTTCACTATGACGTCCCCGTGTCCAGAGTCATAAATAATGATCTGACGTAGACCTTTTAAGCCATGACATGCCAATCTATACGTTTGTCTTCCGTTGTGGGAGTTACCGATTGTGACCTTTCTAACGAATTGTGAGATTTGAATTGAAGTGGCGGGTGTTGCATGCAAGCAGGAGATTCTCACTCTTCTTGAGCATCTGATCTCACTCTTTCGCAGGGAGTTAACTTCTCTCCATATGGTAGAATTATTATTGTATACTATTATTATTTCTGCTCCTTTGCCCTAGTTCTGTTTTATCCTGGTTTTGTATGCCCGTCGTTGATTTGATGATTTTTCATTTAACGATTTTGTGCTTCTTGATAGGGATAGGATTTTTTTCCACATTTGTCTTGCTAAGGGTCCGTCGATGCTCACTTTTGTGCTCTATTGTGAGTGATGTTGAGATAAACGTCAGGATCTTGTTTAGCTCATTTGGTTTGTGATTTCCTGAATTATAAATTTTGTACTGTGCACTTGGATATGGTCATTGTCCATCTTTGTCATTTAATTCACATTCACCAAATATGTGTTACGGATAGTAAATTCTCATTAATGGTTCTTATTTAATACCAAATTGTTTTTCTGACACAGTCATATGTATATTAGTACATGTAGCACCATCTGGTTTAATTGTTGGAATCTAAATTTGTTTATTTGATTTGCAGAGAGTACATAGGTCCAAATTTTGTGTAGGGTCGATTCAGTAGAATAGTTTAATGAATCTATGAACAAAAAATATTGGGCGGATGGGGCTAAGATACAAGACTACTTTAATTTCGATTTGATTTTTAATAAAATGACATGTTATGAAATTCACTGCTTGTTTGGTTCATACAAGAGGTCCAAGGTAATTGAATGAATGAATGAATGAATGAATGAATGAATGTTCTTTATTTCCTCCATAATTGAAAAGCATGAACAAACATAAAATTAAGTGATTAAATACATATCATAAGGCGATTCAATTGAAGTAATTTGATTCAAAGAAACAAAATTAGAAGAAAAATATATGTACAATATACATAAACATTTTTGTCGTACTGTTCATTATATCATCATGCATCATCATAGTCATTTTTACGTTGATGTTGTGATGTAAGGTATTGGTAATTTAAAGTTCCATTTTTCCAAAAAACTACTAACATTTGAAATGAATTCAGTGTACGTTTCATCATCTATATCTATCATTACATCTGTTAAACCTCCCAGAAGATTCTGGACAATCTCTTCATCATTTTGATCAAAAAATAATATTGATTTTTGTACAGGCAGAACATTCACAACTATGTCAAAAAGTTTATCTCGTTCTTAAACATATGATTGACACTGTATTAAAACATGAAGAATGTAGTCTGATACTATACAATCACACTTTTCGCACATAGCTGAGCATTTTGGCAGTGATATTAATTTCAACATATAAAGAAGTGTTTTAAACACTCTGGGAAAATGTAACTTAACAAAACAACCTTAATTGGTTTTAGTTCTCGTTGTATAAAGAAAAATCTTAACAGTTCTGAGCGTGAACAGACATTTTGGGACCATTAATCCTCCTCTTTTTGTAGCACTTTATTTTAAACGATTAATTTTCACATATTAGCAACAGGGAACATACCATTATTGACATAATTCAGTATATATTCAGACAGATCATATTTGCATATTGTACTAGTCAGTGACTAAGTTGTATCACATATATTTGAGAAACCAAGCATATATTCTATAAGTTGGCAGAGAAATATGTCTTTATGAAGTAGCCCTATATCTGCATTACAAAGTCTGCCTACAAACATGAGTTTAAGTTTATCAATATAAGATTCTAATGATACAGCACCTAATAAACTACAAGTGGCTTCTTTAGGAGTGGTCTTCGTCAGACCAAGAATACGTTTCACAATGTATCTTTGGGTTCGTTCCAAAATTTCCATTTCCGGTGCTTGTATATTTCCCTAAATTTCGACACGCCTCGGTATTAGAATTAAAATGGCAGAAGTCATTGTAAACGGCAACACATTAACTATTTCAAATGCAGATATTATATGTACACTATAATTGAAAACTACAATGCCATTTTTCCTATAGTTTGCAAAACATAGAATTTCTTGCGTAATTGGTTATTTAAAAATAGAAAGCCAGTGAACAGCGAAGACCGTCAAATAAGAAAACGTAAGGTGCTATAGATGTGTCTGAACCCCGGAAAATCATAATGTTTTTTTTATAATCCATCTTAATTGATTGCTAAGATACAATCAATCTTTTGATCCATGCAGCGATTCCTCATGAGAAGATTTATGAAGGTGTGAACCCTTTGAAATTTTTAACCACATCCTGAATAAATTCCTGGACGTATCAGGATCCAGAACGCAATTTTGGTTGGAGAGCATCGGTATATCATGCATACAAAGTGACGTCAAAATCCGCCAAGCGGCTTTTAAAATACGTCAAAATGTAGAAGCGTTAATGATCATTTATTCACTTTCGTCATATCCTTTTGTCTTTATTATAGTGAAATGCATGTAAAAGTGGAGTATGTATATGTATAACAATATCATAAGATGGATCAGATAAAGATAAAAGGAATCTATTGCTCCTTTAACTACATCATCCGGATAACTACACCATCTGCTAATAGCAGATGACTGTCCAAAGTCGGCGCCGGGTGCACATTGGTCTCCTTCCTTTTATGTGTTGTCTTTGATGTTTGGTGTTTCTGTGCGTCTGCTTCGATTATTTTGTATCATGTTCTAGTGTCCTTGTGCTGTTTGTAGTTTTGTTTGATGTAAATCTGTGTCAGTTCTTGTGGGTTTGTTTCGCGTGGTGTCTGCAGGGTTGTCATCAACCTAAACAATGTAATATGACCAAAATCTGTGAAAATTATGTCCTAAATATACCGAAAGACGTAGCAAAATGTCTTGGAGATGATGCTACAGGACCCTGATTTTAGAAATTTCAAAGAATTTTGTAAACAGAAATTTTCAAATGCGTTTGAAGAAACGACCAACCGAAATTGATCGAATTGGTTAGAATCAGAAAAAACAGGAACCAAAGCAAAAAACAAAAACCTCCACCACATTAAAAGGAGCGAACCCCCGATATGGGAGTGAGACCAGGTGCTCAGGAAGAGTAAGCATCTCCTGCTTGCATGCAACACTCGCCTCTTCAATTCGGTAGAACTGTCACATCCGGTTACTTCCATTTCGGAAGACATAGAGGACAATCTTTGATTGGATGGTTCAAATGGTCTATGACAGAATATCATCCACCATTCTGGAGAGTGGGATTGCCGTCAACAACGAATAGTGAACTTTGAAAGCCTTTGATATATGGAAGGGAGTTCCCAATCCCCGTTGAAAGAAATGATTCATCTATTGATCCATAAATTTTCTGAGAACACTTAAACACAAAAACCAAAATGATATTCCAAAAATCTCAATTGAAAAGCTTACAAATTCTTGAAGAAATGTCACAGAATTTTCTGACAAAAATATGACGATCAAACGGATTCAATAACACAGCTCCTTAGAAACAAGAAGGACAACTATTTCTCTCACTTGAGACTGATTTGTCCGCAAAATTTGGTGTCAGGAAAACCATTGTCTCATCCTGCAGGGTTTGATAAGCCCTTTCCGGAAGTTTTTATAACTGTAACGTCATTGTGACGTCAAATATTGTTGCTTCGTTAGCCGATCATGATATGGAAAACAATACAAAAGTTAATCTTATTTTGAGCTTTTTTAGACGGTGAAAGAAAAATAAATAATCCCTAATTGTAATTAGGGACACGGAAATCAACCCTTATGTCCAGGATCTGCTTATGTCCAAGACTCGGCAAGCCTCATCTGCATATTCCACCCAATCTGCTACGTCTTTTTGTACATTTTTTGACATAATGATTTTCATACTTTTGTGGCCATTTTACATTTTTTAGACTGAGGATCACTGACGAGGGTTTAGTACCCGAAACGTGCATGTCTGGTCCATGCTGTAAATATATCAGGTCTTAAATGATGCTATTGAATTTGAAGACGTTTAACATTGTACAAACAAATCATTGACACTCTGGATTTCCTTGACCCTGATCACAACTTGGGATAGATTCTATTATAGACATTCTTCACCGTGACGAACTTCACACTTCAAATTTGCACTTTAATCATGATATAAAGTTTTATAAGTGGGTTTTCAGAAGAACTGGAAGTCGAATATACCATTGAGTATAATAATCAAAATGTAGATGACTCCACTGATGAATTTATACGTTAACGGCAGCTACGCCACTTATTCTTCAATGTTCGAAGTGCGAAGTACGAAGTTCGAAGTGCAAAGTCCGTCACCAACAATATTCATAGAACATTGCAAGAACAAAGTGTATTGTTGTTGGCGCTTTAAACGCAGTGCCGTGCTATTTATATTTTAATGTTCCGACTCGTTACGTTCTTGAATAAAGTTACACCATAATTGTGCGTTCTTCGAGACATCATGGAAATCGAAATAGTGGGAGGACTAAGCGCACGTAATCCAGGATAACCACACCGTCTGCTTCTTGCTTCCTAAGTCGGCACCGGTTGCCCATTGGTCTCGTTGGTTTATGTGTACATATGTAGTCCTTTGTGTTTAATGTTTCTGTATTTTGCGTTGGCGTTCCTTGTCCCTTAAGTGTCTCCCTCTGTGCTTTTTTGCTCTGTGTTTTTTCATTGGGGTTTTGGGGCGTTGCTGTGGGTGCTGCAGCCAGGTGTTGTTGGAGATCCCCTCCTTTGTTTGTGATAAGAAAAGACAGTAGATATATATATTATTCAAAGGCCCCATGACCCAAATGCTCACCTGATTTGAGCTCTCTTCATATTACATTGAAAGATTTTTCATACCATAATGACTTTGAACTATCATTTAAACACACCGAGATGCATAAATGACGTGTCAATACACTTTTAGCTAGCTATGAAATATGAACTGTCGAACTTGAAAATGATTGCGAAAACACAAAAGTGTTGACAGAAGGACGGACGGACATAGTGGTTACTTATGGACTTAAGGACGACTTCATCTTTGTATCTGGTTCCCCTTATTAGGGTTCTCCTTTAAGTTGTTAGTGCACCTCCATGTGAGGTATTTTTCAATGGAATCGGCACTCGAAATAATTTTACTATAAATATTTTGTTAAAAATAAGGATATTGATACATCAAATGTTTTCATATATTTTTTACTGAAAGGCTGAACAAAGGCAAGAAATGACAAATACAAAATTTAATGTTATTACAAGTAAGTACAAGATTTTTTTATAAAATAGTTAACATATCGTTAATTTTTAAGCATTTTCGCTATTTCTCGAGTTATCTAAAAAGTCATCTGAAAGTGCGAAAATAAGCCTTCGCAAAAATAAGTAAATTGAACGTTCATTTGCTACTTGAAGGAAATGACCATGCACTTTTTCCAATCTTTTTACCTGGATGTAATATAATGAGATACGTGTTATGAATGTTAAGGGGACAGCCAGGAAATCTATTTAGATCGAAACAAAATACATTGCCTAAAATATTTATAAAAAATGAAGTAGTGTTCTCCGTAGGGAAGTTCAATACGATAAAATCAAATTTTGTGGATACAGAGTGTTCATTGTCATTTATTATAATTATATTTATTCTAAACTTCTTCAATAATCTCGAAACATTGAACTCGCAGATAAAACATACACCTCGTTCTGCTGTATGATTGCAAAATTTGATAACCGCAAAAATTCTGGTGATGTTTTGTGTTTTCTTCTCAGACATGGTCGACATATAACTTTCTATACAGATATAACCTCAGACAGTGCATGTTTTGCAACATCGATGGCTTGTTTGGCTAGCGAAACAGTGGATGCATACTCATTCCGGGCACCTGGTCCCACCTCTAGCTTGCTAGGGGTTCGTCGATGCTCAACATGGTGCCTTATTTTACGTGCTGTTGAGATCGGCGTTAGGATCTTCTTTATCTCATGTGGTAATCTGAACATGAATATGGAGGTGTTTTAATAAAGTCATTTAAACTGTATACAGCGTAACATTTTGAAGGCTACGACTTTGTGTCTACAGTTCGTCAAGGACACCCATCATGGACGCTGGTTGATATATGGACTAGAAATGAAATACTGAGTTTGCTGCTTATGTTTCTAAAATTTGTCTAACCAGAAATATGAAATACACATAATACATATAATATTAGATACATGTATATGGATTAAAAATATATAAAATAAAGATAAACTATTGTATCAAATTATCCATATTCAAATTGTTCAACAAATGATTAGTACGAATTGATAAAAAAAACCCGATTTGTGCATGGAAAACGAGTTGGCTATCCGGATTAAGCGCTGAATACTTCCATTTCATGAAGGGCCACTGATACATGTATGTTTGTGTCAATGCCTTCATTTGAATGATGATCCCTTGAAGTTGTAAGGAAATGTTCTCGGTGATTTTCGTGAGCACCTTTTTCGTCTTCATCCTCCCTACTTCTTTCATTTCCACGTTCACTATACCACTCTTGAACCAATGTTCGTACCTCCTTTTCTATAGCCGTGACCATCTGTTCATTTGAGGAATTAAAAACGAAACAAGCGAGGGCGGGAAATAGAAAAATGAAAACGAATGAAATAAACTTGTCGAATGGAATCGCGATATTCGATTCTTTATATATAAAATACTGTGAAACCGTAATCAAAAAAATTGCTACAGTGATAATAGTCTTCCATACATAGTAAAAACATTGGACTCGAAATGGAAACACGTTATCAGCTACATATTCGAATTCTGCAATTTCAACACAGTTCGAATCTAGTTTGAAGTTCCCGCCTTCGTGGATTCTCAATATCATTTTGAGGAGTTCGCTGTAAAGACCAATCAAATTTGTGTAGTGCTTAATGCAGTAGGATATGAGAATGACGTATGAAAGAATGATATCAATATCAAAGGAATCCATCAGAGGTAACGCAAAGAAGAGTGTATAACAAAGCATTTTCACAAGCATAGGAATAATTGCAATAATGGACCACTTGAAGGAAAGGAAGCAAAACGTGGTTAAAAGTATAACTGGAGAGAGAACTATTGTTAATATTAGTTTGAACAATTTGACACATATATTGTCAGTCATAGAGATTGTCGAAGTCAGTTTTGATACGACAGTGAATGACAAATCTAATGAATACCAGAATGAAGGGATAGTGCACATCATTTGAAAAATGATGTTACAAAGAAATGCGACACAAATCGGAATGCTGAGCATGACTTTTTTACAGATATCACAAGTTTTATACCTTGTCTCCATGAAAGAGACCAGTGTAACTTTATACCATAACTTCCAATGAAAAAATATGAGCTGTCTATTGATCAGATTATGGAAGTAATTTCTTTCTGATATTTCTTCAAGGATGTCCGAAAATTCAATGTGAGATATACAATTTTCGCAGCTCATAAAAGCATTGATATCAAAGCAATATGTGAAGTGCTTACAACATGCAGGCATGGCAAGACCAAACAATATCATGAAGTAGATACTACTTCCAAGTATGCATAAGATACTTGTGATTTCGAAGTACTTTTTCGGGACGTACGTGACTTGCATATAACCTTTATGAAAAGGAATCATCAAAAGACATGGGAAGGAAAACAAAACTATTATCAAAAGCGTGAAATTACGGTGAATAATGAACATGCCGTGCTTTTGATCAACGTTTTTATGAATCAATGATAGGAAGATTCTCTGCGGTCCGTAAGGCACGTCTCCCCTATCATAAATATAGGAACTACGGTAAAGTTCTTTTTCATCCTTACTGTCCTTCTCTTTAGACCCCAAACATCCACCTTTAAGAGTTGTAATCTGGAAATATCGGCGCAGTGGCGTCTCTTTCGAATGGATCTTATTTTGATCAGTCAATGCAAATACCATTGGAAACCACAGAATGCAAACGACGCAAAGTACAGTTATCATACGGAATGACAGATATGTCTTTGATATCAGTTCACCAACACCCCCAGCCGTTGAAAAACAGGTAAAGTCAGTTTCCGGTCTCAACACAAACAGTTCAAAAAGCGGGTGGATCTGCGAATTCCTCTCGCAAATTAAACCTATCGTATCATTCAACATCAAACGATTGAACAGAAAGTCTAAGGTTTCATTTGTACTATTTGCCTCGGGAAATCCGTGTAGATCAACCTGGTAGATACCTTCTGTGAGTACTCCAAACGTCATATAATGGAAGTCGTCTGGAAGAGATAACAGATGGGCGGACGATTTGTTAATCCAAAGGAATTCTGATGAAATCGGATTCGCATTTTCTGAAATGCTATTAAGCGCATAGAGTCGTGCATCTGACACATTCTGGTAATTGATGTTGATATGAACCATTTTCGTCTGTTGGTCTAAAACAAGTCGACGAAACAAATTCTCGCATTCTGTGTCACTGGAGAAATATGAACAATTGTATTTCTTGGTTGGGTATGACTCTGCTATGATTAGCATAAAGAACAGCCAGATCACAGTTTCTGTCTTGCGAAAATCTGAAACAGTAAAAGAACCTTCAGTTATTTTATGTTGTTCCTCATAGACATTCTGCTTCCAATAAATAATAGATAGTCATCAGCTAAATTTTAAACCTCTTCAAATTCATTATCATCATTTCAGAACAGATAAAACTGCACCATGGTCCAGACAAGCACGTTTCAGGTATTTAATCCTCGTCGGTCATCCTCAATCCAATGCACTTCCGCCCGTTATGCGACGCCATTCGGTATTTCTTCGACTTAACGTTCACAGTCTTGGCCATATTTCAATATTTATATTAAGGATCGCTAACCAAGGTTCAGTACTCGAAACGAGTAAATCTTCTCCATGTTGTAAAATTACAAGAAAGAACGCTCATGAAGGGGATCTTCAACCAGACTTAGCTGTAGAACCCTATGAAAAACACTATGCAAAATCGCAGAGGAAACACACAAGGCAAGGGGGGGGGGGCATAGGACACCCGAACGACATTAAAACACCAAAACAAATGAATATTCACAAAACATTCATTGAATTTTTAAGTAATTTGTCAGTATTCGTACAACTCTGGGCTACAAAAAGGCAACGGAACCATGGGTCTATCTCCTACAGTTTGAACAGTTCACCTTACCTCTAATACGTAATATCAACCCAGAAAGATATGCAAATCTATGAAAACTGATACTTCCAAGCTACTATCGTGTTACAATGAAGGTTGATTTGAATAAGTCCGATTAACATATTTATCTATTTTTTCATATTTACTTTTTTAAATTTGTTACGCAATACATCACTATGTTTTTTCCATTACAATGTGACCATTAGATCAAATAGTATATAACTGCATCTAAGTGGACATAATGAAAAATGAAAAAAATCTAAAAATGATGAAAAACGTTAACTTACTCATAGTATCGTTAATTCTCGGATAAATGTGAATGATGCAGTTTCCAATATGATTATTGTATGAACAGGTTCAACCTTAAGTTATTTTCTTCCCCTTTGGGTTAAATGTTATTCAAGGAAATGAAAGAGAAAGTTTTTAAACCGGATGATGAAAAATATGATATGATGATGGTACATTTTGCGAAGGAAGAGGTTATCTTTCTTTCTATTAAGTTGGAAATAAAATTTGAATTAATGCATTATATCATAATATATATAGCATTTATTTCAACTGACGATAATATAATATAAAATTGTAGAATTATTGACTTGGAATAAGGGCAATACATGATTTGTTTGACCTGAACACAGAATAATGAAAATCATTTGTTGCCAGAATTCCCAGCCAATAATAGTTTTGTGATACCTTACTTCAATATTGCAGCAACGCACAGATTTGACCGGCATGTTTACGTTCATGTTTGACTATAAGAGAAAGAGCGCCAAAACAATGTAGAGTTTATAACTTCATCAATGAACTATGTGACGTTCACCGGTCATTAATTTTTGAACTTTTGCGCTTGGGCCAATATTGATGGTATATAAATATACTGCTTGTTCAAATATTCGAATTCAGAGGCATTTTTCCTATGAAGACTTTATATAGAGCTACTGATAAGGGTATAATGAAAAGTAAAAATACATAATACTTAATTTTGTACAGTATAAACAAATATCTACATCAAAGAAGAGTACTGAGTAAGGGAGTTTACTTCTCCTCATATAGATTTTTTTTATTTATGTTTCTTTGCCCTAGTTCTGGTTTCATCCTGGTTTTGTATGCCCTTGGTTAGATGATTTTTCGATTAACGATTTTGTACTTCTTAATAGGGATATGGTTTTGTCCAAATTGTGTTCATGCAATCTATATGACATATATATCCTCATGGGTAAATAAAATTTTTTGAAAGTAATTTTTTCCAGTCGATGCTCCCCACATCGACCTTCAAACCTTTTCAGGAAGGATTTTTTTCCTTAATAAAACAATTTTGCATTTTTAATATTTCCATATAATCAGATACATAGGAGCGTTGGCCATGTGCAATCCCAGAATTCAATATATCGTCACGTGTCAACAATTAGTATCCAAATTTTGCTAATTATTTTAAAGTTTGTACAATCTATCCTTGTGAAGAAGATGTGGCGAAAACCACTGAGAGCTTCAATTATATATTTAGATTTCATATTATATTTTCAATACAAAGGTCATCTATACACTTCTATAGATAATCAACTTGATGACTTGGAATATTCCAGAGTAAGCTCAGATTACAACAACTTCGTTCTTTTGCATATTTAGGGCAGAAACCTTTAGATTCATTTTATTCTTTGTTGTAGAATAATTGTGTATGCTTCTTTTCAATTGTCGGTGTGGTCGTTTCCAGCGTGCACTGTGTTTCCGTATAGCACATTCAAAACAAAATAATCATGTTTACATATTTGCGACATTGGATGATTTTCCAATAGAATCACAAGGCCGACAGACACCAGACATCACAAAATTTGGCGATATTTTCATTATGACGTCAAAATAAAAGGCATGGCAACACATCAAGGTGCTTCAAGACGGTGCGATCAGATGTGACGTCACAATGGAAAAAATTTGCCAAATGATGTGATATCTGGTGTTTGTGTATATAAAATCAAGGTTTAAAACGGTCATAGTTATTTTCTGGAAATTGGACTATTGGAATGAATTACATTCTTTAAAAGTGAATAGTTACAGAGCAAGTTCGACTTTTGTCACACTTGACCTATTTTTAGAGGAGTTATGCCCCTTGATGACTTGGAAAATTCAGTTTTTGTCTGTTTACCGGACTTTTTTTCTGAAACAAATAAAGATATTAGGTGAAATTTAATACACAGCTTACTCTTGGATAGTTACAGAGCAAGTTCAACTTTCGTCACGCTTTTTTTACCCCCCCCCCCCCTTTTTCGAATCGATAAAGCAGATAAAACCTCAGAACTTAGCTGCACAGTTTAATGAAAATTCATGTTTAATTGAAGAGTAACTCATAGGCAGAGTTGCAGGACATGGATATATGCCGCCGGAAGGGGACAGCGATCATAACATTTTGATTTATGCTAATTATAGCAAAAAAATCAGTTTGGTATTTCATACATGGGCCTATAAATTTGTGAACTCCATGTTTCTAGACAATGCAGCAAGAGAAATGAAAAAAGCGTGCTCCATTTTAAATTTTCCCTAATAAGATAGTATTTCATAATTTGTTCAAATATTTGTAAGATGAATTCATGCTTGATTTTAACATGTTTAATCTTCATTAAGATACGTATATATTCAGTGTGACACTTAATGTTTTTTGCATGGGTGTTTTGGGATTTTGCTGTGGGTGCTGCAACCTAGTGTTGTTGGAGATCCCCTCCTTTCTTTTTTCTACTTAAAACAAAGTGTTGTACTTTGTGTTTCTTTACTGTACCAATTATTTTATTTTCTCCGTCAGGTATGCAAGTTTTCTCCCCCTATAAAAACATTCAGCTTTTTCAATGTTTTGGGTCTCGTCCCAGTATCTATACCCGACAAAAAAAAGAAACGCACATCATATTATATAGTGATTTTTTTTCAATTGACTAAAAAGATTTCGTTAGGCATTTGATTATAATTTTCTTTTTTCAGCATTCGAATTACCGAGGATAAAGCACATTTCGATCATTTTTTCGCAACTTATCACAATGATAGTGCTGAATAAAGCACGTTGTTTCTAGCTTCTGTTGCATGGCCGCAGGTTTGGTATCCTTCTGAAATTTTGTTGTTTGACTACTTTCAGCAAATTTTCTGTTAAAATATAGATGAAAACTGGTTTCTCCATTCAAATGTAGTCAAAATATGCCAATAAATCTGAAAATTAAATGTCTTAGTGGGAATATACGTATATTGGGGTTTGTTTTACAGTAAAGGATATCAATATTTGGCAATTCTGATCCCAAAAGAAAACTAATTTTGTCTTCAGCCATTCTTATTTATCTGTTGCAGATTTATCTTTAACATCGCATTGAAATGAGCAAATGAAATACCAGAAAAGCTTAAAACTAACGTCCAAAATCATTGAAAATGCACGTAAAAATGACCTGTCAAGATCGAGGTATTGTTTCTGAAAACTGTGCTTGCGAAAAAAGGTCAGATTCTAGCTGCAGTAGGGTAATTTTGTGCTTTGCGACACATTTAAGGGCGAAAAATATCACAACACGGACTTCATTTTCAAAAAAGTTTATGTTTGGGATGTTTTCCTCAAATTTAGACTTTCTCTTTGATGACGTCATTTGAAGCAATTAAATGAATTTGTATTCAGGGAAAATTGTTTATCATCATTTGAAAAACAAATCGCAATGCCTGATATATCAGTTTGGATAGGTTAAACATCTTTAATCATTTCTAAAATGTGAACGGAATTCTTAAAAACCATTTTGTGACATTGTGTTTTGAACCAAGTGTCTTTATCATTGTGCTGTGTCTGATCACGAAGACGGATTTGTTTGGCGTTTGGCAGAATAATTCACTCTTATACCTACGATTTATGATGGAAAAGAAAAGAATACCTATAGATTACATAATTCATTTTATAGAATGAAGATTAAGTGGTGCGTTTCTTTTTTTGTTGGGTATATTTTGTTCAAAACTATTATTACAAAATTCACTTTGGCTTTATTTAAACTGTTTGACATGAAGTACTACTGACGAGTATTCAATATCCGAAACACGTGACTAGTACAATAAACTTGGTACTATAGAACATATATTTCAATATTGACAATTTCAATCATTAGGATGGTATCACTGCTGGTGGACTGTAAGTCCTCGAGGATGTCGCTCACCTAGTTTTAGTGTTTACGCACTGCATTGAAATATATTCTAAATTTCCTGTCATAAAATTAGACCTAAATTTCTTAAACTAAGGGGTATCTCCCTCATTGCATAGCTCTGTCCTTAGCTGGGGTTTCGGCATAATGTTTTTGTTCATGTTGAGAATTAAGGTCCTTGCGCCTACCCTTTTACGATTTTTGGCCATGTTTTTCACTTAAATGCGCTTCTGAATAAATCCTTCACAAATTTGGAGCCGCTTATTTTGGCAAGGGCAAATTAAAAGTCTATATTGAAGATGGCGGCATGACAATTCACTTTGGATTCATTTAACTGTTAGACATGAAGTACAACTGTCGATGATTCAATATCCGAAACACGTGTCTAGTACAATAGAATTGGTACTATAAAACATATATTTCAATATTTCAACAATTTCAACCACTAGGCTGGTATCGCTGCTGGTGGAGGATATCGCTTAACTAGTTTTAGTGTTTACGCATTGCATTGAAATATATTCTAATTTTATTGTCATCAAATAAGACCTAAATTTCTGAAACTAAGGGGTATATCACTCATTGCATAGCTCTGTCATTAGCTGGGGTCTCGGCATATTTTTTCGGTCATGTTTAGAACATATATTTCAATATTGACAATTCACACCAAATCAACCAAACAAATTAAAAAAACAGAAACATGAATTGACAACAAACTTATGGAGACCAATGTGCATCCGTCAAGTGAGAAATAGGAAATCCTGACGACAATCTCAACCCACATTCTTTGGGTCCATTTGTCATGGAAAACATAAAATCCAAATGTAGGTATTTTGCAAATTCCTTTACAGCTACATTTCTTACTATAAATATAATAAAGTCCAACAATAAGGTAAACGATCCAACATAAAGTAAATGATCAATTTCTTGGGAGAATTTGCAAATGGTAAAAATTGCCATCTTCCTTCCTTTTTTTTGCAGTTAAAAAATCATTAAAAATGTTCAACAAAATTATTTCACGTAAATCCTCTGGTTTAAAATGGCTAAAATGAACTAAATGCAAATTCAGCCAAGAGAGAAAAGAATAAATAAATCTCAACTTTTTCATTACAATTACTTAGTCGAAAAAGACTTCAAAAACGCGTCAAAATAAGAGATCGGATTTTAACGAAATGAACAAACTGGAATAATACATCCTTCCTTATCACTCATATACCATTAGTTTTCCAATCCATGCAGTGGTTATGGAGAAGAAGATTTTTTAAGTGGGGCACCAATTGAGGCCTATTTGACGCCTGCCTGGATCCACCTGTGAAGGGATCGGGCCGAAATGAAGAAACTATGTTAAAAATCTTTAGTACTTTGTGCATACCGTATTTTATTTAAAACCCTCAAAGTGATTTTGCAGGAGAAGTCGAAAATGTGAAATGTTAACGGACGGACGTCGAACGGACAACAGACAAACCGATATGGCAATGGCTTGCTTTGATCCTTGGGCTCTGGTGAGCTAAAAAGGTTAAAACAATAGATATTCTTAATGATACATACTCTGGTGCATTGCTTGTACCGACAATTAACACTCGAAATATTGATGCTTAATTTTTCTACTTTACATTTCAAAATGAAAGAAAAAGATCATGCTTGTGGATTGATAGGGGTGTTTGATCTTATGGATAAGTGATGTGTAGAAATGGATGACTGACAAATACTTCTATGTGACGTTCAAAATCTTAATATCATTGAATATAAGTGCATAACTTTCGCCAATTTTACTGAATTGTAAACAGCTTGTATTTATTACGAAATGAAATTCACGTAAAAGCGATCGTGATTTTTCTGCTTTATAAAATCAAAATAAAGCTTTATAACATCAATTCTAATATCAAATTTTAATTTGACATCGCTTACAATAGGTCATGTAAAACATCATAGTTTTATTCTAAAACTAAGAGGTATCTCCTTGATGGCGTACCTCTGGTCTGTCTGTTTTTGTTTTTGTTTTTTGTTTTTTGTTCTTTTAATTTTGTTTTTTGGTTTTGTTTTGTTTTGTTTTGTGTTTTGTGTTTTGTTTTTGTTTTTGTTTTTGTTTTATGTTTTATGTTTTTTTGGAGTTTTTTTTTTTGGTTCTTTTATTATAGTTTATTTTTGGGGGTTTTTTTTGGTTTTTTTTTACAAACATTTGAGGTTAAGTTCAAACTTTTGTCTTTCATCGTTCCATATTATTTGGATTTTCTACTTTTCCGGCCTCGAACATCACTAATGAAACATTTTTAAAAGCTCATATGATGCACTGCCATATTTATATATAAATAAATCCTCGGGGCTTGTTCTGTTCAAATGTTGTTCTTATAAATCATCTTTACGAGAAGGCGGAAATGCATTTTTTAACATAGATTTTATTTGGATGTGCAACTGAAACGACCCTACAGGAAATATGGAGCCGTGCACTCTTTATAAAGTAAATGAACAACTTTAAATTTTAAGAATAAAACAAGAGGGCGATAGTAAAATTAATTTTTGCGGCCTATGAAAAGCATCGTGGCTGGAAGCATAACTGATGAGGATTTTTAAAATATCTGAAACACATTTCTGTTGCATGAATATTGGTGTGAAATTTTCGAACACTTCCGCATTATTCTATTATAAAAATAATCAGTCATCTGTCTAATTTTCAGCTTTAAAATATGTCATATTTTTCTTTATTTTTTTCTGACTGTCTCTATCACTACTAAGGAATATGATCTTAGATATAAAGCATCTCTTAACCTTGCACTCACATTGAATAAACAACAAAGTAGTTATTCATTTTCAATATCGCAAATGCATGGCAAAATCATTCAAATTCCCATTGGCACGGTTGGGAACCTCGGAATGAATTACAATTGGAAGTGAGACCAGGCGCCTGGGGCGACTATGCGTTGACGGCAGAGGGGTAAAAGAAGTCGATGCGCAAATCAAGAAGACCAACAAAAATGAATTAACAATAAAAGAACAAGAAATATCTCACACAAAAAATGGAAATCTAAACATCATACTAGACGTCCGAGCTGAATAGATAAAAACAAAAGATATTCTAAATGATACATACTCTGGTGCCTTACTTGTACCGACAATTAACACTCGAAATATTGGTGCTTACTTCTTATATTTTACACTTCAAAAGAGATACGACTCAGACAACTTTTGTACCAGAATCCTACTTTGGATGTCTTCAAATCATTTTATTTGCCATTGGTGTTTTCATCCGGATTTGGTATAAAGAAAATGTCATCTGACCGTAATGACACATGTGAAAACTGCGGCATTGAGCAATAGATGATCACTGACGAGGGTTAAATACCCGAAACGTGCATGTCTGGTGCATGCTGGAAATTTATCTGCTCTAAAATTATGCAAAATGAATTTGAACGATCCAGAATCTACCGCTCTCTCAATGATTTACTTACTATAGCACGCAATGGCGGCAGCAAACATGAGCTGTTACATACTCTGTCGTCATTACCAGTTATGCACTTGAAATCTATCTTGGATGAAGCAGAGGTTGCATTCTTACGAAACAATGACTGATTTAGACTTAATATCATCGTCTCATTCGCACAGTATAAACTTTATCCTGTTGTGAAAAACACCTCCCCTAAAGACGATTCATAAAAATCCCGTTTATTAACAAAGGTTTTGATCTTCTAAACATCTCTTATATTTTTCGGGATCATCGCGTACAAAGTACCATTTCTCAATATTTTGAAAATTTAGAACCACCTCATATTTGTTACAAGTAAAAGAAACCTATTCGAAACTTTGTTTTTAACTATAATAAAGTTACATCGGATCCTGACATACTTGAATCGTGTCCTGCTTCTTGAGAATGTGCAACTTCTAAATATCTCTACAAACCAGCTGGCCATGTTGTTACAGGTGACTTTTCAATTATCCAAGACAGACAGCTCCGTGGTCTTCTTAAAAAGGGACCTAAGTATAGAATCCCATTCAAGATAGATTTTGTCAAATGCCGTGAGGTGCTTACGGAAGCATTAGATAATTATACGAAAAGATGGTGTAAATCAGAAGGAGTCGAATACCTCATTTTAGAAATAACGGATATTCGAATAGGTAACTTCCATAAAAACCCTCATCTTTCTCAAAATCCACCTTCCAAATCAGACAGATATTTCAAATCCAAACTAAGTAACTAACATGAAAAATGTGTCTTTGCACCAACCGATAAAGCAGCCAACAACACCATTATCATTTGAAAACGTTACTACATATCAACTTCGGTTTCGGAACTTTCGTCTACTAATACATATATCAAAAGCAATGAAAGTGCACCTAACATTTTAAGCAAGCATAATAGTGAGCTGTCTTCACTCAATATCTCTATTTCTAAATTGGATGTCCCAACACTATATTGCATACCGAAACTGCACAAGTCTCCTTACAAATTTCTATTTATTGCTAATTCTAATAACTGCTCCACTACAATTTTGTCTAGACTTCTCATCTGGTACGCTAGATCATATACTGATATTTTGGATTTTTATAATAGAAATTTACAAATTACCAAAAAACTTTTAGGTCAAGGTTTCCGCTTTCATAAACTAGTTAAGACTTCCTGGAAATTTTACAAAAATCACAGTCAACTTCTTTTAAAATTTGGATATATAAACGCAACAGAGTACATTACTTTGGATATTACACAGCCTGTCTTTTATGGTGATATGATAAACAAAATTAGAAGGATCAAAGGTAGGCAGCATAACCATCGAAAATGCGTCAGAATCATCAAACGCCTTTTAGACTATGTGATCATATGATCCTAATGTCACCAGACGGACACTAGGCTTGGCACTTGACCAATCTACAGTCTTGTACCAGCACATCCTTGAGACTTGCATTCTGTCTGACTGTAACGACGGGACTAGATGACGGGCCCTGTCCAAACCTCTTTAGAGAATACAGGGCACCGACCACCTGTCGTCCTCTCTGCATGTCAATCGGACTCCTCGGGTGATAACATAAATGAGCTCGCTACAGCCGACAGAGCACGGACTGTATTACGCACCCCCTCTTTTTATATTCATTTACATAACCATCTGTGTTGCTGGGGCCTCTACGTTTTGCGGTTTTGTTTGTGTGAGGTCATCTTACAGTGAGGAGGTTGTTTTACATCACAATTGTACGTTCTTCGAGATGTAATTGGAGAAGTGAGAGGGTTGTGCGCACGTTCTCCAGGATAACCACACCATTTGCTACTCGCGTGGCAAATGGATGTCCAAAGTCGGCACCGGTTGCCCATTGGTCTCGTCGGTTTATATGTAGTCTTTTGTGTTTGATGTTTACATGTCGTATGTCTCTTTTTCGTCTCATACTATGCTCGTCTTTCTTGTTTTTGCATCGGGTGTTTTGGTGTTTTGCTGTTGATGCTGCAACAGGGTCTTGTTAGAGATCCCCTCCCTTCTTTTGAAGACGTTAAACACTCTAACTGTAAGGGAAAATGTTCATTTCTTATTTGACGAGGGTTCAGTACCAGAAAAGTGCATGTCTGGTCCATGCTGCAAATTAATCTGTTCTTAAATAATACTATTGAATTTGAATACGTTTAACAATAATATCTATTAATCTGCCTACCTATTTCGTATACATATATTTAATGTTACCGGTTGTGCTTGATATTTCTGGTTTCGTCAGTGCAAAGGGGTCTTCCTGGAGATCAATTTCATATCCCTGTAAATATCAATGCTTGTATCAGAAAATTGATATAACATTCCTCATCATTACGCGATATATGGTCTTAAATCCGGGCATTAAAGTCAACCACAAAAACGAAATTTAAATAAGAATCAATGCTTGTATTGGAAAATTGATATAGGAGCCCTCGTCATTTCATGATATATGACCTTATATCTGTACATTACAGTCAAACAAAAAACCAAAATTGACATTTAGAGAAAATTAATCTTAATCAGTTGTTATACAAGAATACAAGACCTTGAAAGAAATCAAACCCTACAAAATAAAACTTCTGCAAAAAATGCAGAAAAACTCTAATGCAGACGATACTAGGTAGGATAGTGAGCATCTTTATGTCAAATACAAATTATCATACGTGAAGACATATTTTTACGTACAAATTGGTCTTTATAATGTAACGGCTTCAAATTGATACATTTCCCCCTAATATCTAGATCCGGAAATTGTTTTTACAAAGTCCTCCTCCCCATCTAAAATCAAATGCTTACTGTCCGCGCAGCTCACTTCAGAAATCGGAAAATTGAAGTTTTCTCTACTTTGTTGGCATATTTTCCGATTAAAATTTATATCGGGGGATAGATCTTGAACTGTCATAACTAACGATGTATGATATATGTCTGTACGACCAAGACCATGCTCACAATCAAAGAAAATAGTTTTAGATAGGGAGTTTTCTATGTTAATTATAGCGTGACGTAGTCGACCTTTTCCATAGACTCAGTGTTAAACATCGGCGACGTCGCGCTAAAATTAACATAGAAAACTCCCTATCTAAATCTATTTTCTTTCATTGTGAGCAAAGTATTGGTCGTACAGACATATATCATACATCGTTAGTTATGAGAGTTCGAGATATATCCCCCTAAATAAATTTTAATCGCAAAAATTGTAGACAAAGTACAGAAAACTTCAATTTTCCGATTTCTGAAGTGAGCTGCGCGGACAGTAAGCCCTAATCGTGTGTATTGCTTTAGTTATCAAGTTTTACAGTGTAAAATGTTTTACATATCGCATACGATGTCGTATTCTTCAAAAACAAGACTTTTTTCCATATTTAATTGAATCAATTGATACTAAAATGAATTCAGAATCAGGGAATTTACTCCTTTATTTGAGGACTATTATGCACCATACGTTCCTGTATATAATACGGTTACGGATACGTCAAATGTAATACAAGTACAACTCTAATGTAATACGTTTTCAAAGTCATAGCATCATTTAAGGACATATAAATTTGCCGCATGGACTAGACATGCACGTTTCGGGTACTTAATACTGATAAGTGATCCTTAATCTTAACTATGAAATATAGCCCAAAGAGTGAAAGTTATGTCCAAAAATGAGGAAGCAAGAATGGGTGGGATATGATGCTACAGGACCGCCTTTCCTGAAATATCGAGAAGATTTTATGAACAGATATTTTCGAACGCGTTTGATGAAACGATTAACCAAATGTGAATCGGACTTGGCTACATGTATTTTACTCAGTTAAGGCAGAACTAAGATTTCAGTAAAGTTGCTAAGAAAATGGCGATGTAGCATGCAAATATTCAATGTTCAAACTTAAATACAGTCCGACAGAGCACAGACTGTATTTCAAAAGCAATTTCTTTTTATGTCCATCATGTGGAGCTGGTAAAAAAGTTCCCCGCGAGGTTTTTGACAGTAGGTGTTATGAATTTTTTCCCTGAAATAGTCGCCATGGCACTTTCTACATGGATGTGACCTCGGACAGTGCATGTTCTGTAGATTATCTTTTTTACTTTTGTGCATGAAAATCGACGGCGGGTGCGGCTAGCCAAACAGGGTATGCTTACTCCTCCAAAGCACCTGGTCCCACCTCTAGCTTGCTAGGGGTCCGTCGATGCTCCCTTTGGTGCTCTAATGTGAGTGCTGCTGAGATTTCTGTCATGATCTTCTTTATGTCATACATATTTATCTGTGTGTTCCTTGGGTCTCTGCATTTTGCTGTCTTGTTTGTGTGTTCAACTTTTACAATGAGGAGGTTATTTTACACTGCAATTGTGCGTTCTTAGAAACCTTTAGGTAACAGGAGATATTGAAGGGTTGTGATCATATAATCCTGATAACAACACCAATTGCTTCTAGCGTAGCAGATGGCCGTCCCAGGTCGATATCGATTATCCATTGGTCTCGTTGGCTGATGTGTAGTCTTTTGTGTTTATTGTTTTGATGTAATTTTTGCTGTTCCTTGTCCTCTTTTCCCCGGGTCTTGTTGGAGATCCCCTCCTATGTTTTTGAACAATAAAAGTGTTTCTTCTATATGACATGAATTTGATTTCTTTCTTCTTTGAACTCTAATAGAGATTATGACAAATATGGATAAAATGACAATATCCCTGCATACAGCACAAAATCGATAATTCAGAAAATCAGGAACCGAATGCATACAAAATCAGGATAAAACAGGAACCAAAGCAAACAAACAAAACCTCCACCATATGAAAAGAAGCGAATTCCCGATATTGGAGTGAGACCAGGTGCCCAGGAAGAGTAAGCATCTCCTGCTTGCATTCAACACCCGCCGCTTCAATTCGGTAGAACTTTCACATCCGGTTACTTCCAATTCGGAAGACATAGAGTACAATCTTTGGTTGGATGGTTCAAATGGTCTATGACAGAATATCATCCACCATTCTGGAGAGTGGGACATCATAGTGTATGACGCGTTCCCAGTATCGACCGTAGAACTTCCTCACTGAGACCTTTTTCACATGTAGTAATATGATTATGTATCAAAAACACATTCATATATTTCTCATCAATTTCATTCCTGTATATGTCTTTAAGGACATATCCGGCACTCAAAATTTTGAATCTTCACATCGAAGTGTATTCTTTATTTCTGACGTGCAAAGAAAGATAACTCCGATTTTCATTATAAAGTTCTTTAAAAAATATTTTAAGTTAAAAGTTTTTATGTTATTTTTCTTTGATGTTTATTTTACAGAAAGGTATGTTCGGAAAGGTTTCAAATTCTTCGCTTCAATTAATGAGTAGAATATCCAATATATTATTGTATTTCAAATATGAAGGAAAATCATACAAAAATAAAAAAAAATATTGAGTATAATTTTTGCTGTAGTTGGCAATGGAAAACGTACTCAGATCTTCAATGTTTGTTATGGTAACATCATTTAGTGTCACTACACATCACTTTTACATACAATAAGATGAAACTGATTCAAATATTAAGGATATCTATCATAAAACTGAATGAACAGTACATGTCCTTAAATTATTATTGTTTCTTGCTGGTTTGGAATTATCATACTTGTGCATTCTTTTGTTGAAATGTTAGATCGCCATAAAGTAGGACGCAAAATATGAGGCGGATATCAATATATCAATGCATCTAGTAAAAAAGCGGGGTTTCTTTTATTTAACTTGATTTTTTAAGTAAAATCTAGGTCATCTCACGGTTGGAGAAAACATTCTCTTTAGAATAATTTGACCTTTGTCTGGTTCCGATGAAGAGAAAAAAATCACAAAAGAAATGGGAGGACGTGTAAGAAAATACCTATGGCGCCTTATGAATTGCCGTGTAATATGTTAGAAAAAATTTTAAAAGTTGAATCTATTAACTTCTCATCCTTTATTTGAAATGCAATATTACTTCATTTTATAAGGTCAAATGAATCACCGACTACAGCGTGTTAAGAACTTAATTAACATATATATTATGCTGTATATAGTACATAAAAGTCAAATACGACATCAAAAATCAAAATGTAAAAGTCACAATCAATTTTCATACATTCTCTTGAAAATTAAAAACAAATCAAAGAGAAGGAGGAAACTCCAAAAAGTAAAAATAATTTCGTACGATACGAGAAACAGCGGACAAACCGACTGAGACTAGGTTCTACTGGACATTTTTCAAGTGAACGTACTACGGATTCGCACTCCGGACTTCGTACTTTAGAAGTCATATAAAAGAAATCAGGCACGATTAGAATCGTTAAATCAGGACACACATGGACGAAATGACAATGTACAACTTTAAATATGTATTTATACAAAGGAAAACAAATCAATTTTTCTCGCAGAGTACTCTAAGTTCATTGAAATCGAATTTCTATTTTGCGTTTGTGACAAAGTCCCTTCGTTTGTGACAAAGTCCCTTCGAAATGTCCGAAGTCCGAAGTCCGCGAGCGTGAAATATGTCCATTACGATCTACAGAGTAAGACATAGAAAATTACAGAACCGACGGATATTTCACCTTTTCCCGAGTGGAGCGTTGCGGGTGTTGATTACAGACACGCGTATTTAAGGAAATTAATTTTCTTGATAACAATACGCTGTCCCTAGCTATGTTCGACGTAAAGTAGCAAAAACGCTAAATGATTAATTCTTATTACTTGAAGTTGATTTGTGTGTCCTTGAAAATGTGTTTATACATTTTTAAAAAGAATTTTTGTCCCGTTTTAAATTCCTTTAATGTAAGATTTTCCTTAAATGTAAGATTTTCACTGCTGGTGGACCAGGATTCCCCGAGGGCACATGTAACCAAATTCGATCAACTTCGGTTGATCGTCTGTCTCTTTAATGCTTACTCCTCCCGGGCACCTGGTCCCACCTCTAGCTTGCTAGGGGTCTGTCGATGTTTAATTTTGTGCTCTATTGTGAGTGCTGTTGATATTATCGTCAGGATCTTCTTTAACTCATTTGTGTCACACTTATGCCCTTTGCCGTGTGAAGCTCGTAAAAAAGTTCCCTGCGAGGGGTTTGACAGTAAGTGTTTTGAATATACTTCCCTTACATTGTCGCCATAGCACTTTCTATATAGACATGACGTCAGAGAGACCATTAATTTTATATATTTTCATTTCCATGCTTCATTAACATCGACGGCGGGTGCAGCTAGCCAACAGGGGATGCTTACTCCTCCCGGGCACCTGGTCCCACCTCTAGCTTGCTAGGGGTCCGTCGATGTTTAATTTTGTGCTCTATTGTGAGTGCTGTTGATATTATCGTCAGGATCTTCTTTAACTCATTTGTGTCACACTTATGCCCTTTGCCGTGTGAAGCTCGTAAAAAAGTTCCCTGCGAGGGGTTTGACAGTAAGTGTTTTGAATATACTTCCCTTACATTGTCGCCATAGCACTTTCTATATAGACATGACGTCAGAGAGACCATTAATTTTATATATTTTCATTTCCATGCTTCATTAACATCGACGGCGGGTGCAGCTAGCCAACAGGGGATGCTTACTCCTCCCGGGCACCTGGTCCCACCTCTAGCTTGCTAGGGGTCCGTCGATGTTTAATTTTGTGCTCTATTGTGAGTGCTGTTGAGATTATCGTCAGGATCTTCTTTAACTCATTTGTGTCACACTTATGCCCTTTGCCGTGTAGAGCTCGTAAAAAGGTTCCCCGCGAGGGGTTTGACAGTAAGCGTTTTGAATATACTTCCCTTACATTGTCGCCATAGCACTTTCTATATAGACATAACGTCAGACAGTGTATGAATTTTATATATTTTCATTTCCATGCTTCATTAACATCGACGGCAGGTGCGGCTAGCCAACAGGGGATGCTTACTCCTCCCGGGCACCTGGTCCCACCTCTAGCTTGCTAGGGGTCCGTCGATGTTTAATTTTGTGCTCTATTGTGAGTGCTGTTGAAATTATCGTCAGGATCTTCTTTAATTTATTAACGCAAAAAATTCTAAAACTTGGGTCCTGTAGCATCATATCCCACCCAATCTGCTACGTCTTTCGGTACATTTTTGGAGATAATAATTTTTACACTTTTTGGCCATATTTACACTGTTTAGACTGAGGATCACTGACGGGGGTTAAGTACCCAAAACGTGCATGTCTGGTTCATGCTGCAAATTCATCTGGTTTTAAATGATGCTATCGAATTTAAAGACGTTTAACATTTGAACTACTTGGTGAGTGTCACTGCTGGCGGACCAAGAGTCCCCGAGGGCACATGTAACCAAGTTCGATCAACTTCGGTTGATCGTCTGTCTCTTTAACGCATTTGAAATTTCTGTTACAATATTTCTTGAAATTTTCTAAAACGTGGGTCCTGTAGCATCACATTCTGCTACGTCTTTCGGTACATTTTTGGAGATAATAATTTTCACACTTTTTGGCCATATTACATTGTTCAGACTGATGATCACTGACGAGGGTTAAGTACCCGAAACGTGCATGTCTGGTCCATACTGCAAATTTATCTGGTTTTAAATGATGCTATCGAATTTAAAGACCTTTAACATTTCGACACTTACGCAGATAGGTAAAATTCAGAGCTTCATACATATCTGACGTTTTTTTCTCGAGAAATTAGCTGGACTCTATGTGAATTATTCTATACAATATGGTTTTACAGTCTCGTTTTATACATAATGTAGGAAGTCCCGTTGTATTTTGTATATTTTGCTGTATTTGGCGTCATTATTGCTCAGCGTGAAGATGGATTTTAACTAAAAGTGCAACAAGTACAAATGTTTCTCAAGACTTATTTGCGATGACATAACTCGTGATTTTATACTCTATTGAAACAGTGATTTCACTGTCAAGCATAAATTGACATTCTCTACACATTCCGCTATATTTCTTGTATTACTGATTTGTTTTCTAGATATTCCGGAGAAAAACATGACGTCATGTACCCAACGATCTTAATACGATATCATTCATTTGTCATTTTAACAGCTGATTGTTATATTACGTTTAATCATTAGATGTTGTAGCCTTTGAGACAACTTATGTGTCTCACAAAGGCTGTCTCACAGTGTACGAGTAAACTGAAGAAGATATATTCCACAATAGAAACATGAGGGATAATACCATTTTTTTTTGGTGATTAATCTCTAGAATCCAATGAAGAGATGATATTCTTAAATGATGCTATTGAATTTAAAGACGTTTAACATTTTACATACAATAAGATGATTCCAAAAATTAAGGATATCTATCCTAAAACTGAATAAACAGTATATGTCCTTAAATTATCATTGTTTCTTGCTTGTTCGGAATTATCATACTTGTGCATTCTTTTGTTGAAATGTTAGATCGCCATAAAGTAGGACGCAAAATATGAGACGGATGTCAATATATCAATGCATCTAGTAAAAAAGCGGGTTTTTTTATTTAACTTGTTTTTTAAGTAAAATCTAGGTCATCTCACGGTTGGAGAAAGCATTCTCTTTAGAATAATTTGACCTTTTTCTGGTTCCGATGAAGAGGAAAAATTCACAAAAGAAATGGGAGGACGTGTAAGAAAATACCTATGGCGCCTTATGAATTGCCGTGTAATATGTTAGAAAAAATTTTTTTAGTTGAATCTATTAACTTCTCATCCTTTATTTGAAATGCAATATTACTTCATTTTATAAGGTCAAATGAATCACCGACTACAGCGTGTTAAGAACTTGATTAACATATATATTATGCTGTATATAGTACATAAAAGTCAAATTTGACATAAAAAATCAAAATGTAAAAGTCACAATCAATTTTCATACATTCTATTGAAAATTAAAAACAAATCAAAGAGAAGGAGGAAACTCCAAAAAGTAAAAATAATTTCGTACGATACGAGAAACAGCGGACAAACCGACTGAGACTAGGTTCTACTGGACATTTTTCAAGGGAACGTACTACGGATTCGCACTCCGGACTTCGTACTTTAGAAGTCATATAAAAGAAATCAGGCACGATTAGAATCGTTAAATCAGGACACACATGGACGAAATGGCAATGTACAACTTTAAATATGTATTTATACAAAGGAAAACAAATCAATTTTTCTCGCAGAGTACTCTAAGTTCATTGAAATCGAATTTCTATTTTGCGTTTGTGACAAAGTCCCTTCGTTTGTGACAAAGTCCCTTCGAAATGTCCGAAGTCCGAAGTCCGCGAGCGTGAAATATGTCCATTACGATCTACAGAGTAAGACATAGAAAATTACAGAACCGACGGATATTTCACCTTTTCCCGAGTGGAGCGTTGCGAGTGTTAATTACAGACACGCGTATTTAAGGAAATTAATTTTCTTGATAACAATACGCTGTCCCTAGCTATGTTCGACGTAAAGTAGCAAAAACGCTAAATGATTAATTCTTATTACTTGAAGTTGATTTGTGTGTCCTTGAAAATGTGTTTATACATTTTTAAAAAGAATTTTTGTCCCGTTTTAAATTCCTTTAATGTAAGATTTTCCTTAAATGTAAGATTTTCACTGCTGGTGGACCAGGATTCCCCGAGGGCACATGTAACCAAATTCGATCAACTTCGGTTGATCGTCTGTCTCTTTAATGCTTACTCCTCCCGGGCACCTGGTCCCACCTCTAGCTTGCTAGGGGTCTGTCGATGTTTAATTTTGTGCTCTATTGTGAGTGCTGTTGATATTATCGTCAGGATCTTCTTTAACTCATTTGTGTCACACTTATGCCCTTTGCCGTGTGAAGCTCGTAAAAAAGTTCCCCGCGAGGGGTTTGACAGTAAGTGTTTTGAATATACTTCCCTTACATTGTCGCCATAGCACTTTCTATATAGACATCACGTCAGAGAGACCATTAATTTTATATATTTTCATTTCCATGCTTCATTAACATCGACGGCGGGTGCAGCTAGCCAACAGGGGATGCTTACTCCTCAAGGGCACCTGGTCCCACCTCTAGCTTGCTAGGGGTCCGTCGATGTTTAATTTTGTGCTCTATTGTGAGTGCTGTTGATATTATCGTCAGGATCTTCTTTAACTCATTTGTGTCACACTTATGCCCTTTGCCGTGTGAAGCTCGTAAAAAGTTCCCCGCGAGGGGTTTGACAGTAAGTGTTTTGAATATACTTCCCTTACATTGTCGCCATAGCACTTTCTATATAGACATGACGTCAGAGAGACCATTAATTTTATATATTTTCATTTCCATGCTTCATTAACATCGACGGCGGGTGCAGCTAGCCAACAGGGGATGCTTACTCCTCCCGGGCACCTGGTCCCACCTCTAGCTTGCTAGGGGTCCGTCGATGTTTAATTTTGTGCTCTATTGTGAGTGCTGTTGAGATTATCGTCAGGATCTTCTTTAACTCATTTGTGTCACACTTATGCCCTTTGCCGTGTAGAGCTCGTAAAAAGGTTCCCCGCGAGGGGTTTGACAGTAAGCGTTTTGAATATACTTCCCTTACATTGTCGCCATAGCACTTTCTATATAGACATAACGTCAGACAGTGTATGAATTTTATATATTTTCATTTCCATGCTTCATTAACATCGACGGCAGGTGCGGCTAGCCAACAGGGGATGCTTACTCCTCCCGGGCACCTGGTCCCACCTCTAGCTTGCTAGGGGTCCGTCGATGTTTAATTTTGTGCTCTATTGTGAGTGCTGTTGAGATTATCGTCAGGATCTTCTTTAATTTATTAACGCAAAAAATTCTAAAACTTGGGTCCTGTAGCATCATATCCCACCCAATCTGCTACGTCTTTCGGTACATTTTTGGAGATAATAATTTTTACACTTTTTGGCCATATTTACACTGTTTAGACTGAGGATCACTGACGGGGGTTAAGTACCCAAAACGTGCATGTCTGGTTCATGCTGCAAATTCATCTGGTTTTAAATGATGCTATCGAATTTAAAGACGTTTAACATTTGAACTACTTGGTGAGTGTCACTGCTGGCGGACCAAGAGTCCCCGAGGGCACATGTAACCAAGTTCGATCAACTTCGGTTGATCGTCTGTCTCTTTAACGCATTTGAAATTTCTGTTACAATATTTCTTGAAATTTTCTAAAACGTGGGTCCTGTAGCATCACATTCTGCTACGTCTTTCGGTACATTTTTGGAGATAATAATTTTCACACTTTTTGGCCATATTACATTGTTCAGACTGATGATCACTGACGAGGGTTAAGTACCCGAAACGTGCATGTCTGGTCCATACTGTAAATTCATCTGGTTTTAAATGATGCTATCGAATTTAAAGACCTTTAACATTTCGACACTTACGTTAATAGGTAAAATTCAGAGCTTCATACATATCTGACGTTTTTTTCTCGAGAAATTAGCTGGACTCTATGTGAATTATTCTATACAATATGGTTTTACAGTCTCGTTTTATACATAATGTACGAAGTCCCGTTGTATTTTGTATATTTTGCTGTATTTGGCGTCATTATTGCTCAGCGTGAAGATGGATTTTAACTAAAAGTGCAACAAGTACAAATGTTTCTCAAGACTTATTTGCGATGACATAACTCGTGATTTTATACTCTATTGAAACAGTGATTTCACTGTCAAGCATAAATTGACATTCTCTACACATTCCGCTATATTTCTTGTATTACTGATTTGTTTTCTAGATATTCCGGAGAAAAACATGACGTCATGTACCCAACGATCTTAATACGATATCATTCATTTGTCATTTTAACAGCTGATTGTTATATTACGTTTAATCATTAGATGTTGTAGCCTTTGAGACAACTTATGTGTCTCACAAAGGCTGTCTCACAGTGTACGAGTAAACTGAAGAAGATATATTCCACAATAGAAACATGAGGGATAATACCATTTTTTTTTGGTGATTAATCTCTAGAATCCAATGAAGAGATGATATTCTTAAATGATGCTATTGAATTTAAAGACGTTTAACATTTTACATACAATAAGATGATTCCAAAAATTAAGGATATCTATCCTAAAACTGAATAAACAGTATATGTCCTTAAATTATCATTGTTTCTTGCTTGTTCGGAATTATCATACTTGTGCATTCTTTTGTTGAAATGTTAGATCGCCATAAAGTAGGACGCAAAATATGAGACGGATGTCAATATATCAATGCATCTAGTAAAAAAGCGGGTTTTTTTATTTAACTTGTTTTTTAAGTAAAATCTAGGTCATCTCACGGTTGGAGAAAGCATTCTCTTTAGAATAATTTGACCTTTGTCTGGTTCCGATGAAGAGGAAAAATTCACAAAAGAAATGGGAGGACGTGTAAGAAAATACCTATGGCGCCTTATGAATTGCCGTGTAATATGTTAGAAAAAATTTTTTTTAGTTGAATCTATTAACTTCTCATCCATTATTTGAAATGCAATATTACTTCATTTTATAAGGTCAAATGAATCACCGACTACAGCGTGTTAAGAACTTGATTAACATATATATTATGCTGTATATAGTACATAAAAGTCAAATTTGACATAAAAAATCAAAATGTAAAAGTCACAATCAATTTTCATACATTCTATTGAAAATTAAAAACAAATCAAAGAGAAGGAGGAAACTCCAAAAAGTAAAAATAATTTCGTACGATACGAGAAACAGCGGACAAACCGACTGAGACTAGGTTCTACTGGACATTTTTCAAGGGAACGTACTACGGATTCGCACTCCGGACTTCGTACTTTAGAAGTCATATAAAAGAAATCAGGCACGATTAGAATCGTTAAATCAGGACACACATGGACGAAATGACAATGTACAACTTTAAATATGTATTTATACAAAGGAAAACAAATCAATTTTTCTCGCAGAGTACTCTAAGTTCATTGAAATTGAATTTCTATTTTGCGTTTGTGACAAAGTCCCTTCGTTTGTGACAAAGTCCCTTCGAAATGTCCGAAGTCCGAAGTCCGCGAGCGTGAAATATGTCCATTACGATCTACAGAGTGAGACATAGAAAATTACAGAACCGACGGATATTTCACCTTTTCCCGAGTGGAGCGTTGCGAGTGTTGATTACAGACACGCGTATTTAAGGAAATTAATTTTCTTGATAACAATACGCTGTCCCTAGCTATGTTCGACGTAAAGTAGCAAAAACGCTAAATGATTAATTCTTATTACTTGAAGTTGATTTGTGTGTCCTTGAAAATGTGTTTATACATTTTTAAAAAGAATTTTTGTCCCGTTTTAAATTCCTTTAATGTAAGATTTTCCTTAAATGTAAGATTTTCACTGCTGGTGGACCAGGATTCCCCGAGGGCACATGTAACCAAATTCGATCAACTTCGGTTGATCGTCTGTCTCTTTAATGCTTACTCCTCCCGGGCACCTGGTCCCACCTCTAGCTTGCTAGGGGTCCGTCGATGTTTAATTTTGTGCTCTATTGTGAGTGCTGTTGATATTATCGTCAGGATTTTCTTTAACTCATTTGTGTCACACTTATGCCCTTTGCCGTGTGAAGCTCGTAAAAAAGTTCCCCGCGAGGGGTTTGACAGTAAGTGTTTTGAATGTACTTCCCTGACATTGTCGCCATAGCACTTTCTATATAGACATGACGTCAGAGAGACCATTAATTTTATATATTTTCATTTCCATGCTTTATTAACATCGACGGCGGGTGCGGCTAGCCAACAGGGGATGCTTACTCCTCCCGGGCACCTGGTCCCACCTCTAGCTTGCTAGGGGTCTGTCGATGTTTAATTTTGTGCTCTATTGTGAGTGCTGTTGAGATTATCGTCAGGATCTTCTTTAACTCATTTGTGTCACACTTATGCCCTTTGCCTCGTGGAGCTCGTAAAAAGGTTCCCCGCGAGGGGTTTGACAGTAAGCGTTTTGAATATACTTCCCTTACATTGTCGCCATAGCACTTTCTATATAGACATAACGTCAGACAGTGTATGAATTTTATATATTTTCATTTCCATGCTTCATTAACATCGACGGCAGGTGCGGCTAGCCAACAGGGGATGCTTACTCCTCCCGGGCACCTGGTCCCACCTCTAGCTTGCTAGGGGTCCGTCGATGTTTAATTTTGTGCTCTATTGTGAGTGCTGTTGAGATAATCGTCAGGATCTTCTTTAACTCATTTGTGTCACACTTATGCCCTATGCCGTGTGGAGCTCGTAACAAAGTTCCCCGCGAGGGGTTTGACAGTAAGCGTTTTGAATATACTTCCCTGACATTGTCGCCATAGCACTTTCTATATAGACATAACGTCAGACAGTGTATGAATTTTATATATTTTCATTTCCATGCTTCATCAACATCGACGGCGGGTGCAGCTAGCCAACAGGGGATGTTTACTCCTCCCGGGCACCTGGTCCTACCTCTAGCTTTCTAGGGGTCCGTCGATGGTTAATTTTGTGCTCTATTGTGAGTTCTGTTGAGATTATCGTCAGGATCTTCTTAAATTTATTAACGCAAAAATTCTAAAACTTGGGTCCTGTAGCATCATATCCCACCCAATCTGCTACGTCTTTCGGTACATTTTTGGAGATAATAATTTTTACACTTTTTGGCCATATTTACACTGTTTAGACTGAGGATCACTGACGGGGGTTAAGTACCCAAAACGTGCATGTCTGGTTCATGCTGCAAATTCATCTGGTTTTAAATGATGCTATCGAATTTAAAGACGTTTAACATTTGAACTACTTGGTGAGTGTCACTGCTGGCGGACCAAGAGTCCCCGAGGGCACATGTAACCAAGTTCGATCAACTTCGGTTGATCGTCTGTCTCTTTAACGCATTTGAAATTTCTGTTACAATATTTCTTGAAATTTTCTAAAACGTGGGTCCTGTAGCATCACATTCTGCTACGTCTTTCGGTACATTTTTGGAGATAATAATTTTCACACTTTTTGGCCATATTACATTGTTCAGACTGATGATCACTGACGAGGGTTAAGTACCCGAAACGTGCATGTCTGGTCCATACTGCAAATTTATCTGGTTTTAAATGATGCTATCGAATTTAAAGACCTTTAACATTTCGACACTTACGCAGATAGGTAAAATTCAGAGCTTCATACATATCTGACGTTTTTTTCTCGAGAAATTAGCTGGACTCTATGTGAATTATTCTATACAATATGGTTTTACAGTCTCGTTTTATACATAATGTACGAAGTCCCGTTGTATTTTGTATATTTTGCTGTATTTGGCGTCATTATTGCTCAGCGTGAAGATGGATTTTAACTAAAAGTGCAACAAGTACAAATGTTTCTCAAGACTTATTTGCGATGACATAACTCGTGATTTTATACTCTATTGAAACAGTGATTTCACTGTCAAGCATAAATTGACATTCTCTACACATTCCGCTATATTTCTTGTATTACTGATTTGTTTTCTAGATATTCCAGAGAAAAACATGACGTCATGTACCCAACGATCTTAATACGATATCATTCATTTGTCGTTTTAACAGCTGATTGTTATATTACGTTTAATCATTAGATGTTGTAGCCTTTGAGACAACTTATGTGTCTCACAAAGGCTGTCTCACAGTGTACGAGTAAACTGAAGAAGATATATTCCACAATAGAAACATGAGGGATAATACCATTTTTTTTATATTTTTTTTGGTGATTAATCTCTAGAATCCAATGAAGAGATGATATTCTTAAATGATGCTATTGAATTTGAACACGTTTAACATTTGTACTTCTTGGACCAGAAGTCCCCGAGGGCACATGCAGCCATGTTCCATCAACTTCGGTTGATCGTATGTCTCTTGAACGCATTCGAAAATTTCTGTAATCAAATTTCTTGAAATTTCTATAACATGGGTCCTGTAGCATCATATCCTACCCTTCCTACCACGTCTTTCTGTACAGTTTTGAACATATAAATTTTCATACTCATTGACCACATAACATTATTTAGGTTGATGATCAGTGACGATGGTTAAGTACATGAAACGTGCATGTCTGGTCCATGCAGCAAATTTATTTGTTCTTGAATGATGCTATTGAATTTGAAGACGTTTAAAATTATTATTATATCCTAATACCTTGATTGAATTCCACTCCCTAAAAATATTGAAATGGACTCTATAATGGTGTTTCATTTGATGTACTGCTGTGCACATGTCTTCTTCTTCTCCTAATAATTGTATTTTAAAATTTCACTCGGTCTCTTTATTTATTTTTTTGCGGCAATGTTTGAAACTACGATGAAAGCTACCGTTCGCGCTACATACCTCAGAAATAGGGAAAACACGATTTCCTCAACTTAATCTTTTAAACTTTTCAATAGGATGAATACTACTGAATATATATATTTCTCGTGGACCTTAATACAATTCAATAGAAGGCTATTGAAATTTATTAAGGTTTGCGAGAAATCTATATATCTTCAATTTTGTTCGTCTCATTCGGTGATCGTGACGTTATTTTTAACGATGACGTCAATTATCTGCAACGACGTCACAGTTAAAAGTTACGTCAAATCTTGTGATGTCGAATCTTATGATTTGTGAAATTCAAGTCAGCTATGGTAATGTGAAAATCATTTATTACACAGCTGCAGTAACATCGACGGCTGGTGCTGCTAGCCAACAGGGGATGCTTACTCCTCCCGGGCACCTGGTCCCACCTCTAGCTTGCTATGGGTCCGTCGATGCTCATTTTTGTGTTCTATCGTCAGGATCGTCTTTATATCTTTCGAATAAATCCATAAGAATATTCTTATATTCCTGATTATCAAAATTGTTAACGGAGAGATTCATGCAAAAGAGATGATTTTGGATTCAAAATGGTAGATTTCCCCTGACTTGACGTTGATGTTCCTGGACTTCCATCATATGGCATTTACATATCACAGCTAACCCGGTACACTAGAGCATGTACTAATGTTATGTTTTCTTACAGTAGATATTTACGAATTACCAAGACATTTTTAGGTCAAGAATTTTGCCTCTATAAACTAGTCAAGATTTTCCGGAATTTCATAAAACAAATTCTATAACTTCTTTTAAAATTTGGACCTGTTCAAGCAAAAGAATATATCAATTTAGGTATTTCAAAACCTGCCCATTATGGTGATATCATAACTTAAATTAGAAGGGTAAATTTAGACGGTATAACAATCGAGAATACATCAGAATCAGCAAACGCCTTTTATATCGTGGATACGAACCTACTGTCACTAAAAGGATACTCAGCATGAAACTTGACAAATCAATGGCCTTGAATCAGCACATTCTTAAGGCTCTGACTGAGACAACCTGACTCCATGGCGGCCTCTGCCCAAACTTCTTTAGAGAAGACCTGGAGCAGATCACCTCTCCTCTCTGAATGTCGGTCGGACTCTTCGGGTGATTACAAACATAATCTCGATACCGCCGTCAGAGCATGGACTGTATTTTCATATTCTCATATTCATCTGCGTTATTTGAGCCCCTGCGTTTTGCTGTATCGCTTGTGTGTTCATCTTACTGTGAGGAGGTTATTTACACTACAATAGTACGATCGTCGAGCCCTCTGTATGACCTCTAAAGTCGGGGGGTTGTGTACACCTAATCCTGATGAGCACACCATTTGCTACTTACCTGCATATGACCGTCCAACGTCTGCACCGGTTGTCTATTTGTCTTGTCGGTTTATGTGTGGTCTTTTGTGGTTTAGTGTTTTGATGTCGTGTTTGTCGTTCCATTTTGTGTCTCTTTCTGTGCATGTCTCCTCTGTGTTTTCAATTAAGGTGTTTTGACAATTGCTGATTCTGCAACCGAGGCTTGTTGGAGATTATATCCTTACATTTAATACACATGTTCTTAAAGGTTATTGTTAAGATATGTGTTGTGATTATTATTCTTCGATTTAATGAATAACAACTAGAAAGCCATGGTATATTGTACAATTCTTCCCAGAGTCTCTTGGAGTTTGTTAAGGAACCGCGAAGCGGACTGAAAATTTGTTGAGTATTTTAAGATAGGCGAGTATTATAGTAAAATTATGGAAAGCATGCTTGTCTGTAATAAATCTAGATTTAAATCTTATAAAGTAAATATCCAATATCGGTAGTTCGCGGGTACCTGTAAAGTGCGAAACGAAACAAAAACGACACGAAACGAAACAAATCGAAACGAAACGAAACAAATCGAAACGAAACGAAACAAATCGAAACGAAACAGATCGAAACGAAACGAAACAGATCGAAACGAAACGAAACAGATCGAAACGAAACGAAACAAAAAATAAAACTTAAAGAAAATGAAAAAAGAGGAAAAATCGCCGAAAATGAATATTTCAAGACAAGATAAGCATGTTATATTGCCTTAATCCAAGAGTTCTACATTTGTATCTAGTGCCGAGAGGGTTTCTTGAAAGAGTCAAAAGTTGACAATCAAAAAAAGTAAATGTCAAATGCCATTCATGTATTTAAGACGAATAAAAGGGAGGGGATAGAAAACCACGCTATGACACCGTAATGAGATCATAAAACGGGGTGGGGGCACATTTCAGGAAAAAAAATCTTATCCTTTTTCAAACGAAATGTGCCCCCCCCCCCTTAGTTTTTAATTGTTCTCATTTTTCTGATAAAATTTTCAAATACACATAACGGAACAGTTCCGTTTCCTCTGCGCTAGACTCATCCCTGCTAAATTATATTTTTTTCCGTCTGTGACGAGGTTATTCATCCCAATCACTCTCCTTTTAGGCACGGTCCATTTGATATTCGGGGGGGGGGGGGGGGGGGCTTGGGCTTTTCGTCAGAGCAAGATTATTTTTTTCGCCCCGGACCGGGGCAAAATTATTTTTTTCTTGCAAACTTGGAGCAAGGAAAATTTTTTATAAAAATTGATCTGAATATTAAGAATGTGTTTTTTTTTCAATAGAATTTTTACTGAAATTACTCCAAATATTATTTTTATGTTAAACTTGTATTCACTTCTAAACTGAGAGAGATGAAAGATTTTTACAATATGCGATATATAATTTTCAGTAAACAAAATGTATATAAGGTCATGTAACATGTAAGAGGACCTGATGCAAGTTTTTACATGTAGAAATGAAAAATATTTAAAAAGTTATTTAAATTCTTCTTCCAAGCTTGTATATAAAATTAGACACTATGGTGATACAGGTATCTATTAATAGTGATAAATTATAGTAATAATGTATTTAAGCATTTTAATTGTTTCAGTCACATGCATTCTTTTGATATTTTCAAATATGAACTTGCCATTACAGAAGAAAACTGTGGCGAGCGAAGCGAACCAAATTTTTTTTATAGAAAATAATAACTGCGGCGAGCGAAGCGAGCTGAACAAATTTCAGGAATTTTAAGCGAATTTTATGGTTATTCTTCAAATTCAGATTATTTGTAAGAGCAAGATTATTTTTTTCTATCACACCATAAGCAAATTATTTTTTTTCATCAAAATTCAGAGCAAAATTATTTTTTTCGAAAAAAAAAACCAAGCCCCCCCCCCCCCCCAGAATATCAAATGGACCGTGCCTAAAATGCAATTTTGCTATAAACCGTATATATTATGTTTTAATCGTCAACTTGATTCTTAAAAAAACCCTCCAGCCACAAGAACTAACGGTTGAAGGCAATAATGAGGGGGTGGACAGGGACAATGGGAGGGGAGAGAAAGGGGGCGGGAGGAGGAAAGAAGGGGCGGGAGGAGAGGAAAGTGGGTGAGAGGAGGGACAGATGATTGGGAGGGTAACAATAACCCCCAAAAAATTAGGAAATTACTTTAAATATAAATAATCTTGCTCTTATGCGTTCATGTACATAATCTCAATTTTAACTAGAAGTCTCTGACGAGACTGAAGCTCCCCTGGTTGTTTGGTAAAATTTGTCTTAGTGACAGACTCTTTATCCAAGACGCTTTGGGTCAGGGGCTCAAACAAAATATCAGATAAACAACTACACCACAGACTTACTATAACGCAATAAGAATTAAATCGAGCTCTATCAATTATACTTTCTACGAATTTGTGCTCCAATGATAAGATTAACATAGAAGAAAATTACCACACCCCTTTTCTAATAGCCTAAGGAACATGGGGCTCAAACAACATATCAGATAAACAAATAAACCATAGTTTCATTATAATGCAAAAAGAATTAACTCTCTATCAATTATACTTTCTGAGAATTGGTGTTCACAAGATTACAAAGTGTTTTATAATAGAAAATGATGACTCCCATTTTCCAGCACCCTGGTGGTCAGGGGCTCAAACAAAATACCAGGTGAACAACTAGACCAGAGACTGATAACATGCCAAAAAGAATTAACTCTCTATCATTTATACTTTCTTCGAACTGGTGTTCACAAGATTACATGTATAGAGTTCTACAGATTGCTTCGCTCGCCACAATTTTCGATTCATTTTTCAAATACTTCAGACTCGCTTCGCTCACCTTAGTTTTTCATCTAAACAGGTCTATTTCTTTTTTCAAGGTTTAAAAAAGGAAATAACCCAAATAACTTCACTATTGCACCAATTTACACTTTAAAGTTTAAACATTTGTCTTGACCGCCCAAGACCCCCTCCCCCCACGGGGAGTAGGGAGGCGGCAGGAGGAGAGTGGTACCCCCTGACCCTTCAATAAGATCTTGTCTTGAAATATTCGTTTTCGGCTATTTTTCCTCTTTTTCTCATTTTCTTTAAGTTTTATGTTTTGTTTCGTTTCGTTTCGATCTGTTTCGTTTCATTTCGATCTGTTTCGTTTCGTTTCGATCTGTTTCGTTTCGTTTCGATTTGTTTCGTTTCGTTTTTGTTTCGTTTCGCACTTTACAGGTACCCGTAGTTCGCTTCTTTTCATGTGGCGGAGGTTTTTGTTTGTTTGCTTTGAATCCTGTTTTATCCTGATTTGGTATACCTTCGGTTTCTGATTTTCTGAATTATTGATTTTGTGCTGTATACAGGGATATGGTCATTATCCATGTTCGTCATTTCATGCACACAATGGTGTTCATTGCTCATTTTCTTTAAGTTTTATGTTTTGTTTCGTTTCGTTTCGATCTGTTTCGTTTCGTTTCGATCTGTTTCGTTTCGTTTCGATCTGTTTTGTTTCGTTTCGATTTGTTTCGTTTCGTTTTTGTTTCGTTTCGCACTTTACAGGTACCCGTCGTTCGCTTCTTTTCATGTGGCGGAGGTTTTTGTTTGTTTGCTTTGAATCCTGTTTTATCCTGATTTGGTATACCTTCGGTTTCTGATTTTCTGAATTATTGATTTTGTGCTGTATACAGGGATATGGTCATTATCCATGTTTGTCATTTCATGCACACAATGGTGTTCATGAAATTTTTACACGTATTATCAACGTTATAAACGTTCGATCTCTCTTTTGTAACTATATAAAATATTTCATAAGCTTTGAACGTCCTTTTCGACATTGCCTTGTAAATGGAAACTTACACAATTGTACCGCATTCTCCTAGATCTTTTACTCCTGCAGCATTGTACTTCTTCTCTGATATACTGTCCATCCTACATTATAAGATATACGGATTTTCTTCTTAGAGCTAGGCGTCTTTCAGATAAGCTTCTCAGTCAGGGATATGTTTGTGACCGACTACATGTAACATCGTCACTGAGCAAGTTCTACGGTCGATATGGGGAACTCGTCATACACTATGATGTCCCACTCTCCAGAATGGTGGATGATTTTCTGTCATAGACTATTTGAACCATCCAACCAAAGATTGTACTCTATGTCTTCCAAAATGGAAGTTACCGGATGTGACAGTTCTACCGAATATAAGCGGCGGATGTTGCATACAAGCAGGAGATGCTTTCTCTTCCTGAGCACCTGGTCTCACTCCCATATCGGGAGTTCGCTTCTTTCATATGGTGGAGGTTTTTGTTTGTTTGCTTTGGTGTCTGTTTTATCATGCTTTTGTATGCCTTTGGTTTCTGATTTTCTGAATTATCGATTTTGTGCTGTATACAGGGATATGTTCATTATCCATATTTGTCATATAATAGAGAGTTTTATTTACAAGTTTTAGCGCAACTTGTAGGACGTCTTTAGGGCTTGGACGATTCGAGTTTCCTTTGTTTCGGTTCGGTTTCGAATCACAATGCATCGGTTTGCTTGATTTCGATTCGGTTCATTTGAATGAGAAAAAATACAAAATAATATGTAAATGGATAAAATTAATATCTAAATGGATAAAATTAATAAAAATAACAACAAATCTAAATTGATTTGACCTACCAATCACGTCAGTCTAACGTTATACAGAATAGATTTATTTATATTTGAAATATGTGAGGGCATAAATCATGCAACCATCTATAAAGATTAAGTTTAACATCCCTATTTATTGTGGATGCATGTGCTCCAACAGTATGTATTGTGAGAAATTTGATATAAATACAAAGTTCAACACCTCAATTTTAACAACCAAGTATTGAGAGGTCCCCTGGGACTTTCACAGTAAATGCTTAACTTACATGATATTTGTTTATTTATGTTGCTGCTTGTACCTCTAACCATTCACGGAAAAGGAAAGTAGATTTACTTTCATTGTCATTTTCATGGGAGGCCTGCAAGTGAGGGGAGGTGCTTGTAAATCGGCTCGATAGGTGAATGTATACTATTTTTTCGAACTTTCTGGTCTTCTTAAATGTAATTTCTTAGCTATTTGAAACATTTATCTAGTCTCTATTTGGCTTAAATTTACTTTGTTAAATAACGTCTGAACCGAATCGAAATCTGCTATTCGACGTCGGTGCATCGAACCGTCAAGTCTAATTTCGAAGCACCGAAATTTTCGGTGCACCGTCCAGCCCTATCTGACGTCATCACTTCCTGTGATCTTTGATCAGATGACGTCATGACGTGACGTATAACTACACGTTTTGGACGTATAAAAGGCGCTCTACACATAACGACAGATCGGGTAACGTCTTTGAAAATTTCCACAATTCCCATTGATCGAATTTAATCTTTTCACCATTGTAAAGCACATTTAGGATTCTAACTTTCCTTTCGTCGAGGTTTTACGAGTTACGATATCCATTTCTCGCAAATTAAACTGATTGAATAGAAGCAAGCTACACGTACTATTTACTACATACCTATACCTACCCCTACCCCGATTAGTACTTATAACTAAAGGACGTCTTTGGATTGTGACGTCAAGCGATGACATGTACATGTAAGTCATACGTACACGTTGAAAGCACTTGTAAGAAAACCTCTTTTATATTACATATAACGTGCTATGAAGGATATTTGAATGTAACGGGTTATGAATGTTTTCACTGTTAAGGATCTTCTCCCTACAATTGGAATTCACGGAAACCGTGAATCGACATATGTTTTACTCTTTTCTTCTCGATTTTGCTGCTTTTTGTGTTTTGCTTTTTTGCATTTTACTCTTTTTGTTTTGCTCTTTGCTTTTTATGGAATACCGGTCCCAGGAATATTAAGTCTATACGTCATCAATATTAGACCGATCAGATTCGTTTTTTTCAATCGATCGTTTTAGGTTGGTCGTTTATTCAAACGCAGTCAAAAAATCTGTTTACAAAATTTTTTGGACCATGTAGCATCAAGTTCAAGCCATCCTGTACGTCTTTCGGAATAGTTAGGACATGATTTGCACAGAGTTTGGCCATATTTCATTGTTTAGATTGAGTATCACTGACAAGGGTTAAATACCCTAAACATGCATGCCTGGTCCATGCTGTAAATCAATCTGCTTTTAAATGAATTTGAAGACGTTCAACAGGATGAGGAAAACTGATCTTTGCATTGAGCTCTTATCATTTAATTTTTCCTCTTTGTTTTGTTTTTGTTTGTTTTGGGGGGTTTTTTTTGTTTGTTTGCTCTGTATGTTTTGTTCTTTACGATTTGCGCTATGCACCATTTCTGTTTTACATTATATTATGATGAAAAGACATTGTCAGCGGGAACCCAGCTTACAATAAGTAGATACATTGACAACTATTTCAAAAAAGATAATGTGTCTTCAAATACTTTATTAACTCTTCAATTTTCATTTAATATTATTTCTGAAATCGAATAGAAATAGATGGAATGGGGTTTATTTTTTTGCAAGAAGGCTGGGTTATCTGGATTATTAAAGAGTGTCGAGTTGTCATCTCCTTGCGTATTCCTCACACGAGTACATACACATTCATCTTTATGTTCTTGTGGCCACTGCATTCAGCTGTCTTCTTTGCGTGGCAATCTTACAGTGAAATGTTGCTGTATACAAAAAAAATGTGCGTTCCGCAAGACTTCTGGTAATCAGAAAAATTGTAGGGATGTGCGCATGTGATCCGGCAAACTACATAATCTCCTACTATTACGGCTGATTGCTGTCGTTAGTCAGCACCGAGTGCACATTTGTCTCGTTTGTTTATGTTGCGTATAACTGTACGGACAATTAGTTTTATATCCATTTAAATAGAATATGTGTAACCTTAGGCCGCTGCATTAAGCATCTTATTTGTGATGTCAATGAGAAGTGTTACGTTTATACAGCAATTGTGGGTCTATGGAGACTTCTTTGTATCGGGATAAGTGGGAGGGTCGTGCGTATGTAATCCGGATAACAGCACAATTTGCTTATAGCAGATGGCCGTCCAAAGTCGGCGCGGGGTGCACATTGGTCTCCTTCCATTTATGTGTTGTCATTAATGTTTAATGTATGTGTAAGTCTTTTTTGACTGTTTTTTGTCTGATTTGTATAATGCATTTTGTTGTTTCTTGTTGCGGGTTGTAGTTTGTCACAAGTCATTTATGTGCCGCTTTCTTGATGGTTTGTTCTGCTGATGTGCCGGATGGTCATGCTGGAGATCCTTTCCTTTTGTGTTTGTGTTTGATGCTTTGATGCCATGTGGTCTTCGTTGTCCCTTCTGTGTCTTCTCACTACGTTAGGTGTCTACTTATTGGTGTTTCTGTGTTTTGCCATGAGTGCTGCAATCGAGTTTTGTTTGAGATCCCTCATGTCCTTGATAATCATAAAAAGAAACATTAAATACATCCAAAGGTTTCTTTCTCTTGGTTGTCTTATTTCATATCTTATCCAAATAATCATTAAACAACTCGGCTATGCTTTTCCTAACTTCATATAAATAATTCTAAACGGTTTAAATAAGGTTCGCGTGTTGCATCATTAATATCTTGTTTAAATATGTTATAACAAAACAGCATCGAAAGTTACATGATTTCTTTCTTGCTTATACAAATATTGAAAAGGAAAGAAAACAAGACACATGTATTCGATACGTGTTTGAATGTCACATAAAAATAATATACACACGATATTTTATTCTCTATTCATGGTCTTACATATGTTCATCTATAGGGGCTTATCGGTGGATCCAAGTTTTCTGCAGAGTTCTTTACTCTTCTCAATGCATGTTTAAAGTGTATGGCTGGTACAGACCTTTTGATAGGCCAACGTGCTGGAGGGCCATCAATCTGCAAATAAATCCATTAGATGGTTTGTTAACTTTTTCGAGTAATCCGTGTTTTCAGCTTTCTCTATCGGACCATAGTAGGTATTTTTCTGAAAAGTGGGTCCTGTAGCATCATAACCCACCCATCCTGCTACGTCTTTAGGTATTTTGGACATATTTTCGCAAGCTTTGGAGATATTTCATTGTTGGGATTGAGGATCATTGACCAGGGTCTAGTACCCAAACCATGCATGTCTGGCCCATGCTGCACATTTTCGCTGTTCTTACGATATTCCATGGGGGAGAAAGGAAATTTATGCCAAAAACATTGACATTATGTGTATTTATCATTTGATAGTTTATCATTTTTAATATTCATCACCTAATGTAGCCAAACAGGGGATGCTTACTCCTTCCGGGCACTGGTCCCACCTCTAGCTTGCTAGGGGTACGTCGATGCTCTATTGTGAGTGCTGTAACACGTTGAGATTGTCGTCAGGATCTTCTTTATCTCATTGACATATACATTATGTGTATTCTTCGTTTAATATTTCGTAATTAATCATTCAATATTATCATAATGAATATCATTTAATATTACGTAATTAATCATTCAATATTATCATAATGAATATCATGATGTTTATTCATCGTTTAATATTACGTAATTAATCATTCAATATTATTATAATGAGAAGGGAGGAGATCTCCAACAAGACCCCGTTGCAGCATCAACAGTAAAACACCAAAACACCCGATGCAAAAACACAAAAGACGAGTACAGCACGAGACGGAAATGAGACACACGACATGTAAACATCAAACACAAAAGACTACACATAAACCGACGAGACCATTGGGTAACCGGTACCGACTTTGGACGGCCATCTGTCACGCAAGTAGCAAATGGTGTGGTTATCCTGGATTACGTGCGCACAACCCTCTCACTTCTCCAATTACCCAGAGGTCTCGAAGAACGTACAATTGTGGTGTAAAACAACCTCCTCACTGTAAGATGACATCACACAAACAAGACCGCGAAACGCAGAGGCCCCATAGACACAGATGAATATGTAAATGGATATAAAAAGAGGGCATGAATATCATTTGATATTCATCATTCAACATCGACATTATGTGTATTCATCCTTTAATGTTATGTATTTAATCATCCAATATTGTGAATATCATTTAATAGGAGACACTGACTCTCCCCGGGCACCTGGTCTCAATTCGGAATTTGATTCATTTCGAGGATCGAAACCGTTCCTATGGAAAATCTAATAATTTTGCCATGCCTTCTCGACTTTGAGACTGAATAACTGATCGGTACTTCTTTAATTTTCATTCAACATCGGCATTATGTGTATTCATAATTTGATGTTATATGTATTCATCATTTACTATTCTACTGTGTCATATGATATTTATAAAGCTTTAATACTATCTCAGTATATATTGAAATAAGAAATATTATGAATTGAGTCATGTTTAGGAATTATCTCCACTTGATGAAAAATATCGAAAAAAATTGATGAAGAAAAAATAATTGTAACACTTTTGCTAGTTTTTTCAAAGCGAAAATTGATAATATCTACTTTTTAAATTTTTTTGACCAATTGATATTTGATGCCCAATCGTTAGATTGAAAATTTCAAGGAAACATGATATATTTCCATAGAGTTCTATTCAAACTCTAAGGACTCATAACTCTTTATTCAACCTTTTTTTAAATATCTAAATTGGCCAAAAAAATTCAACAAATTCATAAATTATAATTATGCAGTGATTTTAGGTGTCAGGATCATATAAATGGGTGGCCCAATTACTTCTCATTACCCATTGATAACGTTAAAAAAAATAGTAATGTAGATACACACCTAGTTGCAGCACCAACAGCAAACCCCCCAAAACACCCACTGTAAAAGCATAAACATTAATATGCTTACAACATATTGCATTGTTATATCGTAACATGCGCCTGGCGTATTGCAAAGTTATTTTGCTTCTGGTAAATTGTCATGAAATTAAGGGATATTACATGTAATATCTTAGCATTATCCCCAAGCATTCTGTCTGTTATGTAGATACACAAAATTCAAATCTAACAAGAGGGCGCTACTGAAATATATATAAAAAAAGTTTTGGTATGAAGTACCATTGACAAAGCGCGTGTTTGCTACATTACAATTGGATTGAAATTCTCTTTAAGAGGGTAAGGAATAGGAAACAAGAAAAAGTAATGTAAGAATTCAAGTTTATCAACGCGAGCGTTCCAAAGTGTACTGCGCATTAGAAAATAATGTGTGACTAGACATGCTAAATGTGAATATTCTTCAAAATTATGCGCAGTAAATACGAATACGAATAAAACTTCACAAATAAGGCATTTTCAGATAAAAAGAAAACACGTAAATATCAAACTCAGGAAAATGGCATAACATACATTTTATGAGATACACAACTTTTTTAAAAACAAAAGTCTTTTTACTGTTATCACACATCCAGAGAGAAGGGATCATACAAATAAAACAAAAACACTCGAATGCACAAATTTTAGGCCTCTTGGTGTTTATAAAGTGTAAAGAACGGTTATGTATAATAAGACATTGTTGTTTTCAAACTTGATAAAGGCCAAGGGGCCGAATTTGTGTATTCGAGTGTTTGTGTTTATATTTCAATAATATTGTTAAAAGATTCGTCTACATGTTGTTTGAAAATGAAATAAAGAAATCACGATCATGTCCTGTTACAAACATGTTGCCATCTAACATTTGTATCAATTAGTGAGTGTCACTGCTGGTGAACCAGGAGTCCCCGAGGGCACATGTAGCCAAGTTCAATCAACTTCGGTTGATCGTTTCTTCGACGGATTCAAAAATTTCTGTCATTAAAATGGCTTGAAATTTCTAAATCAAGGGTCCTGAGGCATCATATCCCACCCATTCTGCTACATTTTCGGTACTTTTTTGGACATAACATTGACACTCTTTGGTCATATTACTTTGTTTAGAGTTATAATCACTGTCGAGGTTTAAGTACCCGATACGTGCATGTCTGGTCCATGCTGCAAATTTATCTGTTCTTAAATGATGCTATTGAATTTGAAAACGTTTCACATGCCAATCACAATCGAAAAGAATTTCAAAATCTGTAGGTGACAAATATGGACAATGACCATATCCCAATGCACCGTAAAAATCGATAATTCAGGAAATCACAAACCGAAGGCATACAAAATCAGGATAAAACAGGAACAAAAGCAAACAAACTAAAACCTCTACCGCATGAAAAGAAGCGAACTCCATAACAAGGGTGCCCAGGAAGATTTAGCATCTCCTGCTTGCATGCAACAACCGTCGCTTCAATTCATCAGAAATATCGCATCCGGTTACTTCCGGAAGATAAAGTATTGTCTGTTGTTGCATGGTTCAAATGGTCTCAGACATAATATCATTCACCATTCTAGACAATGGGATATTTGCTATTCAGTATCGTTATTTCGGATTGATCCATAACTTTTTTTCAAGGTATATCTCAAGCAACATTATCTTTTAATAATAATACGATATAGATAGAGGTAAATACAAGTTCTGCTTTACATGTATAAGAGATAAATTATTCATAAGTATAAATAAGATTTAAAGTGAAACTAATTGACCAAGAAATAAGAGAAAACGAAAACCACATTTATAATTTAGTGATAGATCAATTAATTGTTTGCTTACCCGTTTTCCTTTACTCATATGAGCTGAAAAGAAAGTAGAAGAAATCTAATTTTCCCTGAATACAATTTCATCTAATTGTTTCAAATGACGTTACAAACAGAAAATCTAAATTTGATTAAAGCATCCAAAACATAAACTATTTTGATATGTTTCGCCATTTAATGTGTCGTAAAGCATAAATTCACCCTAGTACAGCTAGTATCTGACCTTTTCTCGCATGCATAGTTTTCAGGAAAAAAAACGATCTTGACAGGTCACTTTTTACGTACAATTTCAATGGTTTTGAACGAGAGTTATAAGCTATTCGTGTATTTCTTTTGATTATTTAAAGATTAAAATATTAATCTTCAACCGATGAATAAGAATGGCCGTAAAACATACCACAATAAACGGAAATTTCCACTAAGATATTTAACTTTCAGATTTCTTTGCATATTTTAACTACATTTGAATGGAGAAACTAGTATTCATTTAAATTTTTACTGAAATTTTTCTGAAAGTGGTCCAACAACCAAATTTCAGAAGGATACCAAACCATTCAACAGGAGTTAGAAACAATACGCTTTATTCGTCATTATCATTGTGATATGTTGCGAAAAAATGATCAAAATTGGTTTATCCTTGGTAATTCCAGTGCCGGAAAAAGAAAACTATAATCAAATGCAGTAGATTGAAATATTTCTTCCAGAGGGAAGGGATGATAAAAAATAAAAGCACAAACACTCAGATACACAAATTTCGATCTCTTGGCCTTTATCAATTGTAAAACTCGACGATCTATAAAAATTCTAAGTAAAATCCATCCTCGCTTCTCTGGCGTTCATTGCAAATAATTAATTTTATTTGCAATTTGCAATGAACTTGCAATGAACTTAAATGGATTTGCAATGAACTTGCAATGAACTTAAATGGATTTGTAATGAACTCGCAATGAACTTGAATGAATTTGTAACGAACGGCACAGAAGCAAGGGTGGGTGTTACTTAGAATTGTTATAGATCGTCGTTTTTATACGCTTGATAAAAGCCAAGGGGCGGAAAATTTGTGTATTTGAGTGTATGTGTTTTTATTTGGTATAATCAAATGTTTAACTAAATGTTCATGATCAATTGAAAAAAATATATACATATATTCATTTCTGAGCATTTTGTCCAAAGCTCGTCCGATACCTTGCCTGAATACAGAAAAACTTTTGAGATCACCCCCATTACGAGTACTACGATGTCCTATAATGCATCTAAATTCCTTTTCAGTTTGTAAGGGCTTTATCAAACGTAATTAAGGTAGAGTATCCCTCAGGTCAGAATTTTGAAAAGTTTATCCCTGGATACCCTATTTTTCTCTTCAGAATATTGTTCAGTGTATCAAACTAACATGGTTTTGGGAAAAGAAAATTTTATAGTTACATTTTTTCACCTCTAAAATTGGTATTTTCTTACTTTTCCCATAGGCTCCAATGTTAAAGTTCAGACTCATTACGTTCTCATGATAATCATGAAACCACAAATTTTATTTGGTCTGTATATCAGGTCTAGCACAAATTTCGAATATATGAAAAAGAAAATATTGTAAAAGTTAAAATTTTGGAAATATAAGCATCTGAGACCCGAGGGATGCTCTACCTTAAACGTGGCTTATACAGGTCGGTATAGATATCTCGTAAATGACACATCCTGCCTCCATTGGGAGGCTCACGATTGCTTATCCATAGAGACTTACACAGTTATATTCCTCTTCCACTACGATTGGTACTTCTCCTCTGGTTAACGTTCCCCGCGAGGGGTTTGACAGTAAGTGTTTTGAGGGGTTTGACAGTAAGTGTTTTGAGGGGTTTGACAGTACGTGTTTTGAGGGGTTTGACAGTAAGTGTGTTTGCAGGGGTTTGACAGTAAGTATTTTGAGGGGTTTGACAGTAAGTGCTTTGGGGGGTTTGACAGTAAGTGTTTTGAGGGGTTTGACAGTAAGTGTGTTTGCAGGGGTTTGACAGCAAGTGTTATGAGGGGTTTGACAGTAAGTGTTTTGAGGGGTTTGACATTAAGTGCTTTGAGGGGTTTGACAGTAAGTGCTTTGAGGGGTTTGACAGTAAGTGTTTTGAGGGGTTTGACAGTATGTGTTTTGAGGGGTTCGACAGTAAGTGCTTTGAGGGGTTTTGCAGTAAGTGTTGTGAGGGTTTTGACAGTAAGTGTTTTAAAGGGTTTGACAGTAAGTGTTTTGAGAGGTTTGACAGTTTGTGTTTTGAGGGGTTTGACAGTTAGTGTTTTGAGGGGTTTGAGAGAAAGGGTTATAAGGGGTTTGACAGTAAGTGTTTTGAGGGGTTTGACAGTAAGTGTTGTGAGGGGTTTGACAGTAAGTGTTTTGAGGGGTTTGACAGTAAGTGTTTTGAGGGGTTTGACAGTTAGTGTTTTGAGGGGTTTGTCAGTAAGTGTTTTGAGGGGTTTGACAGTAAGTGTGTTTGTAGATGTTTAACAGGAAGTGTTTTGAGGGGTTTGACAGTGTTTTGAGGGGTTTGACAGTAAGTGTTTTGAGGGGTTTGACAGTAAGTGTTTTGAGGGGTTTCTCAGTAAGTGTTTTGAGGGGTTTGACAGTTAGTGTTGTGAGGGGTTTGACAGTAAGTGTTGTGAGGGTTTTGACAGTAAGTGTTTTGAGGGGTTTGACAGTAAGTGTTTTGAGAGGTTTGACAGTTAGTGTTTTGAGGGGTTTGACAGTATGTGTTTGAAGGGGTTTGACAGTAAGTGTTGTGAGGGGTTTGACAGTAAGTGCTTTGAGGGGTTTGACAGTAAGTGTTGTGAGGGGTTTGACAGTAAGTGTTTTGAGGGGTTTGACAGTAAGTGTTTTGATGGGTTTGACAGTAAGTGTGTTTGTAGGGGTTTGACAGTAAGTGTTTTGAGGGGTTTGACAGTAAGTGTTTTGGGGGGTTTGGCAGTAAGTGTTTTGAGGAGTTTGACAGTAAGTGTTTTGGATAATTTTCCCTGACATTGTCGCCATAGCACTTTCTTATAGACGTGGCCTCAGACAGTGTATGTATTTTAAAATTTCTTTTCATTTCCGTGCATGAACATCGACGGCGGATGCGGCTAGCCAACAGGGGATGCTTCTTCCTCCCCGGCACCTGGTCCCACCTCTAGCTTGCTAGGGGTCTGTCGATGCTCAGTTTGGTGTTCTATTGTGAGTGCCGTTGAGATTATCGTCAGGATCTTCTGCAGTTGCAGTTGTAGTTTTCACACTTTTATTTATGGACACCTGAATCGAACTCATAATTTCCAAATGTAAACAAAAAGCCTTAATAATGGTAAATCTAGTATTTAGAATATTAAAGCAAGATCATAAGACATATTTGATGCAAATACGTGTAACAAAAATAAAAAATATAGGAGTATATAGTATAACGTATTTAAAAGCAAGAAAAAGTGTGTATTTCGCAAGCTTTTATACAATAGGGTTACCACCTAGAGCATTGTATTTTAAAGAGAGGGATTAACATATTTTGTTGAAACTTGGAACATGGCAAATGTAGATATCAATGTATAAAATACCATTGCGATTTTGATTCAGATATGAAAAGGTGAGCATCTTAAGGTCACATGTTTGTATAAGCCAATCAAATTTGTAACACACCTCATGTAATGGAAGATGACGTCAGAGCTACCACGTGTTTACCATGAAATGTTGACAATGACGAGCATTATAAAAAATGATATCATTATATCTTTGAGGATAGACGAAGACATTTCAGAAAATAATACATATGTAAAACAATCTATATATATCAAATTCGATACGATTCTGACTATGGAGGTTCTAACATGTAGTCATGCACGCATGTACGTTAATAGAGGGTTATTAACATCATTTGTATTTTTTTTTTATTATTAAACACAAGGTATACTTTTTTGTTGTTAAACTAAAAAGTTTTAAGATCTGACTTCAACACTATATAGGTGAAAGTGTCCACATTTCTTTTACACGAAAGAAATGTCACTTATACTTTGGTTGAAATGTTAAACGTCTTTAAATTCAATATCATCATTTAAGACCTGATAAATTTACAACATGGACCAGTCATGCACGTTTCGGGTACTAAACCCTCGTCAGCGATCCTAAGTCTAAACAATGTAATATGGCCAAAAAGTATGAAAATTTTATGTCCAAAAAATGTACCAAAAGACGTAGCAGAATGGGTGGGATATGATGCTACAGGTCCCACGTTTTAGAAAATTCAAGACATTTGTACAGAAAATTTCAAATGCGTTGAAGAGACAGACGTTCATCAAAACTTCATAAAAGGCACATCTTAATATATAAAACAGAACATATAGTATATATGTCGGTCGATCGATGGCATAAGTGAAGCTCGAACCAGCAACCTTTCGGCATTTGGACGACACTCTTACCAAATGACAACGGCGCCAACCAAACGTGCAAATGTCTGTTTGACAGTAAGTGTTTTGAATATTTTTCTCTGCCATGGTCGCCATAGCACTTTCTATATAGACACAACCTCAGACAGTGCAGTTCATGTATTTCATATATTGTTTTCATTTTCGTGCATGGACATCGACGGCCGATGCGGCTAGCCGGCAGGGGATGCTTACTCCTCCCGGGCACCTCATCTCACTTCTGCCTTGCTAGGGGTCTGTCGATGTTCAATTTGGTGCTCGTTTGTGAGTGCTGTTGAGATTATCGTCAGGATCTTCTTTAACTAATAAACCAAAGGAAAGATAACGTAGTTGTGTACTTAGATGTACCTAAATGTGTACATGTAACAAATCTACTTTCATTTTATTGCAGATGATTTAAATGTGGCTTCATAATCCTTTTTAAGGATACCCTGCATTACTGATTGAAAACTCATTTATGAAGACGTTTAACATTTAAACAACTTAGTGAGTGTCATTGCTGGTGGACCAGCAGTCCCCGAGGGCACATGTAGCCAAGTTCGATCACTTTCGGTTGATCGTCTGTCTCTTCAACGCATTCGAAAATTCCTGTTATCAAATTTCTTGAAATTTCTAAAACGTAGGTCCTGTAGCATCATATCCCACCCATTCTGCTACGTCTTTCAGTAAATTTTGTACGCAATAATTTTCACACTCTCTGGCAATATCACGTTATTTAGATTGAGGATCACTGACGAGGGTTAAATACCCGAAACGTGCATGTCTGGTCCATGCTGAAAATTTATCTGCTCTTAAATAATGCTATTGAATTTGAAGACGTTTAACATTACATCTGTTAGATTTCTTTTCAAATCTGTAGACATATGTACTAAGTGTATGAGAACGTCATAAATTCAATACTTAAACATTTTATCTCTTGTATCGAACATTTTAGTGGTAAAACATAAAACGGTCTCAAACAGTGGTGCAAATTATGGTGATGTGTCAACTAAAAGTCATACTTACGGAGTTTATAGGCATCGCTTCCAAATGGTAAACCAAGAATCATCACAATGCCAATCAAAACGAGAGGAAGGTATATCTTCATGTTGGTGATGATACCTAGTATGAAGGGATTAGCAAGAAAATCAAAATACCAATTTTTACAATTTTAAAATAAGAAAGTGAAGAAAACATGATATCTGAACATCGGTACACTGGCCATTTCTGAACATCAGTATACTGAACATTTCTGAACATTGGTATACTGAACAATTCTGAACATCGGTATACCGAATATTTCTGAACATCGGTATACTGAACATTTCTGAACATCGGTATACTGGACATTTCTGAACGTCGGTATACTGAACATTTCTGAACATCAGTATACTGAACATTTCTGAACATTGGTATACTGAACATTTCTGAACATCGGTATACCGAACATGTCTGAACATCGGTATACTGAACATTTCTGAACATTGGTATACTGAACATTTCTGAACATCGGTATACTGAACATTTCTGAACATCAGTATACTGAACATTTCTGAACATCAGTATACTGAACATTTCTGAACACCAGTATACTGAACATTTCTGAACATCAGTATACTGAACATTTCTGAACATCGGTATACTGAACATTTCTGAACATCGGTATACTGAACATTTCTGAACATCAGTACACTGAACATTTCTGAACATTGGTATACTGAACATTTCTGAACATCAGTATACTGAAGATTTGAACATCAGTATACTGAACATTTCTGAACATCAGTATACTGAACATTTCTGAACATCGGTATACCGAACATTTCTGAACATCGGTATACTGAACATTTCTGAACATCGGTATACTGAACAATTGAACATCAGTATACTGAACATTTCTGAACATCAGTATTCTGAACATTTCTGAACATCGGTATACCGAACATTTCTGAACATCGGTATACTGAACATTTCTGAACATCGGTATACCGAATATTTCTGAACATCGGTATACCGAACATTTCTGAACATCAGTATACTGAACATTTCTGAAAATCGGTATACTGAAATTTCTGAACATCAGTATACTGAACATTTCTGAACATCAGTATACTGAACATTTCTGAACATCGGTGTACTGAACATTTCTGAACATTAGTATACTGAACATTTCTGAAAATCGGTATACCGAACATTTCTGATCATCGGTATACCGAACATTTCTGAACATTGGTATACTGAACATTTCTGAACGTCGGTATACTGAACATTTCTGAACATCAGTATACTGAACATTTCTGAACATTGGTATACTGAACATTTCTGAACATCGGTATACCGAACATGTCTGAACATCGGTATACTGAACATTTCTGAACATTGGTATACTGAACATTTCTGAACATCGGTATACTGAACATTTCTGAACATCAGTATACTGAACATTTCTGAACATCAGTATACTGAACATTTCTGAACATCAGTATACTGAACATTTCTGAACATCAGTATACTGAACATTTCTGAACATCGGTATACTGAACATTTCTGAACATCGGTATACTGAACATTTCTGAACATCAGTATACTGAACATTTCTGAACATCGGTATACTGAACATTTCTGAACATCGGTATACTGAACATTTCTGAACATCAGTATACTGAACATTTCTGAACATTGAACATCAGTATACTGAACATTTCTGAACATTGGTATACCGAACATTTCTGAACATCGGTATACTGAACATTTCTGAAAATCGGTATACTGAAAATTTCTGAACATCAGTATACTGAACATTTCTGAACATCAGTATACTGAACATTTCTGAACATCGGTGTACTGAACATTTCTGAACATTAGTATACTGAACATTTCTGAAAATCGGTATACCGAACATTTCTGATCATCGGTATACCGAACATTTCTGAACATTGGTATACTGAACATTTCTGAACGTCGGTATACTGAACATTTCTGAACATCAGTATACTGAACATTTCTGAACATTGGTATACTGAACATTTCTGAACATCGGTATACCGAACATTTCTGAACATTGGTATACTGAACATTTTTCTCCTCTTTGATGAATGTTTAGAATCGAGCTAAGGCAATCATTGTACTTTGCAACCCGCAATTTTATCCAAACAAATGAGGAATATTTCTTGATACACAACTTTGCTTGATTGCTATATTTTTTTTGTTCTGGGACCATCGGCACCTATTTCGTCTTCAAGAGTTGTATCTTTAAAATCGTCTGAAAATGCTTAAAAAAAACTTCAAACAAGGGCTGAAAATAAGAGTCTTTGAAATACAATGTCATGAGAAATTAACCATCAAATCGAGAACTGAAAGTATCTAAAGTTCGTCAGAATAGACTTGGGATTAACAACGTTTACTGTCCTCTAGCTTAAGGACAGACCAATGAATGTTGACAAAATACGTATTGAAATATCTTATCATGAAAACTGTTGATGCATAGCATCAATTCTCCGGGAGAGCAAATAAACCATGAAAATCATAGACATTATTAACATAGTATATATTTCGCATCAATTTTGTTTTTGAGGTATGTACATTGTAATTAATCTTATTATCATTATTATTATTATGTTATTTCAAGGTCGAATTGACTATTGGTGCCAGCTTTGCACCCATGTATTGATTTTTACCATGTATTTCATTGTATGTTTTCTCAATTTATCTTGTTTTACAAAAATAAAATGCTGAAGGAAGACACCAGACACCATACACTATGTACACTAATATTCAATCTCCTATCTTTAAATGAATAAGCATAGGTTATGTATTTTTTAAAGAGATAACTTTTCTGCAGGGGTATGTTTATATCATGAACGGTGTGCATACGCTTCGTACATCGATTAAATGGAGCATATATAGATGATCAAATATACTCTTAATTCAATTTGTAGAAAGCACAATAAGGGTGAAAACAACCACTTAGACTATTCAGACAATGTCGGATCCATCCAATAAAGGGTGAATGCACGTCGCTTGGAAAAAAGATACAGATAGCACAAAAAAGGGACAAGCGGCTACGACACGAAATTAAACGTGTTTAAACCCAGCGGAAGGGAAAGTACTTCCCTGAAGCCGTCTGGGTACACGACTATTTACTTGTATCCAGACAGAATAAGGGGCAGACTACTTCCCTCATTTACACTGACACAAGTACGTACATTATAAACGTACACACTCTCATGCTAGTCAGAACCCGCAATGTACTGAAGCTCGAGTAAGAGTAGTACAAAAGTAGGTAATATTCTCAATCAATGAACCAAAGCAGACCCCGCGAGCGGCGAGACCAGGTGCCTAGGTAGAGTCAGCGGACTGAGCAATAGGAACACGTCCATGACCTCTAAAGGTTTAATTTAATTTGTAGATATACATGCATGTTTTAAAACAATTTTTGTGTTTTAAATACACTTTTCTCTACTTTAATCGCGTATCTATGGTAAACAAAGTCACATCACTTCAATGATTTCATCGATGAAAATAATTCGATCTTCTTCTTTTTGACTTAAAAATCGTTTCCTTTGACATATTTGCGCTTGAGTATCGTAGAAGTAAGTCCAGCATTTGTTAAATACTGCATCTGACCAGTTCAAATATCAAAACTTATTTTCTAATTGTTAAAACCATAGGACGTTATAAGCTGTCTATACCGAGTAAACTCAAAATAAAACAACTTTCTCGAATTCGATGAGTCTTGAATTGGTCTTTTTGGACTTGACTTCAAGACCACAGAAGGAAGCACAAAATGATCAATAACAAACATAGGGTTCGTGCCCGGCGTTAATAACGTTTGTATTTGCATTATGATATTTATCTAGGATCATAAACGCTCAAAGCACCAGAAATTCATGTTCAAGGTTTTTGTCTCGTTTCAAATTGCTAATATTACTGAAGAAGTACTGATTTAATAATAATATAAATAATACGAAATACTATTTGTTCAGCTGTTAACCTCCTTTACTTTCGATGATATTTTTGGGATAAAATGACAAGTTTCCGAAACAGCAAACGAAATGAATAATCTGGTCCAGTAGAAAATTAATTTCACAGCCGCACGTTACATACAATGCAACAGGGGATGCTTACTCCTCCCGGGCACCTGATCCCAGCTCTAGCTTGCTAGGGGTCCGTCGATGCTCAATTTGGTGCTCTATTGTGAGTGCTGTTGAGATTATGGTCAGGATCTTCTTTAACTCATTTGTAAATTGTTGTACTTATATACTTATCTAATAGTAAGAAAAAATGTTCAATAAAATTCAATCTTACCTCCGCTGTAATCTTTTTACTGTATGTTTATGCGGATTTGCTTGGTTTTTTTTTTCTTCAACATGTACAACACCTTGGAAACAAAATAGTATATGACATGCACTCTGCAACTTTTTTATAGACACGATGCTTACACGTGATGACGAAAGATACTTCCCACTATACTAATTGGTCTATTTAATCCAATCAAAATACGAAATGAATGAAGAGGCGTGAACGACGAAACTTACTTAATTTCTCAAGATAATTATTTTTGATACTAATTTGCATGCAAGCGTTCTAAATACTGCCAATTGTATTTAACATATGTTAAACGTCTTCAAATTGAATGGCATCATTAAAGAACATATAAAATAGCAACATGGACCAGAATTGCGCGTATACTGAACAAAATAATTAAGGGATCTAGTGGTGTGTAATTTTCATCAAAATATTGGAGCTAAACTAAGGATAGTATTACAAAAAGAAACCGGTCAAACAGAATTTCTTGTCATTGCTTTCATTTTTGGGTTTTTTTTTTCTTTCTCTTTCTTTTATTCTTTTTTTTAATTTTCCCTATTTCCAATTTTGAATCAAATACTTATTTTACCAAAAATCTTATTTCTTTTTCTCTTATCTCTTTTTAAATAACCCTTACTTAACAAACATTCCAGTTTCATTAAACTCATGATTACAGTTTTTGTACCATTTAATTTGTTCAGTTTAAAACCCCTCATTTAATGTAAAATTTTCTTACGTTTTCAAAATTGCAAGGGTTATGCTAGATTTTCACTTAAAGCTCAGTTTGAACACCGTATATTCAAAGCACCATAATGGTGTACTTTGAATAAGGCATGAAAATTGTACTGATTAATTATTAATTATTCATTCCGTGTAGATTTTGGCTCAAAATTCTATTTTTCTGAAATTAGTATTTTTCAGAAATTGGTAGCAGGTAGACACTTTCCTCCGTTGACTTTTTTGTCATTTAATATCCATTGTTATTATTTAGAAACGACGGTTCTGATTGGCCGAGAAATTTTAATGATACCTGTATCAACACAAAACGGAAGTACGAGCTTAGCAACAGCATAAGCAACGTCGTTAGCAACGCGATTTCAAAGCTGTGAATAAACGTTGAAAAACGACGAACTAAAATGATAAGTAATCAATGTAATTTTTTTTTTGGTTGATTGAGGTATCAACACTTAGAATTGAAGGAATACTTGTGTACCATGCGCTACGCGCACGATGCAGTTTTCCCCTCATTTTATGGTGTAGATACCTCGATCAACCAAAAAAATATTACAATGACTCCTTAAGTAGCCCAGAGTTGTTAAAATACTGACAACTTACTAAAAAATTGATGTTTATCTTAGTTATGACAATAGAACTATACAAATGAAATAAAATCTATCACAATGGTAATCAAATGCAAACTCTAAATAAATATCCTGAACTTTTTTGTGCAGTTTACTGTAAACATGGTTATTTTCGCTCGGGGGGGGGGGGGAATTTCGCGATTCTAACAGTAAGACATTACGTGTGGGGGAAATATTCGCGATACAAATGTCTTGCCCATTGTAAGAATGCAGCGAGGATATTTTCGCGTGGGGGAATAAATGCGAAAATTACCTCCAAGCGAAAATTTCAACCTTTACAGTATTTTGTTAATTTCTTAACCACAAACAAATTCAGAAAGTAGTATTTCGCGGAAACGGTGTCCAGAATGGATTTGGTTCATACACAAATCCATTTGAATATGTATTATTGTTTAAGTCCATCGCCCAATTTTTTTTTTTTTTTTTCATTTAGTTGTACTGTTTAGAGTTTTCCGAAATAAAGGTATGTATATCCGTAGTTCAGTCATTTGAATGAGACATGTGAACAAGTACAAACAGCAACATAATTCTTTTTCGTGTTTAGATATACTAATCTTATAATCTAAGATTGCAAAAATAATTAATCGATGATACTACCCTCAAAATTATCATAAACGGTCAAAAAAGATTTGGAAGAAAGAAGGGAATCTCCAGACAGACTCGGTTGAAGTATCCACAGCAAAGCACCAAAACACCTGCTGTGAAAATATAGAGAAGACAAGCACAGCAGGAGATGTGAAAGATATATACAACATAGAAACATTAAACACAAGAGACTACACTTAAACCAACGAAACCAATGGGCAATCCTGCCGACTCATAGATAAATAAATATATGACAAAAATAGCATTTGAGGGATGGAGCTCAACTGTTAACCTCCTTTAATTTCGATGATATTTTCATGACATGACAAGTTTCCAAAGTAGCAAAATAACATACATGATGTCCAATTGATAAAAGGTCAAAACAAAGTTTCTTTCAGGCGACAGAGCTGGAAAAAGGTAAGTATTACACTTCAAACATCGAGTCACTGGGAACAGGTTAACTGCTCTACACTGCAAATTGTAGTGTTTACGATAATTATACGGAAATGTTCCAACTTTTTAGCCTCTGGAAGAAAATTTCAAACCAATTTTAATGCACCAGACACGTGTTTTAGATAGTTAATCCTCATCGGTTCTGCTTCTAGCCAAAGTGATTCTGTGCATTTACTTCGTAAGATGAACCTACGAAATAGATGCAGGGATCCAATCAACACAGACAGATACGTAAATGGATACAAAAAAGAGAGTGTATGGAATGCAGTCCGTGCTCTGACAGCTGTAGCAAGGCCATGCATGTTATCACCCGAGGAATCCGATCAACATTCAAATAGGAAAGGAGGTCGGGGCTTTGTCTTCTCTGAAGAGGTTTTGGCAGGGCCGGCGTGGAGTCCCGTCGTCACAGTCAGTCAAAGTGGATGTCTTAAGAATGCGACGGTTAAAGGCTGTAGATTGGTCAGTTACCATTCCGAGTTTCCGTCTGATGACACTAGGATCATATTACCAGGAAAAAAGACGTTTGGTGATTCTGAAGCATATTCGATAGTTATGTAATATTGTCCATCGTTGATCTTAAAGTTCTAATTTTGTTTATTACCATAAAAAAGGTCAGTAGTGAAGTACCCCACGTTATATATAAATTTGGAAGTTAGTTTCAGCAGAGTTTCGATCCGTTGACGAATACGACATGAATTTCTCTATTTCTATTCTTTACCATTTTGAATAAGTGTGACGCCTCATTGGGTCTTTTAGCGGGACAATGAATTTTTTTCCGCCATGTTAGGGAACTCCTAATTTCTATTCACAAACGTAAACGTAAATGTATATTCGTACTATATTCGAGTGGTGTTTTTGTCTATTCGTTAACAACTATGAAAAAAGGAGGTAATCTCCAACAACACCCGGTTACAGAACCCAGAGCAAAACCCACAAAACATTCAATGCAAAAGCACAATGCAGACACCCACAGAAAGAGACGCAAAAGTGAAAAGGAACACCAACTCACACCATCGAAACATGAAACACAAAACACCACTCATAAACTAACGAAACCAAAGGCCAACCGGTGCCGACTTAGGGCGGCCATCTGCCACGCAAGGAGCAGACGGTGTGATTATCCGGATTAATTGCGCATAAACCTCCCAGTTTTCCGATTACTCAGAGATCTAGAAGAACGTACAGTTGTGGTGTAGAATAACCTCCTCACTGCAAAATGAACATACAAACAGACAGACGTAGAGGTAAAAGAAACACATTGATGGATATGTTAATGGATATAAAAACTAAAGGCATTCGAAACACAGTCCGTGCTCTGCCAGCTGTAGCGAGCTAATGCATGGGAACACCCGAAGAGTCAGATTTACATTCAGAGACGACAGGTGGTCGGGGCCCAGTCTTCTCTAAAGAGGTTCGGAAGACAATACCTGACAATCATAAAACATAATTATCATATATATTTTCCTTTCCCTGTCATTGATCAAATGTTCGCTTTGGCCACAGAAATATTGTGCGTATTCCGTATTCCAAATGCGTTTGATGTGTATTTACATAGTGTTTGCGTTAATGCTTGTGATACCATCATTCAAAGAGAAAATTAATGTTAATGTAACTGTTACAGCAGTGCGTCTCGATTGACTTCTGAATTAGAAAAACCGATTTTTATTCGCAAGCGTTTTTATTTTCGCGATATTCTCGAGGTCTTTCGATTCGCGAAAAAAAAGCGCCGATAAATTGTCCTAAAATGTGTATAGGAAGTTACTCTAATAAATGATTTCAGCTATTTTGATGAATTATTTCAGCTGTTTTAATCAATGATTGTTTCATTTTTTGTTTTCTTTTGAGTTTCAGCATTTGATGGAATGTTTTGAGCACATAACTAGAATAACCAACCCGCATATACTATTTAAAGAGACCGTACAAAATACTCGCCGGTTTACATTAGTTTCTGTTTATGCATTGCTATTATTGTTTCTCTAAAATGTGTGCTCTAAAGGTATTTCTCTAAAAGGTGTACTCTAAAGGTATTTCTCTAAAAGGTGTACTCTAAAGGAATTTCTCGAAAAGGTGTACTCTAAAGGTATTTCTCGAAAAGGTGTACTCTAAAGGTATTTCTCGAAAAAGTGTACTCTAAAGGTATTTTTCGAAAAGGTGTACTCTAAAGGTATTTCTCGAAAAGGTGTACTCTAAAGGTATTTCTCGAAAAGGTGTACTCTAAAGGTATTTCTCGAAAAAGTGTACTCTAAAGGTATTTTTCGAAAAGGTGTACTCTAAAGATATTTCTCGAAAAGGTGTACTCTTAAGGTATTTCTCGAAAAGGTGTACTCTAAAGGTATTTCTCGAAAAGGTGTACTCTAAAGGTATTTCTCGAAAAAGTGTACTCTAAAGGTATTTTTCGAAAAGGTGTACTCTAAAGGTATTTCTCGAAAAGGTGTACTCTAAAGGTATTTCTCGAAAAGGTGTACTCTAAAGGTATTTCTCGAAAAAGGTGTACTCTAAAGGTATTTTTCGAAAAGGTGTACTCTAAAGGTATTTCTCGAAAAGGTGTACTCTTAAGGTATTTCTCGAAAAGGTGTACTCTAAAGGTATTTCTCGAAAAGGTGTACTCTAAAGGTATTTCTCGAAAAAGTGTACTCTAAAGGTATTTTTCGAAAAGGTGTACTCTAAAGGTATTTCTCGAAAAGGTGTACTCTAAAGGTATTTCTCGAAAAGGTGTACTCTAAAGGTATTTCTCTAAAAAGTGTACTCTAGAGGTATTTTTCGAAAAGGTGTACTCTAAAGGTATTTCTCGAAAAGGTGTACTCTAAAGGTATTTCTCGAAAAGGTGTACTCTAAAGGTATTTCTCGAAAAAGTGTACTCTAAAGGTATTTTTCGAAAAGGTGTACTCTAAAGGTATTTCTCGAAAAGGTGTACTCTTAAGGTATTTCTCGAAAAGGTGTACTCTAAAGGTATTTCTCGAAAAGGTGTACTCTAAAGGTATTTCTCGAAAAAGTGTACTCTAAAGGTATTTTTCGAAAAGGTGTACTCTAAAGGTATTTCTCGAAAAGGTGTACTCTAAAGGTATTTCTCGAAAAGGTGTACTCTAAAGGTATTTCTCTAAAAAGTGTACTCTAGAGGTATTTTTCGAAAAGGTGTACTCTAAAGGTATTTCTCGAAAAGGTGTACTCTAAAGGTATTTCTCGAAAAGGTGTACTCTAAAGGTATTTCTCGAAAAAGTGTACTCTAAAGGTATTTTTCGAAAAGGTGTACTCTAAAGGTATTTCTCTAAAAGGTGTACTCTAAAGGTATTTCTCTAAAAGGTGTACTCTAAAGGTATTTCTCTAAAAGGTGTACTCTAGAGGTATTTTTCGAAAAGGTGTACTCTAAAGGTATTTTTCGAAAAGGTGTACTATTTTGTGTGGAATTGATGTGTTCCCCGTTGTATGCTGTATTTCATCTTAAGTATTATATCTGATTTTTGTACCCATCCTAAGGTTGCGATTTGAAATATGATTTTTGTAGCAAACCTAATGTTGCGATTTGAAATTTGATTTTCGTAGCAAACCTAATGTTGCGATTTGAAATTTGATTTTTGTAGCAAACCTAGGGTTGTGATTTGAAATTTGATTTTTGTAGCAATCCTAGGGTTGTGATTTGAAATTTGATTTTTGTAGCAATCCTAGGGTTGTGATTTGAAATCTGATTTTTGTAGCAATCCTAAGGTTGTGATTTGAAATATGATTTTTGTAGCAATCCTAATGTTGTGATTTGCAATCAGATTTTTGTAACAATCATAAGTTTTGCATAATTGAAAAGGATTGACTTAAGTTTGTCTAAGCTACGCCACTGGCATCGAAAATTCTTGCAGAATGTATTTTGGTAATTATTTTGTATTTGCGAATCAAGCAAGAAAAAAAGGGACAACAGCAATTTTCTCCTTAAGGTAGAGCATCCTTCACGTCTCGGATGCTCATATTTCCTAAATAACCAATTTTACAATATTTCCATCTCCATATATTCAAAGCTTTATATGTTAAATCTGATATACAAACAATATATGATTACTTTTCTCATGATCATACCAGGAACTTAGCAGTTTGACCTTTAATATTGGACCCTATGGGAAAAGAAAGAAAAATCCCCTTTTGGAGGTGATAAAATGTAACTATAAAAATTTCTTTACCCAAGACCATAATAGTTTGATAATCTGAACAATATTCTGAAGAGAAAAATTAGGGTATCGAGGCCTGGGGATACTCTACCTTAAGTAAGGGTTATTCTACTGTCTCCGAGGGCGTAGCCCGAGGAGCAGTTGAATAACCCACTTGTTGCACGGCAATTGTTAGGCCATCAAACAATTATCATCAATGATTGACTAATCCAAGTAGGAGAAAACTACTCATGGTCAGTAAATAGATAAGAATTTAACGCCTTTTAAAAGTTGATTACAAAGAAAATAATGGAAAGGAAATTAAAAGAATTTGGTCCAGTCTATGAGTTAAATGAGAGAGAGAGAAAAAAGGAAATTGATATTTTAATTTTTCAAAGTAAATAGACTACATAGGAAGCGGATTTTAGGAGTTGCGGTTTAGGATTCCCCTTTTTAAGTTTTCCAACAAATATTCAAAACTATGGGAATATTCCGCTATTATTATATCTTTATTTCTGTTCAAAACTATTCAAAGGGTACCAGTCAGTACATTTTGAATCGAATCTTACGAGTTTTATCTGGTTTCGTTGGTGGTTGATCCTATGCAGATTGAAACATTTTAAAACGTATGGATCTAGAGTGGACATGGAGTCAGGTATTACCCCCTCCCCCGGCCATTCCCCGCTGGAACTGCAAAAAAAATATTTAGTCGCGTTTTTCCTTATTTTCTTTCAAAATCAAATGCCGGTCCTCTTTCACCAACGGGCTGGACCCGCCTCCTGATAAAAACATCTAGATCCGCCCGTAACACTTAAAATAGTAGTTCAAACCTTCAATCGCGGCATTTTTTTCTTATGAAAACAATTTTAGTTATTGTTCTTATGCTAAAGAGAACATTCGTTTCCTCCTTTTTTTGGTCACGTTGTATTTTGATAACGGGATGCAATGGACGTCAGGTCAGTTAAGGACAGTTAACGGCTCAGTTGATCATTCAATGATTAGTTCAATCATTAATTCAATCATTGCTTCACAATGAAAAATATTGCACCGTCTTGAAAGGTGTAAATTACCGTCTACAACGTAAACCGTGCAACAAGTGTATAATTATCACACTCTTTGGACATATTACATTGTTTAGATTGAAGATCACTGACAAGAGTTAAGTACCCGAAACGTGCATGTCTGGTTCATGCTGCAAATTCATCTAACTGGCATACCTCAAAAGTGTTTATATTTACACTTTTGTATTAACCTACGTGTACTTGAAATATACTATATATATAGTAACGGATTTGTCCTTCGTGAAAGCGGTAAAGAGGTCAGACTATTCACATAACAAAAGAAGTAGAACGTAATGAAAGGAGAAACGAACAAACACTTCCAAAATGTCTGAATAGATAGCCTCTTTGGGTAACATGATTTTGCATTGCATTCACTAGATTATTGCGTTATTGTAAACACAAGAATAATTCACAAAGGACGACAAAAACGTGGATGTCTGGTCCATGTTGTAAATTTATCCCCTCTAAAATGATGCTAATGAATTTGAAGACGTTAAACATCTGTCTTGTTGATACCAAAACAAAGAGGAGATTCGCTCGTTGGCCACAGTGTGCAAAATTATCAAAATGAAGCAGCGTCATTCTATAAGATACGATATTGTCTTCATTGCTTCATTTCCATACAGAATGTTGTTAGATTCGAAATTGAATCGATCAAAAGCAAGCAAGTTCAGCTATGAGTATAGAGCCTTTCTAATCCATGGTTATCGATAGCAATCCGTACGGGCACTACATACATCTGTCGTTAGCCGAAAATAAACCCGATTTGCTACGGGTTTGCTATATTTTTGCTGCAATTACCAAACTAATGCCTACAACTCTCTTCAGGATAGGTAAGACTTCTTTTAGATTCCAAAACTTAAATTTTAGAAAACCTCTATTTGTTATTGTCTTCAAAATTATGTCCGCTTTTCAGCGTGTCTTGAGAGAATGTTCTACTGTTTTCACTTTATAACGTGTCGTGAGAGAATGTTCCACTGTTCTCACTTTTTAACGTGTCGTAAGAGAATGTTCCACTGTTTTCACTTTTTAACGTGTCGTGAGAGACTGTTCCACTGTTCTCACTTTTTAACGTGTCGTAAGAGAATGTTCCACTGTTTTCACTTTTTAACGTGTCGTAAGAGAATGTTCCACTGTTCTCACTTTTTAACGTGTCGTAAGAGAATGTTCCACTGTTCTCACTTTTTAACGTGTCGTGAGAGACTGTTCTGCTGTTTTCACTTTCAAACGCGCCGTCAGAGGTTCTGCTGTTTTCACTTTTAACGTGTCGTGAGAGACTCTTCTGTTGTTTTCACTTTCTAACGCGTCATGAGAGGTTTTGCTGTTTTAACTTTTAACGTGTCGTGAAAGGTTTTGCTGTTTTAACCTTTTAGCGTGTAATGACAGATGGTTCTGTTGTTTTCACTTTTTAGCGTGTCGTGAGAATGTTATGCTGTCTTCACTTTTTAGCGTGTTGTGAGAGAATGTTATGCTGTTTTCACTTTTTAGAGTGTCGTTAGAGGATGTTATGCTGTCTTCACTTTTTAGCGTGTCGTGAGAATGTTATGCTGTCTTCACTTTTTAGCGTGTTGTGAGAGAATGTTATGCTGTTTTCACTTTTTAGCGTGTCGTGAGAGAATGTTATGCTGTTTTAACTTTTTAGCGTGTCGTGAGAGAATGTTATGCTGTTTTCACTTTTTAACGTGTCATGAGAGAATGTTATGCTGTTTTCACTTTTTAACGTGTCATGAGAGAATGTTATGCTGTTTTCACTTTCTAGCGTGTCGTGAGAGAGTGTTATGCTGTTCTCACCTTTTAACGTGTTGTGAGAGAATGTTATGCTGTTTTCACTTTTTAACATGTCGTGAGACAATGTAATGCTGTTTTCACTTTTTCTTGTCGTGAGAGAATGTAATGCTGTTTTCACTTTTTAGTGTGTCGTGAGAGAATATTCTGTTGTTTTCACTTTTTAACGTGTCGTGAGGGAATGTTCTACTGTTTTCACGTTTTAATATGTCGTAAGAGATTTTTCTGCTGTTTTCACTTTTACGAGAGAGTGTTTTGCTGTTTTCACATTTTAACGTGTTGTGAGAGAATGTTATGCTGTTTTCACTTTTTAGCGTGTTGTGAGAGAATGTTATGCTGTTTTCACTTTTTAGCTTGTCGTGAGAGAATGTTCTGCTGTTTTCACTTTTTAGCGTGTCGTGAGAGAATGTTCTGTTGTTTTCACTATTTAACTAGTCGTGGGAGAATGTTATGCTGTTTTCACTTTTTGGAATCCCCTCCATGTCTTAAATATGTTTTTAAAGATTTTCAGAAATTTGCATGCCTTGGATTTTGCAATTCTGATGCTTTGGTGTTTATTTTACATTCATTCACTGATCAAGAGTATGCTCCATAATATCATATAGCATTAAACTACAAAATATTTTGCTAAGCTAACCCCGGGGAGTTGTGTACCTCCTCGTGAGAACGTTTTTGGTTTCAACCGTTTCGATGGGAATTCTCGCGAATTGGCCTTGCCTTCTCGACTTTGAGACTGAATTACTGTTAGGTACTTCTTTGATGTTTATATTTAAGGATTGTTTTTCAGCTTTTGCGCTTTATCGGTGTGTATTGGCAGTAGGGAATGGAAACAAAATATGTAAAGCACGAAGTGCTTTTCATGAATTTTGTTTCCATTCCCTACTGCCAATACACACCGATAAAGCGCAAAAGCTGAAAAACAATTCTTATATTTACATTTTACGTGTTAACTAAGTTATTTCTGCCAATTTTTCAGCCAGTTTCTTTACATTTGAAATATCATTGCGGAGGGAGAACGCCATTTGACGTAAGAGCAAACGAACATTCGATGTTTTTCGCTTGATTCGAAGTAGTACCTTCTGTACGGAAACGTTGTTGACAAATGAGAAACTGAATTTGTCCTCTTGCTGTATTTTGAACATTTCAATTAAAACTGAAGAAAATTGAATCGTGAAAATTCGTGACTTTTGTCCAACATAATTCAGACATGGCGGAGAGTTAAACTGGAGAAATTTCACAGAACTGAAGAGAAAACTTTTGAAAACTCTTTTTAACACACTGTTAAACTGCTAAGACATATGAAATCAATCGGTATTATTGTATACAAACTTCTGTAAATACCCTATTTCATCTGGAAGTAATTAGAATAATGCAAAAGTCGAGTACAGCCGTCGAAAACGCGAAAACTTTCAGTATTTTCATGACTTACCTCAAAACAACATCATGGCTAAAGATTCGCTGATACTCGAAGTATTTCTGATATTATGAATCCATAAGAAGCAAAGATAAATTCACTGTTGATAAATGACACAAGTGAATCAAATCCTCATCCTAAATACTGAATATTTGATCCACTTATGCCTGAATATTCGCTCATCCAAACACGGCATCTTTCTGCAGACAACAATGCAGTTCGGCCTTGAACTTCGTCTACTGATGCGTGATCGACTTACTACGTCACACTTCTTGGAAGTGTACATGTGAGCGACGTAGATTTTGACACATTTAATCACTGGGGGTAGACGGCGTCGTTTGATAATGGATACATGTTTTGAATCTGTATTAAAGCAATAAATAAAATGGGCATTTTATCAGAAATTAATCCGCGTAAGTTCTAAAGTCACGTGATAGGCTCTTGCGATTATCGAGAAATAAAGCAACAGTTGGTTTGGTACCTTTATTTAAGGGAAACGCAGTAGGAATGTAAATATTAATACATGTACATGTACTAGTATATAAAATATGTGTATGCTGACGTTTGTAGTATTTGGATTCTAATGTGATTTTGTGTTTGCCTTTAATACACTGATTCGGTCTTTTAGAAGTACAGATCTACTTCCCATTAGTGCAGGCATCTGACGTCAACGCATTGTGACGTCATCAAATTCTATGGAAATCAGCATGAAATTCAGGGAACAAGGTTCGAATATGACGTTATCAAAGGAATTTAATGACGTCACAATGCTTTTACGTCAGATACCTGCACGAAGGAAAGTAACTCTGTATTCCGAAAAGACCGAATTCCGCGCCTCGAACAATGCTGTACACGAAGATCTCCTTCGACTTAAAAGTACTGATTATACGGATTGTTTAGTGCATTTGGGTCCTTGATCGCAATTTCTGAATACAATACCTTTGTGAATTAAATTTCAAATACCTTTGTGAACTAAATTTCAAAATTTCAAAATACGCGTTAGTTTGTCATTTATTTGACCTAAAATGACGTGATATCTCATTCCGATACAATGGATCAGACGTTAATGAATTCAAGAGGCATATCTTTTTCTTACATATCTTGCAGGAATACCTTGGGTGCCACGGGTATTTTCTTACACATTCTTCTATTACTTTTGTGTAAAATTGTTCTGCATCGAAACCAGACAGACGACAAAGGCTAAGGGCTAAAACATCTGAAAAGAGGGTATCTTTCAAAAGTAAAAGAATTTTATGTTTTAGAAAGAAATCTTCTTTCTTTCAGAACACTTTTTTTTACTGGACACAAACATATCTGGATATTCACTTCTTATTTTTCGTCAATTCTGTGACGATTTGCCATTACCATGAAGTAGATAAATATGTAGAACACAAACAGTAGTTCTTCCTATCTTTGCCAAAGTTCTTAAGGTTCCAATTATTATCAAATTTGAAGTACTCAAAACTTCCAAAATATCAAACAATTTAAAATAATTTTGTAGATTATGTCTCACTCCAAATATTTCAAAATGAATGGAAAAAAACACTAAAACACGCGCATTGTATACCATTATTACAAATGACAAATATGGACAATGACCATATCCCAATACATAGTACAAAATAGATAATTCAGGAAATAACAAACCGAAGGCATACGAATATTAAACGTCTTCAAAGTGAATATAATCACTTAAGCAATCCACAAATGTTTCAAATGGGGAGAGAATGAACCATATTGATTTTCAAGGACATTGTGAACGTAGGCTTAAGATCCCTGTGAACAGCATAGAGGAAAAAGCAATCATCATAGAAATATCAAACCTTCTACAATTGTTTCCCGTGAGAAAAGAATGAACCATATTGGTTTTCGAGGTCAATGGTCAAAGGTCAAGGTCACTGTGTTTTAAGGCTTAAAATCCTTGTGAACAGCATAGAAGACAAAGCAATCATCATAGAAACACCATACCTTCCACAAATGTTTCCCATGAGTAGTAGAGATGACAAATATCGAACAAAACGATATCCTTATCAAGAAGTACAAAAGCGTTAACCGAAAAATCATTTTACAAAGGGAATACAAAACCAGGATAAAACCAGAATTAAGGCAAAGGAACAGAAATATAAAAAAATTCACTATATGAAGAGAAGTTAATTCCCTGCGAAGGAGTGAGATCAGGTGCCCTGTTGATTTTCAGGATGAACCCTGTTGATTTTCAAGGCCAAGGGTCAAAGTTCAAGGTCACTGTGGACTTAGGCTTAAAAGTCTTGTGAAAATCAAAGAAGACTAATAGAATATATCACCGGTTAGGAACATTGACAAGGAAATCCAACTTAACTTGAAGATCACATTGCACTTATCTCCGGTATCGATGCGAAATATTAGCTGTTTATCGCCGACATATAATGTAGTCAACCACTTATTTCCGTAAGAGAGTTCATCTTAGAAGCTTTGCGCTTTGGGCAAACGGACACTCAGTGGTCAGATTGATTACAATAGTTACAGATTGTTCCTATGGCTGGACTCTTTCTGTAACTTTTGTGTAGACCACACTTCTTACATTTGCGTCATTTGTGCTGTTTGTGACGTTTGATTTAGGAACCATCGCAACGCAACTTGAGATGAGGTTCCCTGTACTTTTGCGAGACTTTTTTATACATGGGCTTTATCTGTCCCTCGGAAGAGTTTAAGCTGATTTTGAAACATTTCATACTTCCTGCCTATTTCAAGTGTCTTAGCTAATGTCAGATTTTGACCTTGGTCAAGGAGACGCTCTTGAACTTTTTTGTGCTACACGCTGCAATTATTGCATCAATTAGAATGCCATCGGTGTCTGCGTATTCGCAGTCCATGAGCATGAAACGGAGATCTTTGACAAAATTATCAAACGATTCGCCATCTTGTTGTCTGCCCTGTTTTCCTTTGAACCTAGTTGCTCTTTTGTTTTTTCTAAATCTAACATAATTTTACAATTTCTCAAGTATTTTGGAGGAGTCGTCCTCCTCGCCCTCTTCCCAATTAAACGTCTTATAAACTTCCCGACCATGCATTCCTATCCACATCCTTAACCAACAAGCTTTATCTTTCTTATCTGACTTAGAAAGTGGATCTTTGTAGACAATTCGACGTGCTGCCCAAAGCGGAGGAATTCATTGTACGTATCGGGATGACTCCAGTCCATTGAGGGTTGCTCAAAAACGTCTGAAATGATATTCAAACAGACTAATTTGTAGATTCGTCCTGGAACGAGACATCTGACACCATGTAGCGTACTGGTTCTGTGAATAACAGGATTGACAAAAACCATGTCAAACAATATGGCGACTTCCATTCATTAATTTATATAGGATACGCAGAGTGCATATTGCTGAACCCGACAATATCATTTTTATAGACATACATTACAGGTCCTGTATCATCATCTCCCACCTATCCTGCTACGTCTTTCGGTACATTTTTGGACATAATAATTTTCACAGTCTTTAGTCATATTACATTGTTTAGATTGAGGATCACTGACGAGGGTAAAGTTCCCGAAAAGTGCATGTCTGGTCCATGCTGCAATTTTTTTCTGTTCTAAAATGATGCTATTGAATTTAAAGACGTTTTACATTCCAAGTATGTTCCAAGTGAGGAACAAGTGACCAATACATATTTGCTTCTTTACCAAGTAAAGAATGTTCCAAGTATGTTCCAAGTGAGGAACAAATGACCAATACATATTTGCTTCTTTACCAAGTAAAGAATGTTCCAAGTATGTTCCAAGTGAGGAACAAATGACCAATACATATATGCTTCAATACCAGGTAAAGAATGTTCCAAGTATGTTCCAAGTGTGGAACTAATGACCAATACATATATGCTTCAATACCAGGTAAAGAATGATCCAAGTATGTTCCAAGTGAGGAACAAATGACCAATATATATATGCTTCATTACCCAGTACAGAATGTTCCAAGTATGATGAAAGTTAGGAACAAATGACCAATACATATATGCTTCTTTACCAGGTAAAGAATGTTCCAAGTATGATGAAAGTTAAGAACAAATGACCAATACATATATGCTTCTTTATCCAGTAAATAATGTTCCAAGTATGTTCAAAGTGAGGAACAAATGACCAATATATATATATGTGCTTCTTTACCAAGTAAAAAATGTTCCAAGTATGTTCCAAGTGAGGAACAAATGACCAATACATATGTGCTTCTTTACCAAGTAAAAAATGTTCCAAGTATAATCCAAGTGAGGAACAAATGACCAATACATATATGCTTCAATACCAGGTAAATAATGTTCCAAGTATGTTCCAAGTGAGGAACAAATGACCAATACATACATGCTTCAATACCAGGTAAATAATGTTCCAAGTATGTTCCAAGTGAGGAACAAATGACCAATATATATATGTGCTTCTTTACCAAGTAAAGAATGTTCCAAGTATGTTCCAAGTGAGGAGCAAATGACCAATACATATGTGCTTCTTTACCAAGTAAAGAATGTTCCAAGTATGTTCCAAGTGAGGAACAAATGACCAATATATATGTCCTTCTTTACCCAGTAAAGAATGTCCCAATTATGTTCCAAGTGAGGAACAAATGACCAATACATATGTGCTTCTTTACCCAGTAAAGAATGTTCCAAGTATGTTCCAAGTTAGGAACAAATGACCAATACATATATGCTTCTTTACCCAATAAAGAATGTTCCAAGTATGTTCCAAGTGAGGAACAAATGACCAATACATATATGCTTCTTTAACCAATAAAGAATGTTCCAAGTATAATCCAAGTGAGGAACAAATGACCAATAAATATATGCTTCAATACCAGGTAAAGAATGTTCCAAGTATGTTCCAAGTGAGGAACAAATGACCAATACATATATGCTTCTTTACCCAGTAAAGAATGTTCCAAGTATGTTCCAAGTGATGAACAAATGACCAATACATATATGCTTCAATACCAGGTAAAGAATGTTCCAAGTATGTTCCAAGTGAGGATCAAATGACCAATACATATATGCTCCTTTACCCAATAAAGAATGTTCCAAGTATGTTCCAAGTGAGGAACAAATGAGCAATACATATATGCTTCAATACCAGGTAAAGAATGTTCCAAGTATGTTCCAAGTGAGGAACAAATGACCAATACATATATGCTTCTTTATCCAGTAAAGAATGTTCCAAGTATGTTCCAAGTGAGGAACAAATGAGCAATACATATATGCTTCAATACCAGGTAAAGAATGTTCCAAGTATGTTCCAAGTGAGGAACAAATGACCAATACATATATGCTTCTTTATCCAGTAAAGAATGTTCCAAGTATGTTCCAAGTGAGGAACAAATTACCAATACATATATGCTTTAATACCAGGTAAAGAATGTTCCAAGTATGTTCCAAGTGAGGAACAAAAGACCAATACATATATGCTTCTTTACCCAGTAAAGAATATTCCAAGTATGTTCCAAGTGAGGAACAAATGACCAATACATAAATGCTTCAATACCAGGTAAAGAATGTTCCAAGTATGATCCAAGTGAGGAACAAATGACCAATATATATATGCTTCTTTACCCAGTAAAGAATGTTCCAAGTATGTTCCAAGTGAGGAACAAATGACCAATACATATATGCTTCAATACCAGGTAAAGAATGTTCCAAGTATGTTCCAAGTGAGGAACAAATGACCAATACATATATGCTTCAATACCAGGTAAAGAATGTTCCAAGTATGTTCCAAGTGAGGAACAAATGACCAATACATATATGCTTCAATACCAGGTGAAGAATGTTCCAAGTATGTTCCAAGTGAAGAACAAATGACCAATACATATATGCTTCAATACCAGGTAAAGAATGTTCCAAGTATGTTCCAAGTGAGGAACAAATGACCAATACATATATGCTTCAATGCCAGGTAAAGAATGTTCCAAGTATGTTCCAAGTGAGGAACAAATGACCAATATATATATTTAAGATGAGAAAAATGATTCAAATCAATATTCAGTAATTAACATGGAAAAAACTTGACAGTGAATATTCTTCATACAAGATCTCTATCTCTCAATAAGATATCCCTACCATATATTTATTCACCAAAACTTCATAAAACTCTAGACAACGCTACACGAAGGACAAGCTGCGCTAACCTCTTCATATGGCCCTATAATTTCGATGATTCTTTTTTTAAACGAATCATTGATTATCAGTTATTTCGATGTACGATAAGTGAGGAAATACTGCGTCACGTGCAGGATATATGACGTCATATTCCGACATCGTTTCCCTGATCAATGGAAAGACGTGAAAATAATGTATTTTACATTTGAATATTTAAATTCAATTGTGTGCAATGTTTCATTAAAATATTTTTACGTAAATCGAAAAGTCGATACATGTAAGCCATCTATTAACTTGTATAAAAGACATAACGGCCAAGGGCTGGTATTACTTAATGTCATCCGTTGTATAATAGAAATTGTTTTACCCATCCTGCTACATTTATCGGTACATTTTTGATACAAGTTGTAATCCCGTAGGAGGCATTACCAAATTTCTTGAAATTTCTAGTACGTGGGTCCTGCAGAATCATATCCCACCCATCCTGCTACGTCTTTCGGTACATTTTTGGACATAATAATTTTCACACTGTTTGGTCAATTTTGATAGTTTAAATTTAGGATCACTGACGAGGGTTAAGTACCCGAAACGTGCATGTCTGGTCCATGCTGTAAATTTATCTATTCTTAAATGTAGAGCTTGAAGACGTTTAACAGTTGAACTACTTGGTGAGTGTCATTGCTGGTGTACCCGAGGGCATATGTAGCCAAGTTCGATCAACTTCGGTTGATCGTCTCTTCAATGCATTCCAAAATTTCTGTTACCAAATTTTTTGAAATTTCTAAAACGTGGATCCTGCAGCATCATATCCCACCCATCCTGCTACGTCTTTCAGTACATTTTTGGACATAATAATTTTCATACTGTTTGGTCATATTGCAGTGTTTAAATTGAGGATCACTGACGAGGGTTAAGTACCCAAAACGTGCATGTCTGGTCCATGCTGTTAATTGATCTGTTCTTAAATGATACTATTGTATTTGAAGACTTTTAACATTCATTTACTTTACAGAGAGTGCGCGGATCCACATTTCCAGTCGGGTCGATTCAGTAGCATATCCAAATAAAATCTATGTTCAAAATAGCATTTGATGGATGGCGCTACGATGTCAACCTTCTTCTAATTTCGATGATATTTTTGGATGAAAGGAAAACTTTCCGAAAAAATAGTAAAATAATATATATGATGCCTAATATTAAATATGTACGCCATACTTCCTGTAGACAAAATTTATAATTGATTATCTATACACATTTGAAGGTGTTAAGATTAAGAAGGAAGCACTTATATTTATACATCTGAAAGAACATATTAAACAACTTTTAATTAACTAAGTATGTTTAATAACGGAGATACATGACAATTTTGAAAGGGAAATGATCATATTTTGAAATATCACATGATAGGGAATGCAAATAAATTCAGTTGTTACATTCCAACGGTAGTGTGTGTTATATCACAGTAAAATCATCTTTCGCATTTCATTATGGGAAATTCAAATACATAAAGCAATTTATAAATGAAGTCGAAGTGGAGGAAATTTTGAAGGACAAAATTAAAGGGAATATCATCCCCATCAGCAAGATTCGTTAAATCGAAAACGAGCAAAGCTGCTTCGTTTTTTTGAAGTTGTAATCTCCAAAGAGAAAACCCATATGTCCTTCTCTTTCATTCCACGGGTCCTTATGGTACATGTTCCCCGAGGAAGCATACCATAAGACCTCCTCTTTCTTTCTACCTATCCTTTTGGTACAAGTTGTAGTCCCGAAGAAGGAACATTATAAGACCTTCTCTTTCTTTCTGCTGATCCTTTTTGTACAAGTTGTAGTCCCATAGGAGGCGTGCCATAAGACCTTCTCTTTCTTTCTACTGGTCCTTTTGGTAAACGTTGTAATCCCGGAGGAGGAATATTATAAAACCTTCTCTTTCTTTCTGCTGAGCCTTTTGGTACAAGTTGTAGTCCCATAGGAGGCGTTCCATAAGACCTTCTCTTTCTTTCTACTGGTTCTTTTGGTACAAGTTGTAATCCCGAAGGAGGAACATTATAAGACCTTCTCTTTCTTTCTGCTGATCCTTTTGGTACAAGTTGTAGTCCCATAGGAGGCGTACCATAAGACCTTCTCTTTCTTTCTGCTGATCCTTTTGGTTCAAGTCGTAGTCCCATAGGAGGCGTACCATAAGACCTTCTCTTTCTTTCTGCTGATCCTTTTGGTACAAGTTGTAATCCCGAAGGAGGAACATTATAAGACCTTCTCTTTCTTTCTGCTGATCCTTTTGGTACAAGTTGTAGTCCCATAGGAGGCGTACCATAAGACCTTCTCTTTCTTTCTGCTGATCCTTTTGGTTCAAGTCGTAGTCCCATAGGAGGCGTACCATAAGACCTTCTCTTTCTTTCTGCTGATCCTTTTGGTACAAGTTGTAGTCCCATAGGAGGCGTACCATAAGACCTTCTCTTTCTTTCTGCTGATCCTTTTGGTTCAAGTCGTAGTCCCATAGGAGGCGTACCATAAGACCTTTTCTTTCTTTCTACTGGTTCTTTTGGTACAAGTTGTAATCCCGAAGGAGGAACATTATAAGACCTTCTCTTTCTTTCTGCTGATCCTTTTGGTTCAAGTCGTAGTCCCATAGGAGGCGTACCATAAGACCTTCTCTTTCTTTCTGCTGATCCTTTTGGTTCAAGTCGTAGTCTCGGAGGAGGCATATCATAAGACCTTCTCTTTCTTTCTACTAGTCCTTTTGGTACAAGTTGTAATCCCGAAGGAGGAACATTATAAGACCTTCTCTTTCTTTCTGCTGATCCTTTTGGTACAAGTTGTAGTCCCATAGGAGGCGTACCATAAGACCTTCTCTTTCTTTCTGCTGATCCTTTTGGTTCAAGTTGTAGTCCCGGATGAGGCATATCATAAGACATTCTCTTTCTTTCTACTGATCCTTTTGGTACAAGTTCTAATCCCGAAGGAGGAATACCATAAGACCTCCTCTTTCTCTCTATGCTTTGTTTGTTCCATAGAGGTATTTCAATTACCTTCTCCTCTACATTTCTTCGTTTCAGGTGTAAATCGTTCCTGCACTGAAAAGACAACAAAAACTCTTATTTTTGAGTTCATGCTTTCTTTCGGCAATGGTGGAAATGTTGTTTTCACAAAGAGTACAATCGCGAGGTGTCCAACAAGACAACAACATTTCAGAATGATTTTCTAATCAGGTCTAAATTTAACATTTAGGTTTGTGATAAATCCATCTCTTAAAACCATAGCTTTTATCGAATATAGAAGATGTGAATCATAAAGATGTGAACCATAAAGATGTGAACCATAAAGATGTGAATCAGAAAAATGTGAATCAGGAAGATGTGAAACATAAAGATGTGAAACATAAAGATGTGAAACATAAAGATGTGAATCATAAAGATGTGAATCATTAAGATGTGAATCATAAAGTTTCGATAGATCAAGAAAATAATTGACCGTTATCACGAGAATGGTTAGAGTCCACATTATTTCTTATTATTTAATTATTTATGTTTGTGTTTATTTAGTTATAGAAAAACGTACCTCTGAAATGTAGACACAGTCATCTATAAAAGAAGAACAAAATAAATTTAAAATGAATTTCAAACATATAAGCATGGTCTATTTTACATTGTATATTCCAAATAAACCTTAAACTCCATAACGAAATAAACTGATAAAAAATTGAGTCGCAAGAGACAAAACTGAGCACTTAGATCTTGATGAAGCAAGGATCAATTAAAGAGGCCGTTGTTACCCAATTCTTGTTATTTCATTGTTCCTCCTGATAATAAACATCAAAGAAGTACCTAACAGTTATTCAGTCTCAAATGCGAGAAGGCAAGGCAAAATCGTGAGAATTCCCATCGAAACAGTTGCGAACCCCGGAATGAACAGCATTCCGAAGTGAGACCAGGTGCCCAGGGAGAGTCAGCGTCTCCTGATTGCAAGCAACACCCGTCGTAACAGCTCCATGGAAACCTGTCAAATTCGGTGATTGTCTCGATGTACATTTTGATGTATAGATCAGGTAAGTATGTCTTGTTTGGTGATGACGACAGCCGTTCAATCACATATTACATATTTCTAAATAATTTTGGTGTATGTGGAGTAAAACCTTAAGGTATTGAAATGAAACAGCGGAACACACACATCACCGCGTTGGATCGGAATGTATGATGTTGTGATTCCTTACGGAGATTTTTTATGTTTTCTCATCAATTAAGTGATACTGTGCAAAATAAGTAAGTCCATGTCGTTTATATATCTTAAACGTCTATAGTTTTTGCAAACACTTCAAGAATTCGTCAGAAGGAATTATTTTCAGTCGTCGACAAACTATTGAAGTGTAGAGAAAAACTATGAACTTTTCATATACCTGGACGATATGGATTGATATATTGTCCTACTGCAACGGCTCATCAGTTTTGTAAAGTTTGATTTAGAAAATGAAAAAATATCAAAAAACTATTTAAGGAATCACAACACTATACGTTTCGATCCCACGCGGTGCACACGCATCAGACACGTTAAAGTGAACGAACAGACGGCATATTGGTTCTCCCGCTATGGATAAAACAAAGGAGGGGATCTCCAACAACACCAGGTTGCAGCACCTACAGCAAAACCCAAAACACCCAATGCAAAAACACAAAGGAGACAAGCACAGAAAGAGACGCATAAGGGACAAGGAACTTCAACGCACAATGATAACTTTTAACATGATGATTCTCAGTATAAAAGATAACGTCAAAATGAACACAATAAATAAAGAATGGAAAATGACTGACGTTACGCTATGACTGACGTTACGCTATGATGAATCTCATTATAAAAGATAACGTCAAAATGAACGCAATAAATAAAGAATCAATTGATGAAATGGAAAATGACTGACGTTACGCTATGACTGACGTTACGCTATGATGTTAAACGTCTGATTCTCATTACTACCATTAAATATGAGATACTTGAAGATGTTTTACATTGTACCATTTGGTGAATGTTACTGCTAGAGGACCAGGAGTCACCCAGAGCACATGTAGCCAATTGTCAATATTGAAATATAATATTATTTTCTATAGTACCACTTTGTTGTACTAGACATGTGTTTCGGATACTTTAATCCTCGTCAGTAGTACTTCATATCAAACAGTTTAGATAAAACCAACGTGAGTTTTCCTGGCACCATCTACAATACAGAGTTTTAATTTCCTTCGGTTGATCGTTTCTTCAACGCTTTCGAAAATTTCTTTTATCAAAATTTGTTGACATTTCTAAAACATGGGTCCTATAGCATCATGTCCCATACATTCTGCTATGTCTTTCAGTACATTTATGAACATAATAACGTTTCGGCATAATTTTTTCGGTCATGTTTAGAATTAAGGTTTAAATAGTATAAACCCTATAGCCTCGAGGCTGATTTGGCCCCAGTCAATTTTCTTCATATGAAGAGTCGGAGACTGATATCGCTATAGTGTGTATGATAATTAAAATGAAGGCAAGTTTTCAGGTAACATTAGATTCTGTAAGATTTGTGTAAGATTTTCATGGATTCTATTTTTAGAAATGAATATAAAAATCAAACTGGAAGGAGTCACAACGTAGAGGTGATTTCCGGCGAGGGGCTCAGAATGGGGACTTGTGAAATTCGCTTCTCCGTGGTGTATTGTGGTTTTCTCAAAAACGATTCGGCGAATCCCTAAATAACTTTCATATTTTATTAAGACAAATTTGGGCTTCCAATCGGCATAATTCTTATATTAAAAATTTTTCTGGAACAATTGTCAAAATGGGACCAAAGTCCATCTGAATAATATGTCAGAATTTCTCTATTTTCATTTCACTTTCGTTTTCGGATTGAAAATGGTAACGGAAAGGTATATATCATTTGGTACCATTAAAATATACAGGAAATGATCTTTCTTTTGATATATCACTTTTTCTATAAGCTATTCATTTTAGTCAGTAAATGACGTCAGCTTTGGAGTGTAGAACACACGTTTTTGAGGTCAAACATTTATGATATTGTAACCTAAGCTCCTTACGCCTACCCCCGAGGATTTTTGGCCATAATTTTCACTTAAATACGCTTCTGCAACAACCCTACACAAAATGTGGAACTGCTCATTTTGGCAAGAGGAAATTAAAAGTCTGTATTGTAGATGGCGCCAGGACAATTCACTTTGGCTTTATTTAAACTGTTTGGTTGTACAACTGACGAGGATTCAATATCCGAAACACGTGTCGATTACAATAAAATTGGCACTGTAGATCATATATTTCAATATTGACAATTTTACACTCTTAGGGCACATTACATTGTTTAAATAGAAGATCACTGAAGAGGGTTAAGTACCCGAAACGTGCATTTCTGGTCCGTACTGCAAATATATCTGATCTTAAACGATGCTATTTGATTTGAAGACGTTTAACATTTGGAGAGATCCCCAGTAAGACAATCTGCACTGGCCACAGAACACATCAGCAGGAATACAACAAACAATTTACAGAACATGTGACAGAACCATTTCAAACAAGATATTATGGTCAATGCTTTCATCTTTAATTATACCACAAATAAACTAAGCTATAATTACAATAAAAAAATATCATGAATCTTACCACTTTTTCTTGAATCCACGTCTGTGCTTTCAACATTCAGAAAAGATATTATCGCAATGATGAGAAAAGCATCATTGGGTAACTTCATTCTGTAAGAAAAAAGTTCCCCGCGAGGGGTTTGACAGTAAGTGTTTTTTAAAATGTTTCATCCTGACATGGTCGTCATAACACTTTCTATATAGACATAACCTCAGACAGTGCATGTTTTGTAGATATTGGTTTCATTTTCATGCGTGAACATCGACGGCGGGTGTTGCTAGCCAAACAGGGGATGCTTACTTCTCACGGGGCACCTGGTCCCACATCTAGCTTGCTAGCGTTTCCAGCGTTTGTTTTCACGACATGCATCTGTGGCTGCGTTTGATTTGAACAACACTAGAGTCAAGAGTGTTAGAGAAGCGCATGCATACTCTGTGTAACTGGCTGATTTTAATCGAATGACACGAGTTGTAATCGTGTCGTGTCCAATGTAAACAAAAGACCCCCTAACTTATCTAAAGCCCCTGAAGTCACAAAATTCAATTTTTTCATTGAATATTTCAGGAATTAAATTATCCCTTATATTTTATATTTAATCAACACTATTTGTCTTTTCTAATGTTCCAAATTCGATTGCTTGTCCTTTTCCGCCATCTTAACACTCGATTACTCCCGGTAAAGTAGGGAGTATACTCGTGTCACTCGTGTTCAACACTCGGGTCGCGACACTTTTCGTTCGATTTAACAAGAGTCAAACACGTGTGACACGAGTAGTCTAATCGAACGCATCCCGTATGACAAAAAAATTGGTAAGCATTCTTTTTTCGACAAGCTCTTGGAAACAGAAAATATTTATTGAATTATTTGTCCAAACAATTACGAAATCGTCTCCATGAAATTGAACTAAATAAATGTTACAGCAAGTTTCCTTTGTCTCAATAAAATCTTGATTACCATTATGATAATATATACTGTAAACGAGGTTTAAATTCGCTGAGATATTATTTCGCGATTCCAACATCAAGATAAAACGCGTTGTGGAAATATTCGTGATAAAATTTTCCCATTATAATGATGCAGCGGGGATTTTTTTCGCGTGGAGGCAATTTTTCGCGATGTCTATCGATTCGCGAAAAACGCGAAAATTATCCCACGCGAAAATTTCCGCGTTTACAGTATATAGATAAACAAAGGTGTCTCACTCGATAATCTTCAATGTATAAAACGTACCTGGAAATCTAAAGTTGTTCAATGTAAATCTGTTTTTTAAAAACATTCAGTTGAACAGGTGTAGCGTTCCGCAAATAAGGGACAGTAATAGCATACACACTGCGAGACCGTTTAACAAACAAGGACTTGGCACAAAATAATGATTGTACATTTCAGTCACAAATGTGTTGCTCAATAGGAAGGTTACAATTTAAATTCCAACGTGAAAACCCTATTCTGCGCATATGTTCATTGGATTATGAACTCTGATTGACTTCAATCTAAATTGTTTGGGCGGAGCATACCGTAGAAGGAAGTATACCACAATACGCTATGAAATGATTTTTCTTTTAACGAAGAACATGTTTCTTTTTGATAATGATAAGAGCATGAAAAGTTTGATTATTCCATAAAAGAATGACAGCCTAGAGCATCACTATTGAGACAAAAATTACTTAAATGCGCATATGGTGCATTGAAGATTTACAATAGAACATATATTTCAATATTGACAATTTCAACCTTCCTTATTTTACAAAAGAAAGACAAAGCCTCAAATAATTACACAATTGTCATTTACTTGCAAAAAATAGTATTTCGACAGTCTAGTTAAAGAGTTGGGTTTAAGTTCGACACCTGGAAATCCAACTTACACCCCAACAAACCTTTCTGCCTCTGAAATAATAGATAACCACAAATCAGCTCTTGCTTCCTTTGGCTTCGACACTAACAATTTAGATTTAGATTTACCATACTTATACTGCATACCTAAAATGCATAAGAATCCGTACAAACAACGTTTCATCGCTGGTTCCTCAAACTGTTCTACCAAATCGGTATCGATCTTACTCACCAAAGTTTTATCTGAAATCAAATTTGGGCTTAAATGTTAAAAAAAGGTCCCAAATACAGAGAAAGTATGTCCTTTACATGGAACCAAAATGTCAAGATTATCATGGACTCTTGTGAGGAATATGCAAGACGTTGGGCAAAGAAAGAGGATGTACAGCTCGACATCCTTTCCGAATGGATAAAATCAATCAGAGGGTCAAAAAAACTACAGAGACAAATAATTCAGCATCGAGTCCCCGAGGGCACATGTAGCCAAGTTCGATCAATTTCGGTTGATCGTTTCTTCAACGCAATCTAAATTTCTGTTATCAAAATTTCTTGAAATTTCTAAAAAGTGGGTCCTGTAGCATCATATCCCACCCATCCTGCTACGTCTTTCGGTACCCTTTTTCGACATAGTAACTTTCATACTTTTTGGCATATTACATTGTTTAGATTTAGGATTTAGGATCACTGATGAGGGTTAAGTACCCGAAACGTGCATGTCTGGTCCATGTTGCCAATTTATTTGTTCTTAAATGATGCTATTCAACTTGAAGACGTTTACATCCTATTTGGACATAATGTTGTCCAACGACAATGATGGTCACTTGAACACCTCACTCTATGACAAACGTGACGACTTCAGTTTTAGCATTACAAACTTTCCTTTTCTGAGTAGCAACATTCCTTCATCGCCTGCTTATGGCGTGTTCATATCTCAGTTGATACGCTATGCCAGAGCAAGTACCAAATATACGGATTTTGTTCTGAGAGCTAGGCGTCTTTCAGATAAGCTTCTCAGTCAGGGATATGTTTGTGAACGACTAACATCGTCACTGAGGAAGTTCTACGGTCGATATGGGGAACTCGTCATACACTATGATGTCCCACTCTCCAGAATGATGGATGATATTCTGTCATAGACCATTTGAACCATCCAACCAAAAATTGTACTCTATGTATTCCGAAATGGAAGTAACCGGATGTGACAGTTCTACCGAATTGAAGCGGCGGGTGTTGCATGCAAGGAGGAGATGCTTACTCTTCCTGGGCACCTGGTCTCACTCCCATATCAGGAGTTCGCTTCTTTTCATGTGGTGGAGGTTTTTGTTTATTTGCTTTGGCTCCTGCTTTTTCTCCTGATTTTGTATGCCTTCGGTTTCTGATTTTCTGAATTATCGATTTTGTGCTGTATACAGGGATATGGTCATTATCCATATTTCTCATAATGTTGGATATCTACTTTGCAGAATCAGCTAGGCATCAAACTGATGGTAAGAGAGGAGGGGATCTCCAACAACACTCACAGGTCCCTTGGAAAAACACAGAGCAAACACGTGTACAGAAAGAGACGCAAATGGAACAAGGAACACCAAACACAACATTGGAACATCAAACACAAAAGACTACACATAAACTTACGAGACTAATGGACATGCGGTGCCGACTATGGACGTCCATCTATTGTGCCAGTAGCAAATTGAGTCTTTATCCGGATTACGTGCGCACAATCCATCCACTTTTGCGGTTAGCCAAGCGCCTCGAAGAACGGAAGTAGATGTGCAAAATAACCTCCTCACTATAAGATGACCATTAGAGCATATTGCAGGGACCTAAGCAACACACAGATTTATATGTAAATGGAAATAAGAACAAATGGTTATTCATGCTTGAAATATTAAAGGTACAAAAGGTCTCGTCAAGATCAAACAATGAATCAACTAGTTTTGTCAAAATTTTAACGCAAACGAGTCTTTCATGCTTAGAAATTAGAAACTGGCTGGTTACAATAGTCACATATGCCCTCACTACCGAGCTATGATCAATTATTGCTTATAAAATGGGTACCCTAATATAACCCACATTTATTCGTAGAAGACCGATTGCGAACACGTGTAAGCACTTATTTTCATAAGGCTAGTACTCTATCAAAACCAAACAATATGGCTGACGGATAACACGTGGGACGAAAATGTATCAACAATCGGTGTTATCAAAATCTGAAAAGAAATGTAATGAACTAATAGTATTGGCTTGGTATTGGAAAGTTATAAAGACCTAGCTTAGAGGAAGACCGTGAAATTAAAACTCTAACAAGTCTGAGGGAAAATTAGCTAAAGGGATCTAGAGTGTACATGTGCATGTATAGTTCTCGTTTATTTTTATCTATGATAAGTATAAATATAAATTTGACGTGTATATATATTCACAGTAATTTTGATATGTGTATATATAATATATATATTCACAGTCTAAATCAAATATTAAAAAAGGAACAAAAAATCATAACTAAATAAAGCTTAATTTTCATTCAGGATTTGGTAAACAAACGCACATGTGTAAAAACAGAGAACGTGCTCCAATTTGAGCATGGCTCAAGATTTTCGAGATTATAAAATGTTTGGAGTACAGTACCATGCTCAAATCTTGAGCACTCCAGCATCAAATTCTGAGACCGCTTCGAACCCTTCTCAGAGCCATGATCAATGGTATCCGATTTGCATAGAAGCGTTTAAAACAAATAACATGAATGGGTATCTGTAATCAAATATTAATCTGTAATAAATGGAAATCATCGCAGTGTACCCCAGTATGGTATGAGTATTAAAAGTATATTCGACACCTGAATCTAAAGTGTCTATTAACCGGAATCTGACAGAAATAAAATTTTTGCTCAGGATTAAACATATATGATGCACATATGACAACAGAGAATATAGGACATATATATTTATAAGTTAAAGAGCAATGAAACAATGAGAGCAATAACATCACATCATTTAAGGATTGTTTTTTAGCTTTTGCGCTTTATCGGTGTGTATTGGCAGTAGGGAATGGAAACAAAATATGTCAAGCACGAAGTGCTTTTCATGAATTTTGTTTCCATTCCCTACTGCCAATACACACCGATAAAGCGCAAAAGCTGAAAAACAATCCTTATATTTACATTTTACGTGTTAACTAAGTTATTTCTGCCAATTTTTCAGCCAGTTTCTTTACATTTGAAATATCATTGCGGAGGGAGAACGCCATTTGACGTAAGAGCAAACGAACGTCCGACGTTTTTCGCTTGATTCGAAGTAGTACCTTCTGTACGGAAACGTTGTTGAAAAATGAGAAACTGAATTTTGTCCTCTTGCTGTATTTTGAACATTTCAATTAAAACTGAAGAAAATTGAATCGTGAAAATTCGTGACTTTTGTCCAACATAATTCAGACATGGCGGAGAGTTAAACTGGAGAAATTTCACAGAACTGAAGGGAAAACTTTTGAAAACTCTTTTTAACACACTGTAAAACTGCTTAGACATATGAAATCAATCGGTATTATTGCATACAAACTTCTGTAAATACCCTATTTCATCTGGAAGTAATTAGAATAATGCAAAAGTCGAGTACAGCCGTCGAAAACGCGAAAACTTTCGGTGTTTTCATGACTTACCTCAACATCATGGCTAAAGATTCGCTGATACTCGAAGTATTTCTACTATACTACTTACTTACTACTTACTTATACTTATAGTTGATTTCTGATACAGGTCCCGTCAGGCGCCTCTTCATCAGACTCAAAATATTCATTTCTTTCGCCACAACCAGATACAATATGAATTTTGGCTTTAAAATTGTCATACATTAATTCTTGTTCTGACCAGAATTTGTCCAATTTGTTTTTAAAACTATTTACAGTCTTTGCAGAGACCACATAGGTAGGCAAACTGTTCCATATGCTGACAACTCTGAGTGCGAAGAAGTTCTTCCTTACTGTTGTTTTGGCTTGTTGCGGATAGATCTTTAATGGATGTCCTCTAGTACCAGTACGCGGTGCAACATCTTTCCATAGTTTGATACAGTTACAGGCTTCTTTGTCATAAATTCAATGAATAATTTTGTATATCTCTATCATATCGCCACGAATCCGTCTATAACTGAGAGTAGGTAACTTTAATTTTCTGAGCCTTTCTGCATATGTGAGGTTTTTCATACCAGGTAGTTGTTTTGTTGCACGTCGTTGAACTCCTTCAATTTGTTCTATCAGTTTCATGCTTTGTGGTGACCAAATAGAGCTTGCATAGTCCAAGTGCGATCGGACAAGTGATTTATAGAGAGGCAAAAACTGTTTTTCATCCAGGTGCTGGAACGTCCTTCTAATGACAGCAAACATCTGATTAGCTTTTTTCACTTTCTCTCCAATATGCTCTTCAAACTTAAGATTCTTGTCGATGATTACTCCTATGTCCTTCTCGCTATGTATGTGTTGAAGCTCAGTATATCCCAATTTGTAATTATTGACATCCGAAACTTTTTTGATTCCTACGTTCATATGTTTACATTTTTCCGGATGAAATTTTAAAAGCCATGTGTCACTCCAGACAGACATACTATTTAGATCCCTTTGAAGTAATTCTCTATCCTCTGAACTCTGCATATTCTTAAACACTTTTGTATCATCCGCAAACAAGTACACATCCCCCTCTACTATATCCGGTAAGTCGTTTATAAATATAACAAACATCAGAGGTCCGAGCACCGATCCCTGCGGAATGCCGGACGTGACTGGCTTCCATGTTGATTCCTCCCCGTTCACAACCACTTGCTGTTTTCTGTTACTAAGGAAATTTCGTATCCAATTTATCATCTGTTTCGATACTCTGTACGCCTCCAGTTTACTGATAAGCCTATTGTGTGGGACGGTATCAAATGCCTTTTGATAGTCCATGTATATGCAGTCCACAGATTCGCCTCTATCTAGAGATTCCGTCCAGTTATCTAAGACCTCTGGTAGTTGTAGACTGGTCGATCTTCCAGGAATAAAACCATATTGCTTTGTTGTAAACAGATGATTTTCTTTCATATGAATCATGATGTGATTTCTTACAAGCTTTTCCATTACTTTGCACACGACAGATGTCAAGCTTACTGGTCTATAATTTCCTGCCACTCCCTTGTCCCCTTTTTTATATAACGCACTAATTTTTGCCTTTTTCCACTCATCAGGAAGTTCCTCTTGCTGTAGTGAGAGTTTGAATAATAGTGTTAGTGGAACCGCTATAGATTTCGCCACTTCACGCAAAAACCTTGGGTGTATTTTGTCTATCCCAGGTGATTTGTCGCTTTTAAGTTGACTCAAGAGTTTCTCTACTTCACTTGTTTCAATTTCAAGGTCATTCATCGCTATGTCGATATTTCGCTCTCTTATCCTCGGAACATCTCCCTCAGGTTCTTGTACAAAGACACTACTAAAGAAGTCCCCTAGTATATTAGCTTTATCTTTGTTGTTATCTGTTTTTGCACCTGTTTTAGTAGCTTGATCCTTGTATAGATCACTGATCCCTTCCTTTGTTTTAGTCTTAGAATTTATGTACTGCCAAACCAGCTTTGGATTGTCTTTTGATTTTTTTGCTATGTCATCCTCGTATTTTTTCCTCAGACGTGTTGTAAGTTTCTTTACTTGATTTCTTACTCTATTGTATTGTATCCGATCCTCTGGTTTTTTAGTACGTATTGCTTTCCTTGAAAGTGAGTTTTTTAGACGTATTTTGTTGATTGTTTCCTTATCTATAGGAAAACCATGTTTCTTTTTCACTGCCGATTTGATTTTCCTAGTTGGAACATGCCTCTCCTCTATATCACTAATTTGATCTTTAAACGCAATCCAAGACGCATTTATGCCCGTTTCCTCACTGATGAGATTCTGCCAATCAACACTGCTAATTTCTAAATTAATGGCATCAAAGTTTGCCTTGTTATAGCACTTCACTTTCCTGACATAATTACTCAGCTGTGTATAACATTTGAAATCAAAACGTATCACACAATGATCTCCTTTTCCAAGTGGGCTTTGTAACTCTATATTGTTTACCATACTCTCCTCGTTTGATAGAATGAGATCCAGTGTGTGTGGAGTAGCATCTCCTCTCCATCGTGTGGGCTTATCTATGTGTTGGTAAAGAAAGTTATCCTGAACACATTCCAAGAATTTATATTCCTTGTTTTCTATACTTTCGCCTTCGGTATTCCAATTTTTCCAATTGATTCCCGGGTAGTTAAAATCTCCCATCAGCAGTAAATGTGAGTAACCCTTGGCCGATGCTTCACAAATGAGACTCCTTAGTTCATTCTCCTTATCTTCATTCACATTTGATGGTGACCGGTATATAAGACCAATGAGCAACATGTCTCTGTTGTTTAATTGTATAGAAACGAATATGTTCTCGCTGAATTGTGACGTCATTTTCACTTCCTTTACTTGAAGGGTCCTATGTATATATAATATAATACCTCTCCCTTCTGATTTGATATTTGAAAACATCTCATAGTCACCAATGTCATCTAATGAGTATTCTGCTAAGTTATATGCTGTTGCACAGTTTTTTGGTTTCACTTCACATATACCAATGATGTGTGGTAGGTCATTACCAATTCTAACTTGTAGTTCCGTCATCTTATTTTTTAGTTGATCTGCATTGGTATAAAAACACTTCAAATTGTTAATAAAATCCAACTTATCTACACTATGTACATTTTTTCTCCTTTGTGTTTTTACTTTGTTTTGGCAATTCGCACGAGCTTCCTTGCCCATGGTGGACCTCTCACTCGGTATATGAAGTCCCCCGATTCATTCTCACTCCTTCGTTTTGCCTCGTCTCTTAGCGCCATCTCCTGTTCTCTTTCACTACGAGTAAGATCATTCGAAATTCTAATATTTCGCATCTCTTCATTCGTTTGTAGGTACCTTATGTTCTTAAATAGCTGCTTTTTGCTGTTTACTTTCTCAAAAGATACCAGAATTGGGCGTTTTGGTTTTTGTCTGTCAAATTTTCCAATCCTGACAATTCGACTCAATTTATTTTCACAGACTGGAACCTTACATGTTTCAAGAATCTCGGTTACCTTTGAATTGTCATAACCTTTCCTCTCCTCTTCTCTTTCTGAGACTAGTTCCTCAATACCATGTATTATTATGTTGTTTTCCCTTGACTTCCTTTCATTTATCTCACTGAGCAGTGACGTCACTGTCTCTGGGTTTTGTTGTGTGTGGTCACTGTCATTCACTTTACTTATTTCCTCCTTCACTATTTTACGTACTTCTTCTTTTGAACAACTGTCTTTTATTGTTTCCTCCAACCTACATATTCTTGATTCGTAAGTAACCATAATTTGCCGACACCTTTCCTCTATCTTTATGTCAATAGCAATATTCTTCTCTACAATCTGTCTACATTTAGCACAAAACCACATAGAATCCGACTTGCTGAGACAATTATATTCTTCTATAGTTTTATTCAAGCACGAGATGCAATAATGTTGTCTGCATCTTTCACATTCCAATATTTTGGATTCCGGATCGTCGAAAAGTTGACTGCAAATTGCACATGACCAAACCTCGTCCGATTCCGCGTCTTGTTTGTTCAAGTTTGAGTTTCTGTTTGGAGAAACATCTGGGGTATTGTTTACCGAATTGTTTCTAGAGTTAGTTTGTGAAACACTTTTATTTTTGGGTGGTCTTCCTCGCCTGGCTCCTTGGCTAAATTGTTGTCCGCCATCTTTTATTTGAGACATTTTCCCTCCTGATCAAAAATTTCAGTTTGTAAGCTTAATGGGGCACAATCAACCTTCTTACCATATCACACAGTTATATAACCAACTTATCTAACTATTTACACTTATTCTGGTCAGAACTTTCAATAAGATTGCCAAAAATTTTAATTTTCTAGCTTCTCTCTTTCCTTCGTGTCCATTCACCGGAAGTGACGTTTTCTTTCTGATATTATGAATCCATAAGAAGCAAAGATAAAATTCACTGTTGATAATGACACAAGTGAATCAAATCCTCATCCTAAATACTGAATATTTGATCCACTTATGCCTGAATATTCGCTCATCCAAACACGGCATCTTTCTGCAGACAACAATGTAGTTCGTCCTTGAACTTCGTCTACTGACGCGTGATCGACTTACTACGTCACACTTCTTGGACGTGTACATGTGGGTGACCTTTAATCACTGGGGATAGACGGCGTCGTTTGATAATGGATACATGTTTTGAATCTGTATTAAAGAAATAAATAAAATGGGCATTTTATTAGAAATTAATCCGCGTAAGTTCTAAAGTCACGTGATAGGCTCTTGCGATTATCGAGAAATAAAGCAACAGTTTAACAGTTGGTTTGGTACCTTTATACAAGGGAAACGCAGTAGGAATGTAAATATTACAACATGAAAGACAACGCCGGGTAAAAAGGAATTTTATTATAAATGGCGCATAAGTATTGAAGAATTTTTTTGTTCATTAGACAAGTGGTCCTTCGTGTTTCTGTGGATCTCGTCCGAGACCTTCTGTCATTATCTCAGTCTATTTGTCCCATTTCTTTTCGCTTGGAAACTTTTTTTCCAAAATTCCTAAGTCTTTCGATTGTGGTTTTTGGAATCAGGTTTCGGCTTTTGCGTTTGAATTTCATACACTTATTCCACACAACGACTGAAGTATATGCCTTAACGAAAATGCATACAAAGATTATTTGAATTCCAGCTTTTTTGTTGTAAATTTTTCATAGGTTACACTTCGCATATTCGCATTAAAATAAAAGAGGCTAGCTCTCTCTCTTCTAACTTTTGAATGTTCATTTCATGGGTCAAACTGAGCGATAGAGCTCTTCGCTACGTTACACGGTTTTGTATGGAGAATAAGAATATACTTGCTGGGTGTTGCATACAATGTACCCGTAACAATACACAAATGATGACATTAATTCTACATATATGCACCACAGTTGTCTGTTTCCAGGTTAGAACAGTCACCGCGGCATGCTTCTTTGGATCTAATGCATTGTTACACCACGAGCGTTTTCATGCAAAATAAAAACACGTTTCTTTCAAAAGTTTCATCTCAGGGAGGTTGTGCATGTATTAAAAGATTGATTTTTCAACTTCCTATTCTCTCATACCGAGAAATTTGACTCTTTAAATTTTTATGGCCCCTATTAATCCAATTATGAGTTCTAAACCATATATATATGAAAATTATTGCACCGCAATGAAAGGTTTGTGCAGAGAGATATCAAGAAAATTTTGCATGCCGTCAGTATCGATCTATGCTTTTCTTGGTATCTTTGTTTTACTGGCGAATCAACGCCTTGCATTAATAGTTTTCTTGTTTATTCGTTTTTGGCCGGATAGCGAAGCAAAATACGGTCTATGAAATGGCGAAGCCCGTCTGTCCGTCTGTCACTCCGCTCTCACTGAACTACGCTTGTGATGAAAATCAATAGACTCCGTACATATAGTTTTTTTGTGATGAAAAACCGACTTTCGAAGTGCACCACGAAATTCAGTCCTTGTATCTGACATACACAGAGAAACCCTGTGTATGTGACAAATGAGTTAAAGAAGAACATCGGAATTATTTTTTGTCCGAAGCGTCTGGATGACTGTGTGGCATGTATGAAGTGAACTTGTCAGGGTTTTCATGCCCGGGGTACATTTTGCCCTTTTGATTTGTACCTCGCAATTTAGAGCCTGATTTTGCAACTCGCAAGTCGAAATCCTCACAATTGCACTTCAGTAAGTACGTCGGTCCGTCCACAGCTACTTGGATCCTTAAGTTAATTTACAACATATAGTATAATTTCTTCTAAAGACTTATTACGGTTATAATGAAGGTAACGTGAGCAATTTCTTAGAGGGATTTGAGTTCCTGTGGGTCCGTCCGTCATGCTGTGCGTCAACATTTTGGTTAAAGTTTTGCGTTTAATTCTTCTTTGAGATGTTTGGATCAGCAACTTGAAACTTTACATGATGATAAAGTTTAATGAGACGAATGAAATGCAGTCACAAAATTTGACCTTGGCATTTGACCTTGAGATAGAAATTTCTGATTTTATGTTTTAACCATAAAGGATTAAACTATGAGAAGAATTAATAAAATACCTTGATAAGACCCTTCATTTGTGACCTTGACTTTTGACCTAGTGACATTGAACTTGATTTTTGACCCACTTTTCAAAAACATTATAACCATTACCATATCTTTTGAACCTTGAGAGATACAGATTTCATACTGCATTTGCAAACACTTTGTGATCAGATCGATCATATGTGACCTTGACTTTTGACCTAGTGACCTTGACCTTGATGTTTGACCTATTTTATAAAAACATAAGCCTTACTTACATTTTTTAACCCTTATGGATAAAACTTCCATATTTCACTCATAGTTTATTTATCACTTTTGAATGAAACCCTGCCTACTGACCTGGTGACCTTGACCTTAACTTTGGTAAACTTTTCAAAACTTTAGATATGACTATCTGTTGATCCAAGACAGAAATTACCTTCATAGAGGACGCAGTCCTCTTGAAGATAACACGTGTAAATAAATAGAAAAAAATACCGGTTTCCAATGTTAATTCTGTAAAAATTCTGTGTAACATACAAACACAGTCGTGCGGTTTCGCCAGAGTCTCTAGGCTTACTACTCAAACCATGTAATTCGGAATCAATTCCGGTCTACATGGATGACCTGTTTTCAGCGGTATACGTATTCAAATTGAATAATCTAATTGAATCCATTGAATCATGCTCTACTTGTTTGATTATATAAGTGACTTGAAACCGTTTCATCTGACTGCCATTTTTAACAAGTTACGACTAATATGCCATGACGTCAGAATGCAACGGGGTTACCATGCGTGTGTTTTACAAAAACTGACAGGGTATCGGCGAATCCCCTGTCAGAAATTGAGTTTTACCGCGAGGCGTCAGCCGAGTGGTAAAACGGATATTTCTGACAGGGGATTCGCCGATACCCTGTCAGTTTTTGTAAAACATCAGTATGGTAACCCTATTCTAATGCTTTGGTCAGTTAAGAGCTAGAAAACGTCTGCTTTTAACGACGTCGCCATAGGAACGCATGACGTCATAGCAAAAACTGCAGTGAAACGTGAATCCCCTTGCAGTTTTTTTAACGCTCAACCAATCAGAACGCGCGTTACAGACGGAGTGCATTAGAATAGTGTAGTTTCGCTGACTATCTGAACATTTGCTTCAATATTCGCCCGTCCCAACCGTTGTTTCTATTCCGGTGTCTTTTGTTGTTGGGCTTCTTTTTTATTTAGGTATGTGGAAAAAACGTGTGGGACGCTCGAAATATTGAAGCTACATGTATCTATACATGTGTGTGCAAAATTGTTGGTTTAAACAATATTTATTTGAAAAGCAAAATTGTTGGACCGATTCTGCACCGAGGTCTCTCTCAGTTGTAGCTAAATTACTATTTATAGAAGCGGGTTTGTTTAAATTTGTTTTTGTTTGGTTTTATTTGTTTGTTTGATTTTTGTTTCTTGATTTTCGTTTTTTTTTATTTTTGTTTTTTAATTTGTTTGTTTTGTTTGTTTGTTTTTTTTTTGTCATTGGGGTGAAGTTGAGGGAGCAAATATATCATATATAAGATTTGAAGTAATGATGCGAAGATTTGAAGTAATGATGCGATGATTTGAAGATTTAAAGTAATGATGCGAAGATTTGAAGCTGAAGAAATGATGCGAAAATTTGAAGTAATGATGGGAAAATTTGAGGTAATGATACGAAGATTTGAAGAAATAATCATTACTTCGCATCATTTCTTCAAATCTCCGCATCAATACTTCAATTCTTTGCATCGTTACTTCAATTCTTCATTTCTTCGACTGGTGATATATAGTAGGGCGGAGATTTGAAGAAGCGATGTCCCCTACATTCAATGAACATTGTACAGTATTCAAAGAAAGACAACTCTAAGTGATTGACCGCGAATTAAAACAGAGTTATCTCCTCCGCTACCTTTGACCTGCCGAAATTTCCCTCGTTCTAAATTTAGAAATCTTACTCATATCTTTCTTTACCACAATGTTTACCTAGATAGCAGGTTTAATCGCGCCATATCGAACAGATCAACGCCCAAACAATCTACTTGAATTGGGGTAAGAATTTTCTTTACTGTGAAATGTAAATCTGAATTCTTTCGAATTTCCTCGATTTGATTGAATAATGCATAATGTTTGAATTTTATGACGCCTTCACCCTTGAGGCTTGACAGAGTCAATTACAAGTAAATTTATTATTAATCATATCTAGATTATAAGTAACATTTCTTTTCGATTCTATTCAGTTTTCTTTTTTCTCATAAGCCGATGATAAGGGGGCCGGGGGGGGGGGGGGGTGCATGTAGGAGCAGAAAGAAGATTACTACTGTCCTGTTCACTAAATCCAGAGCATCGAGCACCCTGTTTTGGCGATTTATTATGTTGTCTGAAGAATTTTGCTATAAATTATTGTTTCCGAGAATTGACCTCCTTTAATCGTAACTGGAAATTAACTTCAACTTACCCTATCAGCTGCCTTCAAACAGCAGTATGAAAAATAAAAAGTCTACAGGAAATCTCATGTTAATTTCAAGCAGCCGCCATATTGTTCTCCGTGTCAACAATAGTAAAAAGCAATGTCAAAGCCTCCAACATCACACATTTTCAGCGATTTTACTATAGAAAATCCCCGTAGACTTTTTATTTTCCGTCCTATTTTCAACTTAATTGATGTACAGCCAAAACAATGGTATTTTCTGTTACGACTAAAGTACTATAAAATTGATATCTTTTTGGAAGATGACATTATCATATTTTAGAGAAAACCGGGAAAACAGGGTGTTCTGGAATTAGTGAACATTATATTAGTCAATATGTCCAGTATGTAACTTGGGGCAGATTGAGATTTTAAAAAAAATTAATATCAATGATCTTGCTTGTGGCAGTTAGTATGCCGTTGTTATGATTTAACAGTAACACGCCCAGTCACAGTGCACAGTGGCGTAGATTTGTCATTTTGTTGTATGAGGGTACTGTATGAGGGTACCTATTCATCGTTCATGACTGTGAGGACCAAATTGAAGCCCAAGCTGTGGGCATTTCCAGTGAAGACCACTGAATGCATGTACACAGCTTTGCCTAAAGGAACTTGAAAAAAAATATTCTTGAGAGAAAAACGTTTAAAATTAACGCTAAAATAATTTAAATATAGATATTTTGAGGGAAAGTGGATGTTTTAGCAAGATTCTTTTCTGAAGATAAACTTTTTGTCAGTGTGACTCTCATTAATACATAGTATTAATGCTCTAATGAGCTTTTAAATGATCATAAGAGTTTTTCCAAATTGCTAATTTCTAAACTTTCTCTTCTAAATCTGCAGAAAACTTGATGCAGAATCAGTAAATGATTACCCTAATTAGTAATACCCTTTCCAGCATCTCTTTTATTGACTCTTCATCTAGGCTTCCTCTTTGAAGAAACGGATGAAACTACATGCAGGGATTTTTCAGGGTATTTTACTTTGGGTCCAGGGTCCGGTAAAATTGGGAAAAATCGCGTTGTTTTAATGAAATTGGGAATTTCCAACAGTTTAATTTGATTCTTAATGGAATAAATCCTTACACAGAGATATAACTCCTTCTTATTCAAATGTCTTCAAGAAAATAAACAAAGTACTAGTAAAGCCATCTATACTTTAGATTGTACTTCAAAGGACATAATGATAATCTTCTATGATCAGGAACAGGCATCTGTTCAGAGTCCGAGGGGCTACTTTAATGATCATGATAAATCAGGATTCAGATTCAAAGTCAGTGTTTGACGGGGGACATTCCCACTGTCCGAGTCGCCCTATTCTGTTACTGAACATGAACTACTTTCTGTTGTTTCTTTTATAGTCACTATCCAAAATTTTATTTTGAAGAACGTATCTCCTCTACAAAGAAGATGTACTCCCTTTTATCATTTTTTTGGTATCAAATTTGCTGTTGTAAGACGACATGGTCATGGGTTCCCAATACTGGAGATACAATGTGATGATTAAAACGTAAACCTACACCGGATATACATTTCTGACCAGTTTACACATAGATCGTCAATGTCGTATTTCTGCAATGTATTTCAGTCATCATTATTTTGCTCTTTATTGAAAAACACTTCAAAAAAAATTATGAGGTTCAAATTGGGAATTTTCAACCATAAATTGGGAAAATACAGGCCATTTTGGCGTTGGGAATGGGTCCGATAATCGGACCCAAAAACGGACTTGAAAAATCACTGACATGTACAAATACAATGAGAGACTTAGTACCCTTCATACCGTAGAATCAATCTAGGCAATTTTTGTTACGTTAATTTATTTATGATCATGATGTATAAATTTAACATGATTAAGCTCTTGGTATATTATTATACCGTCCCATCATGACTTTAGTAATTGTCGGAAACCTACGTACCACGAACTTTGTCATTAGTTAGCATTTTAATATTAATTACAACGTTATCGTACGAAAATTTACTTCCTGATTTGAGGCTGGACCTTTTCCTATATATTGGACAATTAAGATTATGGTATATGAATTATCCTTCTTTGGATATCTGCAAAAATTTGTGAACCCCTTGGCAAAGAAAAATTGTCTGTTTCCCCTCACCAGGTTGAAAAAAAATAAGATAAGTAGGTAGGCATATTTTAATTTTTTTTTTTTTTACAATTTTTTTTCCTTAAACGGATTATATGTAAATTGACCTTGTTTCTGCTTGATCTCATTGTATTAAATTAGGAAACCATGAATTGTCAAAATTGACACTTTGAGTAAGGAACAGAACTATTTTAAATGATTAATTCACTATAAAATGCAGTTGGAATCCAAAAAAAAAAAAAAGAAAATAAATAAACTATCCAAAACAAAAAATCCTTTGAAATGGCAAAAAAAAAGATAAAGGGTTGGCAGTCAAAAATAGGGTAGGAAGGGTGAGAGGAAACATATATTTTTATTTTTGGCCTTATAGTGTAGGCAATTGTCAATCTTTTGTTAAATGACTCACTTTTTTATGTTTGGTAAACTGACCACAAAGAGGTTTGAATTTGATGTCTTAGTCAAACAGTCATCTTTCACGTTACCGTCCAGGTGTGTGTCATATAATTTCTCATTTCCTGCCGTTCAGGGATTTTTGGATCTATGTAAATAATTTAATACTGTTAGAGCCAGATATGCATTTCCTATAATACATGTGATGCAACACATGCATCGCTTGATTTTAGCTAAGGCTATTTCTTGTTATTTTCTGTTTTTCGTCCTCGTGCTGGTCGGTTTTGAACCCTTAGACATAAAACAAAACCAAATTCAATTGATAGAATCTTTTGCAAATGATATGTGTTTCTACAAAAAATTAAAGACAATTTTTTTGCATATATTATGTTAAAAGGCAAAAATACTTCAATGATCCAAGACATTGACATGTATTATCAGATATCTATCATTCTTTTGTTGCCTAAAATCCATAATCAAAATGAAACAAGTTTCTGTCAGATTTCACATGGTGTTAGTACATCACATAATATGAAATTGCAATTTTGTTTTATGTATATATGCTTGTTTGATTTTCTTCCTAGCTGGCTGGTAGTTTTTTTTCAATTTCAAAAGGACGCAAAACAGAATAAAAACAAGAAATGGCTTTAGTTAAATGTTACCTTCAACCGAATTTGACTTAATCAATTTAGGAAATTTGGTATGGAATAGCTCGACGCCAATGACCCACAATGATATCTACCTCTACTTTCCTTTCTTTGACTTTGATTCTATCTCTTATTTCCTTTCTTTGACCTTGATTCTACCTCTACTTTCCTTACTTTGACTTCGATTCTACCTCTAATTTCCTTTCTTTGACTTTGATTCAACCTCTACTTTCCTTATTTTGACTTTGATTCTATCTCTACTTTCCTTTCTTTGACTTCGATTCTACCTCTACTTTCCTTTCTTTGACTTTGATTCTACCTCTACTTTCCTTACTTTGACTTTGACTTTGATTCTATATTCTTTGACTTTGATTCTACCTCTACTTTTCTTACTTTGACTTTGAATCTACCTCTACTTTTCTTATTTTGACTTTGAATCTACCTCTACTTTCCTTTCTTTGACTTTGATTCTACCTCTACTTTCCTTTCTTTGACTTTGATTCTACCTCTACTTTCCTTTCTTTGACTTTGATTCAACCTCTACTTTTCTCTTACTTTGACTTTGAATCTACCACTACTTTCCTTTCTTTGACTTTGTTCTACCTCTAATTTCCTTTCTTTGACTTTTAATCAGTTATCTACCTCTACTTTTCTTACTTTGACTTTGATTCTACCTCTACTTTCCTTTCTTTGACTTTTAATCTTCCTCGACTACAACATGTACAATGTACTTTCCCCACTTGAACTTTGACTAGAGAGAGAGGTGGGAAGGGCGAGAATAAATAAATAAAAATAAATAAATAAGTGCCATTGAGGGTTGTTGGCATCTAGTTCATGTGCTACATTTACTTTTCATTTTACTGGAATTCTCTTTCACCTGCATCAAATGATACCCCCCCCCCCCCGTTCTCATTCACCTGCATCAAATAATACCCCCCCCCCTTCCTCCCTGTTTGGACAAATAATACATTCAACATTAACAAGTCTTATACCATTTTTGCGCATGTAGGGTGGAAAGTCTTGTGTATGAAATAAAATCCTTGACCTCGGAGCGTCTTGGTGTTGTAAACGCAGCAGTCTCGGAAAAGAAATAATACATCGGCAAATGTCATTCTGGAATAAAAGGATTAATCCCTCAGCGACTTTCTTATCGATCCATCGCGGCCTGATTGTTGATTTTTCCTCCCCGCGCGCCGTTTCTCAATAGACCAAAGAGTCTAGTGTCGGAATACCGCTGTCGTACAATGTATGTTTTATGTAGATGCGCGGATCCAGGACTATGGGAATGGGGCGAGGGGCGGATCCGGCAGCACGATAGAAACGGGGGATCCAGCATGATGTAAAGGAGGAAGTTAGTCCCGTGCGTCTCTTTTCAATACACCAAAGCAGCGCCTCTTTTGCCGGGGGTCAAGGGGCGAATTTTGCCAATTTTTACTGAAAAATAGACCCCAAAATGTCCCTGTTGATGGAAAATTTTGGGTCAGTGTCGGGGGAGGGGGATACCCCCATCGCAACTCCCCTCTACCTGAATCCTCTTCTGACATGTATGCCTCTCGGGGCCCAACTTTTTGGCAATAAAGTGTATTGTATTGTATTGTATTGTATTGAATCCAGCAATGCAAAGAACCCCGTGTCGGAATATTGTACAATGTATCCAGCTTGATGGGAAAGAGGGTTGAGAGTGCAGTTTGCGCGGACATCGGGTATTTGATTAGAAATAAATGAGGATATGCAAATACGATTTGCCGAACAAGGTCGAATTTCCAATGTACTTGTACTTTTAAATGAGGATTGGTTTAGCTGCTAGGCTAAGACCTCATACTGAGTATTTAAGGCCATTATATTAATCTTGATATATATCTTATGTCAATTATGCATCTTTTACATAAACAAAGATTCCAGGCTCAAGATGTGTGTATTTTCACCAAACATTTTCATTAATATATAATGAAAAGTAGAATTTTCCGCTCACATAAAATTAATGCACTCGAATGATTGGAACACAGGGCCGGGGCTACAGTACACAAAGAGTACATAATAAATACACCCCCCTTAAAAGTACATATACAAACGTATTCATGTGTTTGTATATTATAAAGGGGGGGGGGGGTATTTATTCTGTACTCTTTGTGTAGTGAAGTCCCTGTGATTGGAACCAGTAAATGAATCTGAGGGTCTGGTTTTTTACCGTCAGTCATGACTGACGGTATACTGTAATCATTCGTAACCTACTTGCATGGATAGAATACCTCTTGGCAATATGATTGGTTGACAATTGCATAAAATGCAAATATTCGTCAAGGTTATTCAGAATCTGTGAATGAGATTCTCTCACCAGGTCGGCATAAGAGTCTAGATGACCTGACAAATCAAAGTCACATCGCATCAGTGTATTTTCTTCCGAAATATGCATAGAAAAGTCTAATTTGTATCGATACGTTCTATAAAATTCGCACATTTTCGGAATTTTTCCGTCATTTGAATAGGAAATAAACGGAAAAACCCGGAAATGTGCGATTGGTAAATGCATTTTATTCCACTTTTAACGTCAGCTAACTGACGGCAAGCTTTTTGTAAAAGCTAATACTTGTTTTCTTAGAATGAAAAAATCCTGGATTTGCCCCTGTTGCGTGCACGGCTAACTCGACCCCCGGCTTAGAGGCTTATGCACCTTTTATAGAAATAGGAATTCTATCATGTATGCACATAAAACCATCAATTCACTCGTAAAAATCGATTTTTAAGATGAATTATTCCGTTTCATTTTTCATAGAAAACAAAGGTTAGAAGGCTTGATCTGCCAGTACGTATAGTCAGAGGCGGATCTAGTTGTTGGGAAGGGGTGCGACTCCCGCGTAATATTTCATATTTCAGCATCAGGATTTTGAAGAAATTTTGAATCTGGTTTAAAAAAAAGGGGGGGGGGGTCTCTCAAGAAAATTAATTGATTTCAATCATAGGTATAAATTTAAGAGCGTAAATAGACAGGAAGTTCAAGCGTTTCATATTTTACTTTAGAAGGTTATGTATCAGTTCGACCACACAAAAACTTTAGGTAACATTTGAAAACTTCAAAAAAAAAAAAAAAAAAAAAAAATTGGAAAATCTTTAGGATTTCCATCTTTCACATACATGTACATGTACATGTATAACGTATTTCTTGCGACAAGTTTGTATCATACAACATACATGTTGAGAAAATTAACACAAAGTGTAAATGATAATTAATGAGCAAGGAATATTAATACATATTATATCAAATCATTTCAGGCTAAGATTTTTCATTTGGTACGGAAGAATCTCTTACTCAGACCCTCTTACTTGTACCTTTGTGCCTTATATAAATTTTGTTTACTGAAGATTATATTGTAAAATTCTTTTATCTCTCTGTTTAGATGTGAATTAAATTGGTGCATAAAAATCAAGTCATATTTTAGAGTTTTTAGTCAAAGTAAAGAATTTCTATTGATTAAACATAAACCATGTGATAAACATTCTTAATATATTGCACATCACTAATGTTTTTCTTGCTCCAACTTTGGCTCATTTTGACCTTGAATGCTCGATATTGGAGTAACTTATAAAAAAAAACCATTCAAATATCATACAGCATGTATCAACAACAACAAAAAACAAACAAACAAGCCCCCCCCCCCCCCCCCGCAACCAAAAAAAAAAAAAAAAAAAAAAGAAATAACCCTTAACATTGGCGCGGTTTCATGCAGGTATGTATACTTCGCTATTCTTTGATGATGTGTACACATTCCTTGTGACACGATCCCCTCCCCCTCCCCCAAGAAAGAACTCCGTGTCATTGAAGGAATTTGCATGATATTCTTTTACATTTCAGCTGTACATCTGGCCGGGGCATCAGTGTTTAAAAAAGTTCATTATGATACTGTATAGCTATCAATTGATTTGTAACTGCAGTATGATGCCAAAAGTTCACATGAATCCGAGTCGTGTAGACGAAGGCCTCAATTTGACATCTTTAATTAACACGAAGAAGTAAATTCTTTGAAATATAAAACCGATCATAACCACAATGACAAATTTTCAGGGTTTTTGCACAATTTAGACAGCTCTTTATGTGAATCATTCTATAAAAAGCTCACGATTTGAATATTCCTCCGCACGAGTAAAAATTAAAACTGAATCATTCAGTTGAACTGGTCAATGTCGTGAAGTGGTATCGGAACCAAGGTTTTCTTTTTCAGTCATTTAGCCCTAATTACTATCTACATGATCTATATCAAGCTGTTTCCCTTGCTCGTTTATCTTCGATTTCACAATTGTATATAAAAAAAGACAGTCAGATAAATCAATTTCACAAATGTAAACAAACAACTTTACTCATCATCAGAGCGAGGCCAAATTTTCATCAGAGAAGCGATGACGTAGATCTTATATCTATGTGGGTGGACCAATCATAATGCTTCGTTCTAGGAATCCCCCTTGTATCTTCTGCCAAGTATTGGGAAATCTCCCTACTGACTTATTTCAAGCGCGGATGTAGAGGGGGGGGGGGGGGATCAGGGGTTCAGAACCCCTCTTGAATTTGCAAAAATGCCGATTTTATTTCCATTTGTACGAATATTTTATTTCGAAATGGTTACCATAGCCTCAACCCCCCTTCCCCACGAAAAAAAATTCTAGATCCGCCCATGGTATAGATTTACATAATGCCCCTTACACCTACGGCCTATGATGGCCTTTGGCAACTGACCAGGTACATGTAGTGGGTTCTAGAATCTATCACTATATGATTGTAATTCTGACTTAATACTTATGTTTCTATGAATCCTTTACTGTCACTTCATCCTAATATTGTACCTGTATTTACACCAAATAAACAAGTGTTACACGTAGGAAGTGGGATTATTGTTGGGATTTGTAGCTACTGTAACATTGTCATGACAATAATAAGCATGGTAAGTATTTCTTATGACCGGTAAAATAATTAATTTTGTACATACATGTTCAGGAAAAGTATGGTAAATATGTTTTATTTTGTACATGCATGTTAAATATCAGTACAGGTATTGACCAATCTAAGGAAATGTAAGATACAAATTTAAAGCTAAAATAAAATTTTGGTGTTGTATTTTACATATTATTTAAGAGTATTTATTATTTTATACTTACATACCAAAATGCTACTTTTATATATGTGGGCAAATAATTGTTTTTGTATTCAAAATTGAAAAAGGGAGGGGTACGCGACCCTCTTCAACCAGGGATACTTGTCTAACTCTCCGGTGGAGTTCCCTCCGGAAAGGAATGTAACCGATCGCTGGTAGAAGTTTGGGGGTACTTGCATTAATATTCAGATAATAAAATGATTCAACACGATTTTACCCATACATGTACGTAGCCGCGCCCATTTTATACGCCAATCCAGTTATTAACATGGAAATCGAAACAACGAGCTGTGATCAGTCATAACAGACAAGGAATTCAGAATACCTAATGCTTACCACCCAGGATCACTCACCCTTTACTCAAAATCGTATGCACAAATTATATCGATAGTCTGCATCAACCCCTCCCCCTTCAACCCCCCCCCCCCCTCCCCCTCTTTTTACATCTCTTTTTCAATAATCCAGAAAGAGTAATTAAGATGTACATTTGTATTAAGAATATTAATATTACATGTAAATCAAAATTGTTTAATTTTTATAGATTATGCTCAAACTTAATAGTTTTTTTTTTTAGATTGTTCATTTTTGTTAGCAGATAACAACGTTGAAAAAAATGTCTTCTTTCTGTCTGCAGGTTCGATCCATTGCAAGAAATTGATGTGAAATAAGATGTGGACTGGAGTATATCATCCAATAAATCATTTTAAAGTACTGGAACCATCAGATGCATAGAAACCAGCTGATCTATACACTTATCTCGTAGAAATCTTCCACCGCTAGGCCCGTCTACTTATATTGTCAGGTCAGTATAGATGACAGTATGATTTAGAGATACACATCTTAAACATGTTAAAATGAAGAAATAAATTATAACGATATCAAAGATAAAAAAATTAAAGACGTTTGAACCACTTGTTGAGTGTCACTGCTGGTGGACCAGGAGTCTCCAAGGGCACATGTACTGATGTAGCCAAGTTCGATCAACTTTGGTTGATCGTCTGTCTCTTCAACGCATTCGAAAATTTCTATTATCAAAAAATCTTGAAAATTCTAAAACGCGGGTCATGTAGCATAATTTCCCACCCATCCTGCAACATTTTTCGGTACATTTTGGACATTTCGGTACTACATCTTGGACAATTTGAATTTTCACACTTTTTGACCATATTACATTGTTTAGATTGAGGATCACTAACGAGGGTTAAAATTTTATCTGTTCTTAAATGATGCTATTGAATTTGAAGACGTTTAAGATAGCAACATTACAATACATGCATGTACAGTGATTGGGAAGGAAATTTTGCGAATGAGCCATTTTCCATGATTTTCTGCAAATTAAATATGCCCATTGAACATGTACAAAGTACACAGACTACAGTGACCCGATCTTTCAAATGAATAGGACGGTATGGCACAGGGCCCATGTCTTTACCAATCACTGGCACTGCATGATGTATATAAAAGATGTGACATCTGAGATGGGCTACATGTCTTAAAGTTAATGAAGGGGTCTAGAAAATATGAATTATGTATAGAAACCTTCAAATGCTATTCTTTTGTTATTCATCGGTCATTTTATTTCATATCATCATAGGGTACACGCACATTATCCTGTATGCATGCTTTCCTGAATGGAGTAGGAGACGCATTGATGAAAAAAATTCTGAGAAAAAAAAGCCCACCAACACTTTGACGTATTTAAGACGGTGAGGAGGAAGGGAGGGGAGGGGGGGGGCGTTTACAAAATATCTAAGACTTCGTCCGAAAATCTCAATCATATCATTCAATCGGACTCTCTTCTCTTGGCACTGTCGCGAATACAAATGACCGAAGTCCAAAGACAGTACCGGGTACATATCGGTTTTCTTTAATTCATGTTTAAAGGAGCTGTTAGAATAAGGGCTTGATTTAGCCCTGAAATAACTCGATAATTTTTCGTGCGCTGTCCTTCCTTTGAAGTAAAATTTACTGTGTTTTTTTTTTCTGAGAAATTCTCCAAAAAGTACCCTCCAGGGGACGTAATGCATAATTCCTGACTGTGGCCTCATCATGTTTTGGTGGGTCTACTTTGATTGTCTATCAGACCCTTCTGTGCTGTTGTCCCTGTTGTTTGTTGGAATTGTACAGTCTTGTGTTTGTTGCGTTACATCCTGTGTTCGTGTCTTCCGCTGTGGTCAGTACAGGGTGGTCTTGCCGGAGATCTCTTAAACATGATAATATGTACCAGGGATTTTTTAGGGGTTCTCCAGGGCCGAAATTCGGCCTCATTCCCAATGCTGAAAAACAGGCATTTTTCCCAATTTCTGAGCTTAAAATTCCCAATTTGATAAAAATAATATTCTAATAAACAAAGTATAAAACCCTTTGAAATTACTGAAAATATATCGATCGGACGCTTGATTCACAAGAAATTGTCGAGTCAAAGTAAACAAGTTTATTTGAAATTTCGGCAAAAATTGAAATAATTTCATCAAGAATCATTAAAAAATAAACACTTAGACAATTATTTAATTAAATTTTTATACCTAGTCTAGCGTTGTATTAATATTGATAACAAAGAACAACGACTTTTTGCTTGTTTTCTCTATTTATTTGTAATTGTTTCCCAATTTCAACCAAATGTCGCTATTTTTCCCAATCTTGAAGGTCCAGGCCCCTGGAATCAAAGGGTAAAAAAAACCTGTATGTAGTTAGTATACAGCATGTACAATGAATGCGTTTTTAAAGCGTCTGTAATTATTTTTGGTTGAATTTCAAAAATATTATGCAAATCATTTTTTCCGCATTAAAATGTTCAATACGAAAAAGGCGCTTCGGATAAACAATTCAAAAGTTCCTGATGTCGCACGAGATATTAGTAAACAAAGTGGAAACAAGACTGGTATCTGACATTAAGGTGATTCGACTGCCAATTACATGGTCTATTCGCTCGAAAGACATTTCTCTCCTACATTGGAATCACTTCATTTCTTGACTATACTCGAACAGCGCCTTCAAAGCTTGTACACTTGATTGCAAATTTGATATATTTCTGGATCCAAGTCTGGTAAAAACATCAATACTCGTCCATATAACTCTATCACGGACCACGAAACTTAATTATCTCGGGGATTCCTTACAGATAGACTTCCATAGTGTTTCCCATACAAGGACCGCAGAAAATCGATAAGTTCCTGAACTAATATGTATCGATAGTTTTGATTGGCCGAGAGAATCTATTTGAAATTCGCTATTGATTCCATAGATCTTTTAGCATGAGTGGGGGATTTCATTCCGGCTGGACGTCCGACTGCTTGCTTCTTCACTCCGTTTCCAAGATTCTGAATAATTGATCCACGTCCAATGTAGATTTTGGCGGGACACAGCGCGAGACAGCTATAGACTTTGGTACATTCTGTGTCTCTCGGAATTTTAGCGATTTGGAGTCGGGACAAGTAGCAGACGATTAACGATTCCATATTTGGAACACTTCAAGTTTTTACATTGAGCAAGTTTTCTTTGAGAATAGAAACGTGATACCGGCCTAATTGATTTCTGGTGAAGTATTATCGCAATAAACGAATGAAAGAAAAGAGTGCTTCTTCATTGGTAATGTTCATACCGTTCTAGATTCCTTCACACACGTCATACCGGCTATTCTCCGGTACTGGATGATAACCTTCAAGCTATATAGGAGCAACAGGATTTCAGTTTGCTTAATTCTCTCTCTATAAATGAATGGATTATGATAAAATTCTTGCTGTGTCACTGATGAAATCTTACGATATTAGGGATGGGATTTAGAGTTACAATTGGTGTATGTATTGATTACTGAAAAATTGGAAAATAAGAATTTTATCGGCTTAGCTGTTGCGTTTTGTCTCTTTACCATCGTGTGATAATTCCATATTGGAGTGAAAGGCAGTGGAAGATACGAGATTAGATTTGGATAAATTAACCTTATTTCGTAGGTGGCATATAACAAGTGTTCGATTATCATTCTAAGAAAAGGCGGTAAAATGGCTGACTCGACAGATTGTGAACAATATGGTACGTCCTTGTGGTATAAGTATCTGGTAGTATAAATGTTGTGAAATAGCACAGAGACGGAATTTAAATGAAAAAAAGGGGGGGGGGGGGGGGGTATATATGTATCATGAATACTTGTCGTATATTTTTTGAGTTGTTTTTGATTCATATAGGGGCTTAACCATGTTTACCAAAAAAAATGTAATGATCATGATATATGTATAAAATTTGTCGTATTATGATATCTTTAAAACTTTGTTTTACATACGTGTACGGCTTTATGTAGATTTTTCTTTTAAGATTAATAGAGACAGTTTAAAATGGGAGAAGTAAATTAGTTTGTTTTAACAGGGTACTCTTTGACAAGAGTGTTAGAAATTATTTGATACAGACAAACAGGGCACGAACGTTTTATTTGGCGTACAGTGCATGTGACAAAGCGAAGTCTGTTTGAAGGTACGTTAGATAAAGTCAATGAAAGTCCCGCGTCTAATTAAGAGTCAGACCCCAACGAATGTCATCGTTTTCTTCAATTTCAAGGTAATCTGCAAGTTCAAGGACATATGCAAGTTCAAGGACATCTTCAAGATCAAGGTCATCTGCAAGTTCAAGTCAAATTTATTCAGTTAATCCAACTTAAGGTATCCGATGTACAATAGGGCATTTTTCGATGCCTAGTAAGGTACTATAAACTATATATTTTCTGAAAGGTTATAATGCCCACTGTTCAGAAATAATAATTTTGGGGTCAGAAAAATAAAGGAGAATAACTGATGAAGCATTAAATTGTCTATTTTCTCTATATAACATATGCAAAATAACAAAGTTGTACAAGAGTTTTTCCCCTTTGATTTTTAAGACCTGGGAGTCTTATATCTTTGCTCAGGGCATCATAACCTTTCAGAAAATATATAGATTACAGTACCTTACCAGGCATAAAATTTACCATACTTTACAATGGAGATGATTAAAACGCTATGTAAAATGACTCTTTTGTACAACGGATACCTTAATGGAATACAGATAAATATACAGTACATACAAATTTTTAAAATGTTCAAGGGCAAGTAAGGTCATCTGCAAGTTCAAGGTCATGTATGCAAAACCTAAAAGTCTTAAGGAAGGCAACACATACATTTTGTATTTTGTTCTCGAACATCTGGTCCATATTGCAAATTTATCTGTTCTTAAATGATGCTATTGAATTTGAAGACCGTTAACGCGAAAAGTTTACTATTTAATTAACTACTGGACGGGATTTCAAATTAGCAGAAAAATGTTACTTCGATTTCAAATATTTGAAAATAAAAGTCCTCTTGTTTCAAATTGACATATTGGATTATCACTTGTTCAGAACTTTGAAGATATGCCGGTGGTTAGGAGGGAAAATGCAGTTTGCGGGGATTCAACTGCATGATAGAATACGTATGAAGGTATATGAATTCAAATGTCAGTAAACAGCCAAGATACGAAATCGGTATGTTAAGAAAGGGGGAGGGGGGTACTGTTGGTTTTCGAGGTCAGCGATCAAAAGTCAAGGACAAACTTTACAGTATAGGACGTACAAATGTAATTTCTTAGGTAAACTATACATAGTAATGTGAACTTTCGATAAATGAACAAAACCAGAGAAAGACGTTTTTCTTAATGTCAGGGACGAAAAGAACAATTTTTTAAGGTCGGAACAAAAGGGCAAGGTAACTTCATATAAGTTCATAAGGTTTTGGACAAAATGTCAAAGAAAATTCTGAAGGTCAGAGTAAATTCATCCACAGATTATATTATGTCAAGTCTATCAGATCTACATAAAACTTATACATAAAGTAGATAAATTTTGACGTTCGGTTTTTGTCACTATTGAAATATATTAATTTTTCTTCCAAACATTTCATTTGAAATAACGATTATTGAATGCTTGATACAATCTGCAATTAAAATAGAACTGTCAAAAACACGCCAAAAGAAAAGCTGAAATCGAACCATCCATTAATTAGCATAAACTTTTTTTGGTCTGAGAAGACCTTTGGCATCGCAATGACTTGTCCTCATAATTTACGTAGCCCGAATTGTCTGCCGTTCGGCTCGGCTAATTACTTTTTATTTAAAATTAACGTTAATCCACGGGTAATTAAACAGTTGTCTCCCACGTCACATCGATTGGCACGAACAAGACGGTGCACGATACGTCTACACAGGGTTTCAAGCAAAAACAAGAAAATAGTTTGAGAAACGTTTTATACGTTGTGAAAATTTGGAAAGGGGGGGGGGGATGAGGGGTTGCGATGAGCTCTTCTAATGGACCATAATGCATCAATACTAGACTGAAATTTTGTCTTCTTAGAAATTAGAAAAAAAGAGTTAGATGCTGTTATCCCCCTTCAGTTTCTACCTGTTCCATTCTTTCTTTACGTGATATGAAAACGCCGTATTATTATGATCTCGTATTAATAAGTCCTGCTATTTCTTATGGTTATTTTGTCTGATGTCCTTTGTTTGTTGTAATCTTGAGGGTGCGGTCCGCTGTGGTCAGTGCAAGACGCTCTCGCTGGAGATCAAGGTGTGTTTCATATACTTCCATGCATTTAAAGCCATAAAATCACACGTGTTTTTTGTTCCTTTTCGAACGTTTCATCCGCAACTTCAATTCTACGTCTTATCCTGTTGAAGAATAAACGTCCTTGATTTTTTCTGGATCCTACAAACAGTAAAGCCTATAAAATCACATGTTTTTGACCCTTTTGAAATATTAGATCCGCCCCTGCATATCTTCGTCTTGGCCCTGTTGCTACTTTAAGCCTTTCTCTTCATTATAAATTCAACAAGGGAAGCATCGCGTCGATGTTAAAATGAATTATTGTGCTTCTTAGGCTAAAATCGATGGCAAACTTGTACCACTACACGATAACGGAAACTCGCCGGCTCGGGATTTTGATGTGATGCTATTTGATAAGGCGGAGTAGCGTCACGTACGAATTGTTTGGTACGATATGGCTTGATTGATTTCTTTAACGGTCCAGTAGTCAAAAGAGGTCTCTGTCTGTCTGTATGTCTGTCTGTCGTAGTAAAAGGTTCTCAGTATCTTCCAATGAAACGTCCAGGAAAATAAAAGTTATGTTGAAAAATTCTTAGGCTGCTTGCTAAACATATTTCTAAAATGCAAACTCAAAAAAAAAAAAAAAGAACTGATTAAATCGATGAATTTTTTTCTCGTATTTGCCTCTAGCTGCAAGTTTATTGCATAAAAATGGGAGGAAAAGCGCTAAAAAATTTTCAGTCAATGAGATACAATTTCACAATTGATGTTGCCGTTCATTTTGAATTGACAAATGCTTGTGTGAAACGATTCTTTTTTTTCTCTCTCTCAGAAAATCGATCCGGACTTGCCATTATAATAGTGATATGACAAACAGATTTATAAGCTTTTGGGACGAACAAAGGCCATGTAAACATGACACTATTTAGGAAGTTTACTACTATGTAAATTGAACTTGGGTGTAGAACGTCGATTTTTTTCTACAATAGAGATGAAGTTCATGTCGATCCCTTGAGATCTGGTTTGTGAACCGGAGTTTATGAATTAAGCATATAAATCAACTACTAGCGTCATTAAAGATATTAAAAATTCTATTATTAGATCCAGTGCGGATCTAAAAGGGGTTCAAGAGTATCAGGACGCTCTTTCCCTCGAATTTGATGAAAATATGCTGATTTTTGTGTCGCCTGCGAAGCATAGCGACACTTAGGGATCACTTTGTCCGTTGTCCGTCTGTCTGTCACACTTGGATGTCACACCCTATATAAAAGTGATTCCTAAGTCTCGCTATATGTTTCACAGGCGACACATGCATTCCTTGGAATGCTTTTTCCCTTTTTACATAAATTATGTGATTTTCATATACGGTTCCTGACCCATCTGACTTGCAAACTCCCCCTCCCCCGGAAAAAAATGTAATTGTTTGTGAATTTTGCTTATAATTATGAATATATCGCGATTTATTTTTGACGTAACTTTTCACCCCATAGGAGCTCGATGCCAACGATCCACAAGAATATCCGCCTCTACTTTCCTTAGGCACGGTCCATTTGATATTCTGGGGGGGGGGGGGGGGGGGGGGGGGGGGGGGGGGGAGGGGCTTGGGTTTTTTGTCGGAGCAAGATTATTTTTTTCGCCCCGGACCGGGGCAAAATAATTTTTTTCTTGCAAAGTTGGAGCAAGGAATTTTTTTTTATAACAATTGTTGTGAATATTAAGAATGTTTGTGTTTTTTCAATAGAAATTCTTTATTTTTACTCAAATTACTCCAAATATTATTTTCATGTAAAACTTGTATTCACTTCTAAACTGAGAGATGAAAGATTTTTACAATATGTGATATATAATTTTAAGTAAACAAAATGTATATAAGGTCATGTAACATGTAAAAGGGCCTGATGCAAGTTTTTACATGAAGAAATGAAAACTAGTGAAAAACTTATTTCAATCCTCCTTCCAAGCTTGTATATAAAATTAGACTCTATGGCGATACATTATTGTATCAATCAATAGTAATAAATCATATTGATAATGTATTTAAGCATTCTAATTGTTTCAGTCACATGCATTCTTTTGATATTTTCAAATATGAACTTGCCATTACATAAGAAAAGTATGGTGAGCGAAGCAAGCTAAAATATGTTTATAGAAAGAAAAAATGCGGCGAGCGAAGCGAGCCGAAAAATTTTCAGGAATTTTAAGCGAATTTTATGGTTATTCTTCAAATTCAGAATACTTGTAAGAGCAAGATTATTTTTTTTCTCTCACACCATAAGCAAATTTATTTTTTTCATCAAAATTCAGAGCAAAATTATTTTTTTCGAAAAAAACCCAAGCCCCCCCCCCCCCCCCCAGAATATCAAATGGACCGTGCCTTATGTAGAACTTTGACTAGAGAGAGATAGGAAGGGGCGGATGCCATTGATGGTTGTTGGCATCGAGCTCCCGTGTTTCACCCCTTCCCAATACATAGCTTTCCCTGAATACTAAAGAATGCTTGGGCTACTAATGTTAAACGTCTTCAAATTCAATAGAACAGATCATTTTGCAGTATGGACCAGACATGCACCTAAACAATGTAGTATAGCCAAAGATTGTGAAAATTATTATGTCCAAACATGTACCGAAAAATATAGCAGGATGGATGGGATATGATGCTACAGGACACACGTTTTAGAAATTTCAAGATTTTTGGATATCAGAAATTCGAATGCGTTGAAGAGACAGACGATCAACTGAAGTTGCATGTACCCTCGGGAACTCCTGGTCCACCAGGACTGACACACACAAATAAACCATACTGATGATATGATGCAATATTAAACAAAAGCGATCGATAATCTTTACTTCTACTATAGTGCTAAGGTTAACCAGTTAAAAACCTAAAGTGTCATTTAAATAAGAATTAAAAATCGTTTTAAAAACCTGCTCCTATTTGTTTTTAGGGTAGCCATGACATGCAGTGCAAACAATAGATTACATGTAAAGACATTTAAATCTTATATATGTCAAAGTTCGCTATTTTTAAACCATGTTAAATTGTACATACTTGGAATAGGAAGTGATAATTTTAAACGATATGCAATATAAAACACACGACGACTATGGAATTACATGTAGATGTGATGTCTACAAGGTATGATGATTTTAGTGTGATGTCAGATGTAACTGTATAAGGAGGGTTGAGACAAAGGGCGTGGAGGAACCCATCTCGGGGATTATTCTGGCTTTTTCCTGTGATGAGAGAATTTTACGTTTAACCATTTTCTACGAGAGAATCTGTCAAAATCAAGAATTACTGTATGTACTATGTAGGTGAATTGCTCAAAATGCTTGATCTTTAATGTGTGCTACTGATGAAATTAAAATCTTAACAAAAATTATTTAATCGATCTACCTATGATGAAAAGAGGTGTTGGGGGAGGGGTGCTTAAACTCGAGATCCGCTATTTTTGTGCTATACATATATACGTGATAGTATGATTTATAATGATTTAAAGAAACAGAGGGGGGGGAGTATTTTGATGGTGAGCATGACCTGGAGAGAGAGAGAGAAACTTCTACTTTCGATTCATCATGTTCTACTTTCATTTCAGTGCTACCCTCCGTTATAGATGGTAAACATGACCCTGGAAAGGAATCTCCAGCCACAGTACACGCCTGATATAATGAGCCAGCGCCACACTGCCACTTCCGGTCGCCACCACCCACCTGCCACTTCCGGTTGCCACCACCCACCTGCAACTTCCGGTTGCCACCACCCACCTGCCACTTCCCGCCAACTTGAAGTGCCACACCCTAGAGATGAACCAATCAACAGTCGGAACAGCCCCACCACGCTCAATGTCCTGTCCAATAGCTCCGATTTTGAATTTTCAAATAGGTTTGTTGAAATTATTGTACAATTAGACGGCAATATTTAAGCCAATCATTGCGTCAAGTGTAGAAAGTAAAAAAAAAATGAAAATTAATTAAACGTGAATGCTAGTCTTACACAAACAGTAAAAATGAAGTAGAACAGTAATGAATCGATGTAAGCTCATTTAAAAGTAAACATTTAACTAATTGCAAGTGAATATTTTTCAAGGATTTCATTTATTTCTTATTATCTCGTAAAGTACGTGATTTCAAGCATTCTGTTCATCATCCACAGATAAACTGCCAGGTAAAATTTCACTGCTAGGTAAAATCAATTTATGAAAAAAGACAAAAAGTCAAAGACAAAAAATTAAGCATATTAGGCTAGTCTTATTATTTCTATGTCTGAAATGCTGTTAAAGTAGTTCGTACCTCTAGCTAGTAGGGAGAGCTTATTATTCTCCCATTGATCACTAAATTTTTGGATTTTCGTGCTTATCATCTTTGAACCTTTTATAAGATCTAGATTGTATGGATATCTTTATCGTCTATAAATTTGAAAGACCCCAACTTTAACATTACACCCTATGGGAATATATCCAAATTTTAAAATTCCCTTTCTTTACTACATGTATGTAGAAACATTTTTAAGCAAAATATATTTGAAACCTGTATTAGCTTTTTTCCCCCCAATTTTGGACTAGAGGTACAATATACCTAAATCATGTTAATAGCGAAAAAAAAAAATCTACATTATGACATTTTTTTGGATTCTGCTGAAAGCCTTCGCAAATGGGTAAAGTCAGCATCATTTTTCCTCTGCCAGGTCCCCGGGCTATTTGATCATAAATTCTTGAACATTGCGCAATCATGAATAAGTGATGCCGTCTGAATCGATGTTAACTATATCAATACTCTACAAAGAAAAACGAGGTCAATATGGATATTAATGGCATAGAATCGGGTGAAATCCGAAGGGAATTTTATTGGTGATTATGACATTTAACAGAGGCTATGGTGAAATTGATATATCTTTTTCTCTCTCTCTTTTAGACAATTTCGTGTAAATGGAATCAGTGATGAAATTTTTGATTTATGACTGTGTTAAAATCGTTTCAGATCTTCATTATTTATTTATTGAAGAATTATCGATGGAACCCTCTAAACATAAAGCGGCCAAAGAACCCCCCCCCCCCCCTAAAAAGTAAACAAACACATAAATGTCTTGCTGAATAAATCCATGACTTAAGGAAAATCATATTTCGGTACAGCACAGTCGGAGTTCTGGGGCAATAATTTATTTGTCAGTTCGTTTGCAAAATCTTCAGTTTTGCAAAGATTATAAAAAAATCATAGAAGAGATAGGGCTTTCATATTTCACACGTGTATTCACTAGGGCAATTCTAGTTTGTTTTTTTTAGCTCACCTGAGCGATGCAAAATATTCTAAAATTTCCACGATTATGGTCGATATTATCAGTTTTATTAGCTCACCTGAGCCAAAGGCTCAAGTGAGCTATTGTCATAGTGTTGCGTCTGCCGTCCGTCGTCCGTCGTCCGTCGTCGTCGTCGTCATCGTAAATTTTTCACATTTTAAACTTCTTCTCCAGAACGGCTGAAGGGATTTTGATGAAACTTGGTAGGAATGAAGTACTCATGGTCCCCTACAAGTGTTGTTGTTTTTCGTCCGGATCCATCAACAGGTGGCGCCACCAGAGGCAAAAGTAGGTCACATGGGGTACCATCCTTTGACAAACTTTTTCTTCAGAACGGAAGCACGTGTCGACAAACCGAAAGCATCAGGATGATCTAGAGAGATGTCTTAAGAAGTGTCGTTATTTTTGGTTCCACTCGGAAGTCAATTTTTTGACGCGTTTTTGACGTCTTTTCGGACTTCGTCAGAAATGCACATTTTTGCACTATTTCTTTAAATAACTCAATATGTGTATGATTTTACACATTCATTTACTGCACATTTATCACATTTAAGTTACTAAATGCTTTGATATGTATTTTATACTGAAATTTTAATTTTTTGATGTTTTATGAATTATTTTCTTATGTGAAAAGGAAAGGGGGGGGGGTGATTTTCATACATATTCAACTTCTTCTCCAGAACTGCTGAACATATTTTTATGAGTATTTTTTCAATCATGAATAGATATGTTTACTGTGAACATGGACCCAAGGCTTGTAAGTTCAAGTTCTGGTACCCTGGTAACTTTAGTTTCGTATAAGTTGGTACATGTTCATGTATGCAAGAGTTGTCTTTCTTTAATATTGATTTATGTTTTTGAGGTTTAAATTTTTGGATTATCGATTCATTTGAATGTTATATATTTTAGATTATTAAATAGGTATGGAAAAGGAAACTAAATAATTTTAAAAAGATGAATAAGTATTTTCAAATTTATCTTGTGAAGACTTGGATATACAACTTTGAAATTACAATATTGAGAGCAGCTCAAAATATTAATGTAAGAACAGATCAATATCATCAATAACACAGTGAAAATATGGGGAGGGGGTCTGTTATTTTGCTTTAGCTTCTGTATAACTATCTCTCTCGGGTTACTTAGATTACTCAAGAAGAAGGGGGGGATGATTTTCATACATATTCAACTTCTTCTCCAGAACCAATGAACAGATTTTCGTTAAACTTCGTAGGAATGAAGAAATCATGGTCCCCTACAAGTATTGTTGTTTTTAGCTCACCTGAGCGAAGCTCAAGTGAGCTATTGTCATAGCGCGTCGTCCGTCCATCGTCCGTCCGTCCGACGTAAACTTTTAACATTTTCGATATCTTTTCTGCAACCGCTGCACAGAATTTCACGAAATTTCACAGGAAGCAAGTACTCAATGCCCTCTATCGAATTTGTGTTTTTCAAGCCGATCGGAAATCCAAAATGGCCGCCACAGGCTCTGATTGGCTGACACATTTTCGACTTCTCTTCTAAAACTGCATCACAGAATTTCATGAAGCTTCACAGGAAGCAAGTACTCGATGCCCTCTACCAAGTTTGTGTTTTTCGAGCCGATCGGAAATCCAAGATGGCCGCCACAGGCTCTGATTGGCTGACACATTTTTTACTTCTCGTCCGAAACCGCTGCACAGAATTTCATGAAACTTCACAGGAAGCAAGTACTCAATGCCCTCTACCAAGTTTGTGTTTTCCGAGCCGATCGGAAATCCAAGATGGCCGCCACAGGCTCTAATTGGCTGACACATTCTCGACTTCTCATCTGAAACCGCTGCACAGAATTTCATGAAACTTTAGGGAAGCAACTACTCAATGCCCTCTACCAAGTTCGTGTTTTTGGAGCCAATCGGAAATCCAAGATGGCCGCCACAGACTGATTGACTGACACATTTTCGACTTCTCCTCTCAAACGGCTGCATAGAATTTCACAAACCTTCACAGGAAGCAAGTACTGATTGCTCTCTACCAAGTTTGTGTTTTTCGAGCTGATCAGAAATCCAAGATGGCCGCCACAGGCTCTGATTGGCTGACAAATTTTCGACTTCTCCTCTGAAACCGCTGTGCAGAATTTCATGAAACTTCACAGGATGCAAGTACTCATACCCTCTATCAAGTTTACGTTTTTGGAGCCTATCGGAAATCCAAGATGGCCGCCACAGGCTCTGATTGGCTGACGCATTTTCAACTTCTCCTCTGAAACTGCTTCACACAATTTCTTGAAACTTCACAGGACGCAAGTACTCATTGCCCTCTACTTAGTTTTTTTTTTTTTTTTTTTCGAGCCGATTTGAAATCCAAGATGTCCTCTATAGGCTCTATTTGAATGACACATTTTTGACTTATCCTCTTAAACTACTGCACAGAATGTCACCAAACTTTACAGGAAGTAACTTGTACACCTTGTCCTTCTCAAAGCTTCACTAAAAGCGATTTCCTTCAGGTTTTGCCTTTGATTGAAATCATACATACAGTCTCCTCAGGTGAGCGATGTGGCTCCCTTGGGCCTCTTGTTTATTCATTGGTACCAAATTTTTTTTTTTTTTTTTTTTTTTTTTTTTACTTTTAATCTTGACTTTGGCGTTTAAATGTTTCTTGATGACAAGGTCGTTCGTGTTTCAAAACACTCTTTGTTTGGGTCAGTTTACAACATGTTTGCTTCTTCTAGAATAAAATCACTCATTTCTATACCTTTATATGATTCTTCATGGAAACTTCACCATCTATACCTTGCTATTTGGAATGGAAAACTTTCTGACACGCGTCAAAAATTAATGTAAATAAAATAGATACTTATTATGTAATCGAAAGCTCGCTAGTAAGAAAAATAATTTTTGGCGGAGAGTAACATGACGATCATTTGATACCGTTACACTATCAGCATCGTATGTCGACGATACTGAAGGAATAATTGACACTAATTATGCATTCGTGTAAGAAAAGTGGCATCGTTTGTTTTGAACAAATCAAGAAGAAATAAAATGCAAATCTGGACACGACAAGACAATATGAACCAAATGGACTTAAATTATGATCTTTGTAATTTTCTTATCATTTGAAATTTTTTTTCAAGGTCATGTCTTATTGACACTTTTCCGTTCCATGTTAGATTCGCTGCCATCCCCATCAATATCGCCCTATCTCACACTTCACATCAGTGTCAATCTTTCTTGGATTATTAGAATAATTGATCGATTGTTGATCAATTATCCGAACTAATTTTGGCACCGAATTACTCATTGTGCGCGGATGAATAAATAGATTTACCTACAAGGTAATGTAAAGGTCATTTGTGAAGTTGATTCAGAAGTCACCATGATGACATCACCTGCGCGTTTGACTCAGATGTGATTCTAGTAGTATTCTGGGTTAATAGATGAAGGCTACTTAATTCCTATACTTTCCGATCTTCACGATCCGGATATTGATTTTTGGTTTGTTTACCGTGTTTTGTGTCAGTGTCAGTGAGTACACTTTCTGTGGGATACCTATGAAAGCAGGTTGCTCAGTTAATTATACATGTCACTTGGCAGCTTTTAGCTTTGATACATGAATTTAGACGTCGAATGAATATTAAAAATATTTCTTTATCGCGAATGAGTTGTTTTACTGAATAATATCAGCAAAACATGTTTTTATATGAAATGATACCCCCCCCCCCCCCCACACACACACACACATACACCATAAGCAAACATAAAGTCCAAGAAAAAAGAAACGGAAAAAAAGAAGGAAAAAGAGAAACAAAGCATCCAAGTATATTAGATAAACAAGTAAAGAATAATAATAGGAAATATATTAATTACAAAATATAATATTGTCTTCAATGAAAAAAGTATGAAAAGCTCAATTGTCATTTTTGTAATATTCTGATAGTGCGGAAAACGACTATCGTGATGACGGCATGATGATACATATGAATGATTAAAAATTGTGCATTATTTTCATTCATTTTTTTTTATCTTGAAAGTTATAACTGATGAGGGCGCTCAGTCCATGTCTTTGAAGTGCAGTTCAATATGATGTTGACAATAACCAAATCGATGCCATTAAAATCGTTGAAATAGATAGATATTTCCCTTGACAGTCCCGTAGCGTGTTTTGAAAAACAATCATTCTCTTTTGATAAACAAGTTATGTAAGGCCGCAAAGAGATGATAAAATGTGTACCTTCATCTAGTCATCTATGTCCGACGGTTAAAAGATGTAATGATCTGAAACCGTTACGCGCTTTTGGGTTTTTAGCAATATGCTTCTATTTATGAATATAATGAAAGGAGAAAATACTATAGCGTACGAGTGATCTCCCCTGGGAATACATATAGGGCATAATAGTTAAGAAATCGATACAGAAAAAATACATCTAGCTTAAAAGCATACATAAAACGGGTTCTTCAAATCGGGGAGGGGGAGGGGGTCCTAGCCCTCCTCCTCCCTTTTCTCTATATTCGCGCTTGGCTTTTAAAGCTTTAGAATGGAAATTAAGTATTTTGATTTTATTTGTATAGATGAAAGAGGAAATACTATTATGACGTACAAGAGATGAGTAAATTCCTTGCCTAATGAAAATATACAAAAATCGATAAACTAGTAGTAGAAAATGAGAGCCAGGCTGCTGGAGGACGTATTGATAGATAATGAATACATAGAAATTAAACAGAGTAATTTAGATTTATTGTTTCAGCCAGAAACCCCCCCCCCCCGAAAGAAAACGAATAGTTTGACACACAGGGATTTATCGCCCATCCCGTTTGCTTGATGTACTATATGGCACAATATCAAAAAAAGTGCATATTTTGCAAACCATAAATCTGAGAAATTGATTTTTGATTTCAATGAATTTTCTTTCTAATATCAATTTGTAAACATCCAAAGGGACAAATTCTAGAATATGAGAGCTTAAACTTGTTTTGATATTGAGATGGAGGTCATTACATACTTGGCATTGATTTGAAATGTCCATTCTGTTACCAAACAAAAAATTGTCATCAAAATTACAATAATTATTTTTAGAATTTATTCTATGTTTTTTTCTCTAAAAATGTATAGATTTTAACAGCCTCTTGAGGAAAATTTATGATATGATGCCGTTTTCTCAAGATAAATGGTAACATATAGCATAGTTTACGAAAAGTTAGTTTTTGGATAATTGGAAATCATCATTTAAGATAATATAAATATGAAATTCCTAACTTCTTTCATGTACTTAATTATTTGCGAGAAAACAAAATTGCTAAACGCAATCTTAAAAGGATATATGCACTACTTCATTAATTTCCCTCAAAAATATTGAAGGTAACACAAATGACTAAGCAGTAACACGATGGACAAAATGGTAACACAAATGACACATACAGATTTATATAAGCAAAATGGAGTTTATTTTAAGATGAAAGTGAAATCTGACATTATTCTAAAACTATTTAATCTGTTTGGAACTCTTGATCAGCATTTTAAGTATAGTAGTGATGATTCATGGTAACACAATTGACAGACTGTAACACAAATGACATTTTATGATGATATGCATCATACTGTTCACAACTTCAGTTGATATTATCTTAGATTATCCCCATAAAATGATGTTTAGATTATACAAAATGGAAGAAATTAAGAATGTACTTATCATCTCAACAGAACAGAGACAAAAGTAATAGGAAAATAGTACCATAAGGTGATAAGAAGCTGAAGAAAACGTTAGCAATTTTCAACTGAATATATATATATTTTTTACTATCTAAATATCACTTTATGTAATCAGAATTACTTCTATTTTCAGATTTTCTTCAAAATAGATAAGAATATTTAAGAATAATTAGGCAATAAGATTGTTAATAAGACTGCTCTAATTTTTGGAAACAAAATTCATGAGCATTTAAGTGTACCAAAAACCTCTAACACAGACAATGCACGCTTGAATTATTTCAAAATAAGCAGTCTTATGGATCCATATCAATCATGATATTGTATTTGTAATTCTAATTAAAATTCTGGGGGGTTTTTTTAATTAATTTTTTTTTGTTATTTAGCCCAGCTTAACACTCATTTTCTGACTTTTTTTTTACTTATAGATGTTTTGAGTAATACATTGATGGAATTAGCCTGCTTTGTCATATAGCTTTATGTTTGCTTTAGATATTCCATCAAAAAGCGATTGTTTCAAGTCTCTATCATTGAACTTATGCATGCAAATCAGCAAATAATGAAAAAGAATATTCTGTGATACCGAAAAGCTAGTTTCATAAACGTAATATTAGAGTGTACAAATGATATAGACTCCAATTTACTTTACTGTTCATTATGTGAGCATTTGTTGATATTGGTGCATATGATATTGAACTGAAATGGATATTGACTAGTATCAATGTGACCGATTTTATGAGAAAAACAAAGAAAATAGTGTATTTACAAATTTTGGAAGCTAACTTGTCTTCATTTTTTTCTTATGCTATACTATAAGGTTAACATAGTCTGCATTAAAAAATATTGTGAATCATCATATCATGTCAGTTGTGTTACCAATCATTAACTAGTGAAAATCGATCAATAAATTGAAAATGAAAAGCACAAACTGCGAGAAGAATAAGACACTTTTGAGAAGATCAGTTGTATACCATTCAATCTTGTCACTTCTTTATATTACAGAAAATAAGTTATCTGTTTTGACTTCATCAAATGTCCATTATGTTACGATTAACTCTTTGTCATTGCCCACAATGTTCATCCAGGAATCTGTGTTTTGTACAGTCTTACTTGTAGGTTTCTTTCATGTGTTTGAAAGGGACCCTATGCTGAAGTGTTATGCCACCTTGAGCGTACTGTTAACAAAATGAAACCTTTCTACCACACTAGATTCAGAAGTTGGCATAAAGTTATGTCATTGGTGTTACTACTTAATGTCAGTTGTGTTATCATTTTATGAAATGATATGATAATTGTTCACTTTTAGTCAATTAAAGAATTATGCTTCTCCAATAGGCACTCTTTTAAACAAATCACACAAAAATATTGTCAAGTTGATGCACAATCACTTAATTAAACTTATGTTACCATATAAAACATGAAATGTACATTGTGTTACCATAGAATGTCAGTTGTGTTTTCAAGTGAAGAAACACTTAATTGAACCTCATTCATTTTCTTCTCACAACGAAAATTGAAACATTAAAAGATGTGTAAGAAATAATATGAGCAAAAGATCAATAAAATTTTGGAATCTTAATATTCCTTTGATGAGGGTTTCAATTTAGATAGTCAAATGTCCATTGTGTTTCCAATTAAGTGTCAGTTATGTTACTAATTATTTCAGTTGTGTTACTTTTTAAAAAGTAACATAAATGACGGTAACACAACTGAATTTTTCGTACAAATAGACACATTGTAGAATCTGAGAAGCAAAACTGTTCAAAATTCTTGCCCTCTTAAACAAGGTTCAACAATTTCATTTCAAAAGCAAAAGGAAAAGACAGAAAATGCCTCCATTTATCATACAATAATGGTAACATAATGGACATGTGAAAAAGGTAACCTTTCAGTGCTAACCAAGGTCTTTTAAACATCTAAGTTGAAGCTGGCGGAATATTAAAATTTATTTAATATATAAATTGATAAATCTTTATAAAACATTTTAACATGTGAACCTAATTAATATATTTGTATTATTTGTGTGATTTCTCTCCTTTATGCAAAGGTAACACAACTGACAAAATAATCAGTGACAGTGATATCAATCACAAAAAATTGCTCATCCTAAATATACATAGGATATATAGGATGTTTACAGAATCTCTTTCATATAATAAACAAATCCCATGAAAAAAAAGGTTTAAATTCCAATAGAATAAAAATTATACCAATGTAAAACTAAAGTACCCATAGTCAGGACATCCGATTTTGACACATGATGGACATATCAACCTCTCATAATTACATATTTGTGTCGAATTTCATACTTTTTCATCATGGATATAGGTAAAATAGGATGAGGCAAAGCATTACCAGTACTTATTTCTGTATTTTTTCATTTATATATGAAACAGGCTCAAAAGGACAAAAATATGCACTTTTTTTGATATTGTGCCATATAGGTTATGGGTATGGGTTACATTTGTGAAGCGCGATAAATCCCTGTGGTTTTACTGAATCAACGAAACCCTCTGTGGTACAATTATTAAAATTTACTCCGACCAATGAAATCCTCTTTCAAGAAATATTAAAATTTTAGAATCCTCACTTTCTCAAAATATTTATTTATATGCTTTCATCTGCACCAATAAAATCCCCTCTTTCACAAAATATAAAAAAAAATACCAATATCAAATCCTGTGTTTCTTTTTCAGTATGTTACAGCTTGGTCATGATACAGACCAGTTAAGTTTGACGGAGAAATCCGACACCTCGGATTCGCCCACGTCACCCACCGTCCCCCACTCCGCCCCTGTGTCCCCTGCCCACCGTGTATCGTCCACCCACCGTCCACACGAGGACATAGATGTTCAGTATCCAGACCCCGTCCAGAGGGGCTTCTTTGAAGGACTCCTTGGATGCTTACGTCCCGTATGGACTATCATTGGAAAAGCAACAGCAGCAGAATTGAAACAACAAGGTAAGTGTGTCGGTTCGTTCGTCCGTCCGTCTGTGTGTCCTTAAGATGGATGGTCTTTAGAGACTGACCATTCGTCCCGTATAGACTTTGTGGCAAATCCACAGCAGAACGAAAATAACAAGGTAAATATAGATATATCTAGTATGTAAATGCCTGTCCGTTCGTTTGTTCATTGTTAATATAGTTTATTTTTAGAGCGACAATTCGTCGATCTGTCTGTTCGACGGTATGGACTAACTATCGTTGACAAAACCACAGCAGATTGATCTAGATTGATGAATGGCTGACCGTCCGTTTTTCGTCCGTTTGTTCGTTATTAAGATAGATTTGTGGTTTATAGAGACCGATCGTTCGTCTGTCTGTCCGACGGTACGTCATTTGTAAACTATCATTGACAAAGCTAGAACAGCCGAACTTATACAACTCAACAGTATGAATGTCTGTCTGTCCGTTTGTTTGTTCGTCCTTGATATGACGGTCTATGCACGGAAGATATGGTGGCTGCTTCGCAAACATTTCATTATTTATAATGAAATAAAACTTTCGATCGAAATATTTTATCCCGCGGTAAATTAACTGGATCCACCCATAAATAAATACAATAAATGTGTATTAAGGGATGAAAAACACGGTATATTTGTGAATTTACCGGCCGAGTTGCTGATGGGCCCTATACTTCTTTAGATCCATATCTAGTGACGTAGGTAGTCCCTGTATATCTGTATACATATAAAGTTTAAAGTGAACGTAACATCTGCTGGCTCCGGTGTTTGTGTATATTATATCGACCCGTCCCCCGTCGTATGTGTGTCGTTGCACTGGGCCGACCAGAGACCTGATGTAAACCTGTACCACGCCCCTGTTCCCCTACCCTGCGCCGGGTACAGATGCGGAGGATCACAGTGAGGGGGACATCTCAGCAGTTTTAAGGATGGGGAGGAGGGGTTTTCTCAAGATTATCTGCTGCTATTTTTGCGGAGACAAGTTTCAAGGTAGGCTTGCGTGGAGTGATATATATATTTTGGATGTAGGATCTATTTTTCTGTGCGTAGTATAAGTCTTTCATCGCCAGCTGTTGTTGTGCACACGGAGTTTGTACAAAGAATTTACGAAAGGAAGAATTGATTTTTCCCGTTCATGTGACTTCTAAAGTGGGGCGTTTTCTTTCATGAACGTAACATATGGTTTTCTATGGTCATTAAGGTGACCCTTTCTGAAACGTTTGAAAAAGAACATTGGAGTATTTTGAAAAGATATGAACAATGAACAATTATTTTTGTGTTGCCGTTAATTAGGAGTTAATTTTTTCGACAATGAAGTTCTTCAAGAAGCTACTCAGCAAAGTGTGTGTGTCAGGTAGGAAGTTATTAACCGAAACAATACGAAAATTTATTCACCTCATCTGCGGTCAATATTGAAGATATTAACCTGGTTCAAATGTGAGAAAAGACCAAATGAGAATAGATTAAGTATGGAAGTTATAAAAGGGTAAAGAAATGATATGATCACCGTCAATATTTGAAGAGATCCATGAAAACTGCAGTCAATCAAACTTCGTTGTGTGCCAATCTCACCAAACGTTGGTTGCTGAAATCCGTTCAAAGCTCGGTTGCTGAAATCCTTGCAAGCATCCTTACATATCTCGGTTGTTGAAATCCCTCCAAATCTTTGTTGTTGAAATCCTCGCAAACATCGGTTGCTGAAATCATTGTGAACCTCGGTTGCCAAATTTTTTCCAAATCTCGGTTGCAGAAAATTAATCGTTGAAACCTCGGTTGTTGAAACTGATACATTGTACATTCCTCGGTTGCTGAAAATCTTGTAAACCTTGGTTGCTGAAATCCTTGTTTTCCTCTGTTGTTAACATTCGTACAATTCTCGATTGTCGAAACCCTTGTAAACATCCGGTTGCTGACATCCTTGAAAACCTTGGTTCCTGAAATCGTTGTAAACCTAGGCTGCTTACATCCTTGTAAAGTTCTGTAGCTGAACCTGCGAGCCTCGGTTGCTGAATCCTTGTAAACGTTGGTTGTCGAAATCCTTGTAATCTTTGATTGTTGAAGTCTTTACAAATCTCGGTTGCTGAAACCTTTGTAAGCCTCTGTTGCTGAAAATCCGCGAGCCTCGGTTGCTGAAATCCTTATAAATCCCAGCAAAGATAGGTTGTTGAAATCCTTGTAAATGTCGGTTGTTCAAATCCTTACAAATCTCAGTTGCTGAAACTGCGATCTTCGGTTGCTGAAATCCTTGTAACTCTTGATTGCTGAAATCCCTTTAAACCTTGGTTGTTGAAATCCATGGAAATATCGTTTGTTGAAATCCTTCTAAACCTTGGTTGTTGAAATCCATCTAAACCTTGGTTGTTGAAATCCTTACAAATCTTTGTTGCTGAAACCTTTGTAACTCTTGGTTGCTGAAATCCCTGCAAACCTTCTTTGTTGAAATCCTTACAAATCTCGATTGCCGACACTCGTAAAAGCCTCTGCGAGCTACGGTTAATCATTGTACCTCTTGGTTGCTGAAATTCCTGCAAACCTTGGTTGTTGAAATCGGTGTAAATCTCGGTTGTTGAAATCCTTGTAAACTTTGGTTGTTGAAATCCTTGCAATCATCGGTTGTAAAATCCTTGTAAAACCTCAGTTGCTGAATTCTTTAAATTTATAAATCTCGGTCGATGGAATCATTACAAAACTTTGTTGCTGAAACCCTTGTATGGAACCTCGGTTGTTTTCTTGTGTGTGTGCAAAAGGCCGAAACCTTTAGATAGCTATCCTCGAATCAGGATAAGGGTGAAACCTTCAGATTTCTATCCTCGAACCAGGATTAGGGCGAAACCTTTAGATTTCTATCCTCAGATCAGGAGTGGGGCGAAACCTCCAGATTTCTATCCTCGAATCAGGATTAGGGCAAAACATTTAGATTTCTATCCTCGAATCAGGATTAGGGCGAAACCTTTGGATAAATAAGGGTGTTTCGCCCTTTTTCAACTGACAATCGAACAACACGTCGCCCAATTTAGAATTCTCACATCTGAAAGACTATAATTGTAAAATCAAGAATTAATAAATTGAAGTGCAAAACTCGATAGAATGGGAAGAAAAATGCTCCTTCTCAATGTCCTTTTTCATTTGATGAATAAAAGAGTTAATTAAATAAACAAAATCTATTAATTAAATATATTTAATTTCATTGAATTTTCTCTATGATCCGGACGCATTTTACATACGCCAAATTTCCCACGATATCGACAGGAGAAGTAACCGAGAACTATTTTTTTAATGAGAACGTAAAAAAAAAAAAAAAAAAAAAAAAACCCGAGGGTACTCCTGGTTCACTACGTTTAATGCCAGTTACATAATAAAACAACATTGTATAGTGCCTTCCCTGTAAATATTGATCTTTATAGGGGAATTTCATCATCCGATTTTACGCTAGATGTCGTTGTTTGTTACATGTCCTGGTGAATGCACATTAAGTCTGCATTTAGCTTTACTAACATGCATTGCAGCATTTCAGAATTAAGTCCACTTGAAGTATGAAGATTATGTTAATTCAGTGGCGGATTCAAGAAGGGGTTTTTAAGGGCACATGTCCGCTCTAAAATATCGATACTAAGTATATTCCCTAGAAATTGTCCATGTATCTTGACAATTCATAAAAAGTCGACCCCGGGGGACAAAAAAACCTTGAAAACCCCTACTTCTTTTTCATTAAATTTAAACGAGCGGAGTCATGGCTGTCTTGACAATTCAACATTCAATGGACGCGTACGCATGTGTTTCTAAAAGGAATTTCATACAGACTAGACTGAGAGATGTGGTTTTCTTTCGTGAATCGCTCCTTTCGGCAAAATGTATGATATTAGCAGATTTCTTGTGTGTGTTTTAAGTGTAGTAGGTACACGATGTGTTTGCAGAGAAAGATTTTGGGTATTCAGGGTTTCCAGCAATCTTGAAAAGTCCGGGAAATTGCATTTTTTTCAAAGCCAGGGAATTATGGAATTTGGTCTATAAAAATATAAAAGTCAGGGAAAATTATTTCAAAGTTGAAAAAATAAGATTTAAACTATATTGAAGTTGATCACCATACAGTAAGAAAACTATGTTTATTATTGGCTTACATTGCATTTCATATTAATTTATTGAAATATTGAAAAAAAAAACAATCGGAAAAAAAGAATGGGCAAATTAGGCGGCTAATGGAGAGGTCAGGAGGCTGTTTAAATATTTAACAGTTTTGGTCAGTGAAAAACATGAATTGGTCAGGTAAAAAACATGTAAAAGTTCAGGAGTTTTGTTCACCAAGAGTGCTGGCAACCCAGATATTCACCGTTCCTGGACAATATAGAGATAGCAGATGCATGCAGATTCTTATGGTTTACAATAGTTTCAGTAACTGCATATACAGTATGTATATACACCGTAGTTTGTTTTCCTAGTATGATGTATACGTACAAAACAGATCAATACTATTCAATAATCAAGTTGTAAGGATTGTCCCCGAGGTCGGGTCGTATTACTGATGTTTTTGAACGAAGAAAACGGAGTCAATAGAAAAGGTGACTTTCTGGTTAGTTACACAAGGGATTGGGTGAATTAGTACTTTATCCGTTCCGAAGGAAAAACAAAAACTCAATGAGAGGGATCTAGGGAGAGAGAGCAAACTCATTAAAAATGAGAATAGTCACTCCCTTTTTCTTAGAAAAAAGGAAAAAAGGGGAAATTTGTTTCTCTTTCATTTCTTTGCTTTAACCAGAAATTTGAATACCACTAGCTTTTTCTTAGAAAAAATGATGTCCTCGATGGAAGCTAACTGAAAAGGATTGAAATTGACCACCAAAGTCTTTGTTTGTAAAAGAGAAATTACGTGTCATTCATCATTTTGTGAAAGAAAGGAGCCTGGAACTTTGCAGGAAAACTTCCCAATGTTTTTCAATTAAACTAAACCATGATCTATATTCATGAAGCAATATCCAGTTTCTATTCATATTCAAATTTTAAATTAAATTGAAAATTTGACGTGGCGATTCCATTCTATATATTCTAACTTTGAACATTTCTATTGTAGATGACTGGGAGATTCCCTTTGAGAACATAACAGATTTACAATGGTTGGGTAGCGGAGCTCAGGGTGCGGTCTTTCTAGGAAAGCTCAATGGAGAGGAAGTAGCCGTGAAGAAGGTCAGGGAGGTCAAAGAAACCGACATCAAAAATCTAAGACGGCTTAATCATCCGAACATCATCACGTTCAAGTAAGATTTATAGAAGGATTATGAAATTGTAATATTTTGGAATACTGCACTTTTGATATGTTTATGGATGGTACATGCAGATTTTGCAGCTGTAAATTGAGCTTTCCTTGTGACTTCAAAAGCAAATCGTCAAGAAAAATGGATGTTTTCACCAGAAAATAAGCACATACCGGTAACAGAATCTGGATGTTACCATTCTAATGCAGTTTCTATTTTTGTGAATGAAAGGTAAAATGTACCATATGCAACGTCAGCTGCTACTATGTTCTTGTTATAAGCCCTTAAAGAAGACGCAATCAACTTAATATTCTGAAAGGTGACTTTATAGTGACTTTGCAGTCGAATTCAAAATTATTTGCCTTAAATTTTTTTTTACTTTTCACCATTGTAGAGGAGTATGTACTCAGGCACCATGCTACTGTATAATAATGGAATACTGTCCGTACGGCCAGCTGTACGAGATCCTGAGAGACGGAAAGGAAATTCCCCCGGCACTAATACTCGACTGGAGTAAACAGATAGCCAGCGGCATGAACTACCTCCACAGTCACAAAATAATCCACAGAGATCTCAAATCTCCCAAGTAAGTAAACAATCCACAAAATCAACAAAATAAATCCACAAGGAAATCCCCCTCCCCTCCCCCCCAAAAAAAATAATCCACAGAGATCTCAAATCTCCCAAGTAAGTAAATAATCCACAAAATAAATCCACAAGGAAATCCCCCCACCCTGGCTCTTATACTGGACTGGAGTAAACAGATAGCCAGTGGTATGAACTACCTCCATAGTCACAAAATAATCCACAGAGATCTAATATTTCCCAAGTAAGTAAATAATCCACAAAATAAATCCACAAGGAAATTCCCCCGCACTTATACTGGAGTAAACAGATAGCCAGTGGCATGAACTACATGAACTACCTCCATAGTCACAAAATAATCCACAGAGATCTCAAATCTCCCAAGTAAGTAAACAATCCACAATATCATCCACAAAATAAATCCACAAGGAAATCCCCCTACACTTATACTGGACTGTAGTAAACAGATAGCCAATGGCATTCCACAGTTACAGATCTCAAATCTCCTAACTGAGTCAAAATTCTTGGAAAATTTAAAATTATACACCCATGAACACCAAATTCCCAGGTATTATTGTTTCTATTACTATTTGTACTTAATACTAGTATTAAGTACAAATAGTAATAGTAATTTGCATGAAATATTAACAATTTCAAAGGTATTTACATTCACAAAAGGCAACCAGAATTATTGGAAAGATATAATTTACTGCATAAGTAGAATCATTCTGATTCATTGGTACATTTTTTTGGGGTTAATAAAAGTAAACCATTCCGCATGGACAATGATTTGCGAAATACGTGTTATTGGCCTTGATCTTTTAGAAGTGCGTACCCATACCCAGGCGATCTTTCAGCCTGTGTACCCTTTGGAACTTTAATGACAATTCAGAAGAATAGTCATTCAAACACATTTTGGATATAATGGAAATCTGAAAACTCAATTACTTTTCCCCTATGAAATGAAGTTTTATACTACTTGCTTCTAATGACCTTATAGGTGTAAATGATAAGGCAGATTTCGAGTTCAGCTAATGATGCCAGTATTATTGAATCCCCCAGAGTAAACCAAAGTGTAAGAAATAGCCAGGATTCTGTAATCAAAAGTTCTTAAGTTCAAGTATAGGCATCTCAAGTGAATAGAAAATGTAAGCTTAATGGTCAAGATCTTGAAGTAAGATATAGCAATTTATCACTCATTATATACCCTGAGACTAAAAGAAAAGGAATGAGAAATTGGTTGTATTGTATTATTTATAATGGTAGAGTGAATTTTAAATTTAGATTATTATATAATTCTAAACTTAAGAATTGAATATAAGTACCCTCTGATACTCAAGTCTTGCTTGAAAGTAAAATTTTTAAATAGATTAAAATGTATTTAAGTTTTACATATTTAGCATTGATAATTTCATTATGGAAGCATTCAAAAGCTTTTATATGTGTCAAATTATTAGATTTTATTCTTTTGCAAAATTTTAAAATTCATTATCTTTTTCTTTAATAGTGTTCTCATAGCAAAGAGTGATATAGTGAAAATATCGGACTTTGGAACCAGCAAAACTTGGAATGAGAAAAGCACGAAGATGTCTTTTGCTGGTACAGTTGCATGGATGGCACCAGAGGTCATCCGAAATGAACCGTGCTCTGAAAAAGTAGATATTTGGTAAGACTAGTGCAGTTACTTACTATAACATTTATAATGTATGTTTACATTCCGAATTGTTCTCTCCATAGACTGCAATGTTAAGCAGATGGTTGATATTTGCCCATAAATTACCATATGCAAAATTATATCACCATCTGCTGGACCAATCAAATGACTTTCGTCGTAATACAAAAACTTCTCATTTATAATACAAAATGGCAGCCATGATGTTGGTTGCTAAGGCATCAAAATTTTAAACTGTTCATGTTATTCGTAATTGATAAAACAAAGTGTAATTCAATAGGATTTACACAAAATTTCGGGTAAATTATTATAAGTTAAAGAAAATCCTGACGACAATCTCAACAGCGCTCACAATAGAGCACCAAATTGAGCACCGACGGACCCCTAGCAAGCTAAAGGTTGGACCAGGTGCCCGGAAGGAGTAAGCATCCCCTGTTTGGCTAGCCTTACCGCCGTCGATGTTCATGCACGAAACTGAAAACAATATCCACAAAACATGTACTGGCTGAGGTGATGTCTATATAGCAAGTGCTATGGCTTTCATAGGTAATATGAAAGTAACAACAATTAACAGAATACAAAGGAATTCTAACGACAATTGAATGAAAATAAAAAAATCAGCTTGCAGTGTATTGTACATGAAATATCAACAACTAACAATTTCTATAAATTATATCAAATCCTGACTTTTTTTTATACAGGTCATTTGGTGTAGTGTTATGGGAACTACTTTCGGGAGAAATTCCTTATAAGGACGTTGATTCGTCCGCCATTATATGGGGAGTAGGAAGTAACAGCCTTCATCTACCTGTTCCATCTACTTGTCCAGAGGGGTTCAAATTACTGATGAGACAATGCTGGTAAGTTTAGAAAAGGAAGATGTACTGAATTCTTAGTTTATGATGTAGGCAGCGAAAAAAAAGTGATTGAATAACACTTTGTACATTGTATCAGAGTTCCGTAGAGTTACTTTTTAGCTCACCTGAGCGTAAAGTTTTTACATTTTTGACTTTTCCTCCGCAACCGCTGCACAGAATTTCACAAAACCTTACAGGATCCTGGAAGCAAGTACTTATGATCCTCAACAAAGTTTGTGTTTTCTGCGCCGATTGGCTTACAAATACATGTATGGTCAATGAGGGCTCTGATTGGTTGACGCGCATTTTTGAAATCTCGAAAACTGATTTGAATAATTTCACAAAACCTTAAAGGAAGCAAGTGCTCTACGGCTTCCGTCAAATTGTCCACTATCATTCTTTTGTCTGCAGCTCAGGTGAGTGGGCCTCTTGTCCAGGCATATTGCTCTACTGTAACTTTCTTTCAATGCAGCATACATAAAAAAAAATCACAGATGTAGTGAAAAAATATTATTTGAATCGACATGTTCCCGTAAAACTTGATGACGTCATTATTACTTTATGTCAGATACTGTCCAAAGTGTGAAGGGAACGAAAACACCGACTAGCTAAGTTATGATTTGGCTAAATTATAGTGCTGTAGTTTAAAAAAAATAGAATGAAGATGCCTGCTTTATTACAATGGATTGATTTTGAAATTTCACTGTCATCATGTGATACTTCTTTGTAATATCAAACCTGTCTACTTTTACGATATTGACACAATTTTTACGATTTTCAACCTTAAATTACTGCCTACTCTTTTGCTATAATTCCATTTTACTCTTATATTCATGTAACTTTTCAGCAAATTAATGTTTTCGATTTTTTGAGCGCTTGATTGAACTAATGTCTTCCATATCATATAGGCAGTCGCATTTGTCGAATCGGACAAAAAACAATTTTTCTTCTATAAAATTGCAATAGTGGATTATACTACGCTTTAGTCCATAAAATTACACTTTCGTTGACAAAATGTTACACTTAAGGTGAGAAAAAGGCAGGCAGGTCTGTAATGTGCTTGGATTTTACTTTACAGGGCAGCAAAGACGAGGAATCGGCCTTCGTTCCGACAGATTCTGATGCATCTAGAGATTGCCTCCCCTGAATTACTCAGTCTCACACACAAAGACTTCATCTCAGCTCAGGTAAACATACTCTAACAAACTTCATAGCACCTCAGGTAAACAAACTCTTTGCCGAATATTATCCCAATAAATCATAATTTTTACCCATAAATACATGTACTGTCTTAGTGTTATTTGAAACATGGATCCAAAATCTAGACACTCCCCCCCCCCCCTTTCCCATTTTGAAGTTAACCAAAAATGCTGCTTTTTCCAAACATCCTGAAACATTTTGCTTACTGGTGACTTTGTCTATGATTTAAACTAAATTGCAATGACCACATTTCATTGCTATGCAGACAAAGAAAGATAACTCTTATTCAAGATTAAGAAACTTTTAAAGAAGTTTCAGTTTATGGAAATTTTCAAGATACATATATTATGATAAAAACATGTACATTGTGACCGATCAAGCCAAGTTTTAGCGGTTGTTATATACCCTCTATCTCTATTCATCAGGCTGTTTGGAAGGAGGAGATTCGAGAACAGTTACAGTTGATACGATGTGAAGGTAAACACATGCCGCATCTTGAGGAGGAACTAATAAAACGACGCAGGGAAGAACTCAGGTGAGAAAATATCCAGCTTTGAAAATCTATTTCATTTTTGTGTCGCCTGCGAAGCATAGTGACACTTAGGGATCACTTTGTCCGTTGTCCGTCTGTTTGTCATACTTGGATGTCTTACCCTATATAAAAGTGATTCCTGAGTGTCGCTTTATTTCACAGGCAACACATGCATTCCTTGGATGGATTTTATAATGAATAACAATAAATACTCAATGTCCACAAAAAATTTATCTCTCGGCCTTTACCAAGTGAAAAACGGGAATAAGAAATTTCTCTACGTAAAATCCATCAATGAAAGGAAAATTTTCTATTACTTCTATGAGTTTTATAACAGTACACAATTTCAAAAATTGTTCTTATGTGACGTCATTTTAGCGGTTTAGGCATTCTCGATTGTTAAATCTAACATCGTACCTTGTTCATATTATACTGGACTTTGTTTACCTGCAATTTACAGATTTAAAGTAGAGAAATTTTATATTTCCACTTGGTAAAGGAGGTGAGGTAAAAAATTAAAGGACATTGAGTTTTTCTTGTTATTCATTACATCTAATATATAAACTTCCTTACGGAGGACTTTACCATGTCATTTTCTATGTTTGCTGATTTGTTAATTTCAAAAATTTGAAAATTGACTTTGAAAATCAAAACTTGTTTGAAAGTTAAATTATTTCCTTGATTTATTTTCATGGTTCTTCTCAAAATTATAATTTGCCGTATTATAACCGGGTAATTTTAGCGTCAGGTAAATTTTGCAAAAATGGGTAATTTTAGCGTCAGGTAAATTTTGCAAAAATGACCCTTAAAAGGTGTGTCTATTCTTTGCTGGGTCTAATTTTCGCTAATCTATTAACCACATCAAGGGTTAAGATCTGTGTCTTTTTTTCGCTATGTTCATTTTTCGCGATTTGATGGTGCTCACGAAAGTAGCGAAAAATAGATGCACACGAAAAATTCCCGATATACGGTATCTTACTACACACGTCATAATAAACAAATATTGTCCTGTATGGATTCTTTATATATGTTCATCTAGATTTGAAAAATGCGAGACTCTTGAATTTCTCCGTAGTTCAAGATAAAACATAACGTCACTCAAAGACCATTCAGTGTAGATACTATCAATTACACAATTTTCTTAACAGTTTTATAAAATATGTGAGCATAAATTGGAATGTTCAAGCGTTGATAATGACTACGAACAATAACATTGTTGTGGTTTTATAGGCACGCACAAGATGTTAGAGAGCATTACGAAAGGAAGCTGGAGAGAGCCAATAATCTGTACATGGAACTGACCGCCTGTATGTTACAGCTGGAAAAACGGGAACGAGAGCTTATCAAGTAGGTGGAATAGGCTCAGAGTAAAAACTTTAACTTATATGTATGTATATACCACACTAAAACACCTTTATAGTCAAAAGACAGTAAATGTGTACTGACAGCCTGTAAGAAACGGGAAATGGAAACGCTAGTAAGTGGAAAGGCTCAGAGTAAAACTTATGTACATGTATCTATATACCAGACTGAAAAGACAGTAAATTTGTACAGCCTAATATAAGTTACTGTTAGAGAAACGGGAATGAGAGCTTATCAGTTTAGAATCAGGTTAAGAGCTATTGATACATGTACATTTACATGTATGTGCTAATGTTACAATAAAATGCCTAAATTGTTAAAAGACAGTAAGTGTGAATGTCTGTAGTCTATTGATTACTCACAGTGATTGATAACTTCTTTTCATAAGTTCCTGAGCTTACTGCTGTTAAATTGATCAGAATACTGTAAATGTGGAAATTTTCGCATTTTTCACAAATTGACAAGATACTTTGCGAAAATTTCCCCCACGTGAAAATATTCCGCTACATTCTTGCAGTGAGAAAAATATTTTTTTTCGCAATATTTCCCCCAAGAGAAAAGTGTTGATGTTATGATCGCGAAATTTTCCCCCAGCAAAAATAACCATGTTTGCAGTATCACACTTAGACAATGCGTTACTAGTTTTCTCTCGCTTGAACACATCTGAGTAAGACTCTGTGGAACTTAAGAACCAGAAAAATCACGCAATGCCAGTCCTTTAAAAGTTGAAAATAAATTTATAACAGTTTGTCACAGTGATTGGAATCGGAAGAATTTAATAACATGTATGAATCACCTAGGTATAAAAATCCTATATCTCCAGGATCATGAGGATATGATCTACATCTTTTCATTTGTTTACAGGAGAGAACAGCAGTTAGCGATGTACGCTAAAAAACGGAAAAGTATCGTTCGACCCGTGATCCGAGCCCAGGAACGTCTAGAGAGGTTAAGTAAAAAGAGAGCCTATAAATCAGGATCTGAACTTACAAGGTTTGTCCACCCATTTATCCATATTGAAAAAATACTTGTATATACATTTATATGTAAATTGACGTGCATTTACCCTTTATTACTACATGGATCCGACTTTTTCTGAATAGTGATTTTGGTTGTTTTTACCCCTCTTGTGCTTTAGATGTAAAGAAGAGGATAATTATATATCTTTGAAATTGTTTTCCTGTCACAGTGTGACATTTGCAGATATGCATAGCTTTGTGAAATTCAAATAGAATAAATGAGGAGATGCTAAATGGCCATTTCTTATAAAGCTTCTAAAAATTATAAGTAACTATAATTCTTTATCATCAGAAAGCTGTATAATAGAAAGCTTTTACTGTTAAGATTCATAACACAGTCAATAAATTGCTCAGACCCAACATTTTGGCCGAAGCCCTCTTCAGGGTGGAGTCCAAACATGAATGGAAATGAATTTCAACAGAGAGAAAAAAACAAAAACAAAGTAATCCAATGAAAAGGACTCCATTCTGAAGAAGGCTTCAACCCAAACGTTGGCACTGAGCAATTTATTGATTGTGTTATGATTTGATTCCTTAATTTTGGAATAAAAAGAATGTTAAGATTCATGTATATTTAAGAATGTTAAGATTTTTCCATGCAATCTTTCCTACATGTAAATGGATGAGAATGTAAAATAGCTGTACATGTAGCTAAAAATACAGACAAAGTACATCAACCTTAAAGCTGATAAGGGTGAAGACTTTTGAAAAGTAATTTCATGAATGAATTTGAACATGAATGAATTTCATAAAATTAATGAATTTGAAAATGAATAGATTTCAGAAATTTCATGAATGAATTTGAACATGAATGAATCTCATAAATTTCATAAAATGAATGAATTTAGAAATGAATGATTTTCAGAAATTTCATGAATGAATTTGGAAATGAATGAATTTCAGAAATTTCATGAAAATGTTATCTTACAGCCCAGACAATGGTAATATGGATAGTAGCATGACCACCAGTTCTGAGCAGGTCATTCCATCACCTGTAAAATCCCGCATGCGGAAAAGTCGTCACAGGCGGAGCAACAGTAAGGGTTCTCTGAGCAGCATTATGGGAAGCCCGTCAAAAAGTCAGACAAAGGAAGCCATGCATGAGGAATTACACTCGACACAATATCATCTACAACACTGCGACGAAAGTCAGATAACTCCGCGAGTGTTTCGATATCTTGGACCTGGTACTGCCATCAGAGCTTATAAGTCAAACAACGATGATGAAGAGAATTCTGACATTGATGAGGACAAGCATCCTGACGACCTTGATCAGAATGACGTTAATGATGTTTGCTTCGGTTGTGATGGAAATTGTACGGACCACATGTGTCGGAGTAAACATTCTAGCCAGGGAAGTGCGGACGTAGAAAGTAATGAAGGGGAATCCCCTATCACACCTCCAACTTCATCACAAAACTTATATAGTATAGTGGAAAATAAAAATATGGAAAACAAATCAAAAACGAGTAGTAGTGTAGAAAATAGCGGAACATCAAATTCCACACAGGATAAGGACTCTAACGAAAATTTGAATTGTCCGGCAGATACGGAATTAACACAAACAAGCAGTGGTCAGGGAGGTGATAGTATAATTATACATGACTTGGCAAGGGAAGATAACTCTGTAATGAGCGAGAGTGTAAAACGTGTGTCAAGTGACTCAGACATTTTGAGGTCGCCTAAACGTTTACATAATCAGAATCGTTTATCTAGTATTGAGTCTATTGGGTCAGTTCCTCTTCGTCATCGAGATTCAAGGAGATCCACAGCTAGAAAGGTATTTAAAATAATACTGTAAATTCTTGTCATGCTTACCTCAAAGGGGAAGTAATATCAATTTGAAAAATGAATTACGTATATTATTTGGATATGATCAGCAAGTTTTTTGTTCAATTTCCATACTCATGAATTTAACATTGTTTTGGAAAAGGCAGAAGGAATGACTCCTTTTTGAAAAATTGAAATTGCAAAAACCTATAATTCTTGTAATTGATGTACATGCCGTTTGGGGCCAAAATTTTGGGAATTAAGTGTATGGTGTTGTATTGTATTGTAAGAATGCCAGAAACCAAAGAAAGAATATTTCACTTTTAGTACATACAAAACTTCAACAATCTAAAATCTAAATTTAAAATTCCTTTTTTTTGACAATGTCTTGATTATAACACTGTAGAACTCTGAAGAGTCCTGGTCAGAGGAAGAAGGGGAAGTCAGCGACGAGGATAGAATCCGGCACAATCGTCAGTCGTACTGTTCTACTCTCAGTTCTGAAGGTGTGCTCTCTGAAGAGGAAAACACGAGTGAACATTCCATTTATAACAGGGACGGTTTGTTATCTACTAACAGCTCGGAGAACTTACAGATGGAGTTAGCGAACTGTGCTGTGATATCGGACGGACTTTCTGACAAGGAATTAACGGTACGAAGAATGAGGTCACAGGTATCTACCTCACCTGAACGAGTTTTTCAGGTAAGACATATTAGAGTTGTGACATATGTATATTACCTCTATATAGAATTAATATTTTTTCATGCTCAAAAGACCATTTTCTGATCTTGTTATAAAGCTCAAAATGTCCGAGCCAACATAGTTTAGCATTGTTTTTTATTATGATGTCACTAGTCACTAATAAAAGAGGTAATTCTAAGTAATAATGAAAAAGAGCGCAAAGATTTCCTACCCCGGACATTTTTTGTCATTGCACTGTGACGCTATGGAATTTCTCAAATTTTTCCCACGTTCAGAAGGGTCAATTACTTCACTCAAAATAATGACTGTCAACTTCATTTTCTTTCAGAATTCTGACAGCAGTTCTGAATCAGATGAATGTTCAGATATCACCGTCTCTACAACAGTACATAGGACGTAACCATGGTAACATGTAATCGCCATGGTAACATCATCATATAAACAATGAATACTTGTTATTTACAAGACTATAACTGTATTGTTGTTTGTTCCCAAAGAAATAGTATCATGTTGAATGTCGAATTTAATCGATTGTTGAAATTCTGTTTATGAAATATTTTAAAGGTAATACGAAATTTGGATTCAAAATTAAATAGAATGAATTTTGACTTTTCAAGATTTCTAAAATAACATCGATAATTAAAAGATTTTTGTTGTTGTTGTTTTTTTTTAGGAATTATACAAAATTGATATTTAATCACTTTTATTACAACAAACATCATGAAAGAAAAAGGTTAAATTTGAATTAAACTTTGGTTAAATTTATATTCAATTTAAATCAAACTTACTGTCAATCATGATTGAAGTGATCAGAAAAATAGAATATGATGAAAATGAATGATTTTGTAAAACTGAACTTGAATATTTTGTAAACTGGTTGTTACGACAATTTTTAAATTTTTTTTGAAAATGGCAAATCATTCCTTTACAAAACATTTCCAGTCAAGACCTTCATGGGTTTACGTATAATTAATCATGAATGTTTTACTTGCATTGAACAGTATGAAAGGCACAATATTTTGGGCAGGAATTTTTTGTTTATGTCTGATGTGATATTATTATCAATTATGATATAAACATTTGCTGTACAAATGTATAATTATACGTCCATTTTTGGCATTGCAAATTGCTAGAATTTTGTTGCTCAATGGGTCAGATTTCTTACATATCGTTTCATAAACTTGGTATTTATTCAAAATTTGAATTGAAAATTAAAATATTTGTATGAATTCAGATATAATATTATTTAGTGCAATTGAAAATTAAGAAATGCAGAAAAGTAATTAAAGATTTGAGAATTTGCACGAAAAAATAGGGCAAACTTTAAAAAGTCATTCAAGTAATTAAAAATTTAAGAATTTTCATGAAAAAATAGGGCAAACTTTAACCCAAGTGAGAAGAATCATTTATTCACAATGTATTTCATTTTATCGTAGAAGTGCGAGGGGCTGGTACTCTCATTACATAAATCGCACCATCACATCTCGTTACCATCAACTCATCGATTCCAAAATTCAGTTAGAGATAACACCCATTGTCAACCATTACTCAAGTTTTCACGATTTAGTTGATACCATTAGTAAGAGAACTGTATACAAGGAAAATTGTGTCCTCCATTTTATTTTCGCCCTATAATAAGAGGCCGAATTTAAGGCATATAGAGGTACGATACTCTAATTGGGGTTGTTTTGATAACAGAAAAATGAAATACCACTAATAAGTTGGCCGAAGACGCACGTCTTCCACATTGTTCGGGACCACACATTTTTATGGCGAGTTATATGAGACATTAAAAAAAAAATCAAATTTTAGAGGTCTAAAAATATGTAAGATTTGGAAGTACATGTACATATAATTTCTAGCTTTTCCACGATATTGTTTAATTAAACCCCTATTAACTTAAGACTTGGCTAACTGATTCATATACAAAGGATTATTGAACAAAATAAACCATTTTCCGATCTTGATTGAAAACTTAAAATGTCCGAGTCGACATCTTTTGGCCTTATTATTAATTATGACGTCACTATTAAAAGACGCAATTCTATTGAGAAGTAAAGATGAAAAAGTGCACGAAAGTTGCCTACCTCGGATTTTTTTGTAATTTTGTCAGCCATTATGGATTTTGGAAAGTGTTCTATTCAGTAGAAGGTGAATTCAATACTGGGTGAATCACAAGTTTCATTTCTTGTCTGGGCAAAAATAAGACTGGGTGAATCCAAATCTGTATACAGTATATTAACTTTATTCTTCAATTTTTACATGTTTTATGCAATATCGTTGCCATTGCCATTCTACTGCTCTGTTCAGAAATATTTTTAACAGTTTACCTTGATTTGATTCAATGTAGGATTTGTTTGATTTCATTTAAATTTCCCCTCAGTTGTAATAATTATTGAACAATTTCCTATTATGACCGATGTTACATACCTTTAACACTTTGATTGTATAATGGAATGAAAATTTGACTTTCCATTGTCTCAAACCAATTTTAAATTTGAATTAGGATATGATTTTGAATAAAATTTGAATTTTTAAAAGCACATGATTGTTGGATTTAGTGCCAATTTACCAACTAACCCCCACCCCACCCCTTCTTTAATTTGTTAGTGCAGATGATTATGCATTTCATATGTACTCTATTGGCTGGAAATGCACACATAAACTACTGTTATACAGCTATACACGTTTTAGCATGTTTAGAGAAGCAAAGTTTGGACACTTCATTAATTTAAGGTGTGAATGTCTGTGACGATGAGCAATGCAATTTGATTTTGTTTCGATTTCAAAGCAAAAAAAAAAGGAATTGAAGTCATATATTATTTGTATGTATGCAAAGGAAAGCACTGTTGGTTATAGTCTATACTTGTTGTTTATGTGAAAGAAAATTATGCTAAACCAAAGCACCTGTTGAGAAGAATTACTCTGCTTAATTAGATGTTGTTGCCATGATAACAGAACTTTAATGCCTTGTTAACAGTTTGCCATATTTCATGTATTTATAAATGTGCGAAAGTTTTCGAAAAAACGGTCTTTCTTCGGAAAATTCAATTTTGAGTTCATATTTGTGCTTCCACGTAGCTTGTTAATAGATTTATGGGACAATTTGAGCTTTCATTGATTTTATGAAATTTTTATCTCATTTTTTTTTTCAAATTGTTGAGCATCAATCGTAAAAGTTTCACAAGTTGACTCTAGATTCGGTACCCCTTCTTTCTCCTCCATCAAATAAAAACAAACAAACCCTCAAATAAAGATATTTTTTGGTTCTTGATTTTTATCAAATGCAAAAACAACAAGACAAAATCTATCCAAACAACAATTATAGTATACACAGTTTATTTGTGTATGTCAGTGTTTATGGGCTTTATTCTAATTTTAGTCTCGAAACTTTAGAACCATATACTGTAAACGTAGAAAATTTTCGCGGGGGGGGGGGGGGGGGGGGGGGTGGGGGGTGGGGGGGGGGGGGTATTTTTCGCGAATCGATAGACATTGCGAAAATATCCCCACTGCATTCTTACAATGGGAAAGACATTTCTATCGTGAATATTTCCCCCGTGCGTATTGTCTTGATGTTGGAATCGCGAAATTTTCCCCCAGGGAATATAACCACGTTTACAGTATTGAACAACATCTTGGAACCTCTGCTATACAGCAAGGTGTACATTATTTGGCTTTTAGAATGAATATAATTTTTTTTATTAAGAAAATTCTAGTTTATGTGAATGGTCTTTGTACAATCCATATAGGTCAAGCCTCAAGGTACATTTAATGAAAGAAAAGGGAAAATAAAAGTGTTGGTCTCACTTGTTTTTAGTCACTCTCATATTTAATATTATCTTTTCTCTAATGGCTTTTGTTAGTTGATATACCTCATTACTTTGAATTATTTACTTTTACAAATTTATGTCTTATTTTAGAAGTGCTATTATATATTTTACATGCTTTTACCCTACAGGCACCTGTATCTAAGGAATTGGTTACAGTTGCATAATATGATGATTATTGCATTATGCTGTCTTTGGAAATGAATATGTCAGAGTTAGTTAGAAATCTTGATAAAATGACAAGAAAAATGATCGATTAGGCATAAATTGCATGAAAATCAATGAAATTCTATTAAAGTTCATGAAATTCTATGAAAAATTAATGAAGCTGTGAGAAAGTTCATGATGTTCTTGGAGAAAATTCATTCAATACATGTTTCAGTCCGTGTTAAGTCAGTGTTGACAAAATCTGATTTACATAAAATTTGCATATTTAACCTAATTTACATATTTAAGCTAATTTACATATTTAACCTTATTTACATGTGCCTGTTGTTTATCCTACATTCCAGTATTGTGACTTCCAGGTTAATGAATTTTAGTCATTTTCTGATCAGTCATTATCTGATAAAACATTCATTCATTTATGTTTTAATGAATTCTCATGAATATTCATGTCTCATTTAATGAATTCTAATGAATATTAATGTGTTATTTAATGAATTCTTATGAATACAAATGTATCTCATCTTATTAATTCTCTTGAAATTCATACTGTTACTCAGTAAATGATCATGTCTTATTTAATGAATGTTCAATAATTCTAATTGTTATGTCTTATTGAATGAATTCATGCATTCATTTAATGATCTCCCTGCTGTCATCACATTCTCATGAATAATTCATGAGATGCAATACAGAGGTGTGATATTCATTATCTTTGATCTTTTAACTAGCTGTTCTGCTTGAATTAGACAAAACATAGAATATAGTCTTGGTTTTTATCAGAAAATTGAAAACAATGCAAGATATGACATTGAACAGATTTAAGATTGGTTTTCTTAGAATCTTATGATCACTGAAAATGTTGATTGTTTCATATCATTATGGTCATGAATATTCATACACTTTCTTCATGAATATTAATGAGTTTAGTGTGAGAGAAATCTATATGTGATTGTGATTAAGGATATGCAAGCAAATTGTTGTGAAGTGAAATCATTAAATCATTAAGAACTATGTATATGTCAAGTCTGTTATACTAATGAGGCCGGGGTTAGCGCAGTGGTAACACGCTCGCTTCTTTCCTTTAAGGTCCCGGGTTCAAATCCCAGATTCGGCAAAGGGTTTTATGTGGGAGGGTAGGTAGTCCCCCACCTACGCCTTGACAGGGGTTTCCTCTCCAGGTACTCCTGATTCCTCCTGCTATTTGGACACCCTCACGCCAACATCTGAGCCAACATGATTTTTGTAACTTGTTTGTTAAACGTTGTAAAATAAATAAAGTTTAAATTTAACTAATGAATATGTAATATACACCTAAAAATCAAACTACTTACTATGCCATAATCAAATTACAGATTCGGCAAAGGGTTTTATCAAGTGATTGGTGAAGGAGTTTGCTTCAGCGCAAAGTATGTCTCTAACGCACCGATGCTTTCAATATTCATTTAAAGATAAGTTTGTATATACCATGGTCCCTTTGACTACTGATGCCTTACATTGAAAAAGATTTATACAAGATTTCTATGTCCCGTGCAGGGTTTGTGGTCACAATATTTTGGCATGTCGGATGCCGCCCGAAGGCAATTATGATGTACATTATTATCCCCTCTACATGTTCCTTTCATGTCTTTCGGTACATTTTGGGAAATAATAATTTGCACACTTTTTGGCCATATAAGGTACTAAAAACTATATATTTTCTCAAAGGTAATGATGCCCTGAGTACAGATATAAGACTCCTAGGTCTTAAAAATCAAAGGGGAAAAACTCTTGTACAGCTTTGTCATTTTGCATAGGTTATATAGAGAAAATAGACAATTTAAATGCTTCACCAGTTATTCCCCTTTATATTTCTGACCCCAAAATCATTATTTTTGAGCAGTGGGCATTATAACCTTTCAGCAAATATATAGTTTATAGTACCTTACCAGGCATGGGAAAATGCCCTATTGTACAACGGATACCTTAAATGATGCTATTGAATTTGAAGACGTTTAACATTTTAAATGTTGGTTGTTCCTTTACTAGCGTTGCCCTCTTTTAAGCGATTGTAGAGTAGATTTTCTGTGGTTAGTTGATATCGTGTGTGAATGTTTGTGCTTATTGGAGGATGGTTGTATCGGGGTCTTAACTTAATATTAATTTTAAACTATGTGATAACTGTTGGCTGAATAATTATATTCAATTATCAACTTCATCACGACGAAGTACCCGAAACGTGCATGTCTGGTCCATGCTGCAAATTTATCTGTTCTTAATTGATGTTATGAATGTGAAGACGTGTAATATGTGTACCACTTGGTGAGTGTCACTGCTGGTGGACCAAGAGTCCCCGAGGACACATGTAGCCAAGTACGATCAACTTCGGTTGATCGTTTCTATAAACGCATTCGAAAATTTCTGTTCACAATTTTTTTTTTTTCGAAATGTTTGAAAAGTGTGTCATGTAGCATCATTCCCACCCTTCCTGCTACGTCTTTCTGTATTTTTTGACATAAATATTACAGTCTTTGGCTATATTTCACTGTTTGGATTGAGGATCACTGACAAGGGTTAAATACCCAAAACGTGCATGTCTGGTCCATGCTGCAAAGGAGAAGGTTCGGTAAGCTGGCAAATTGGTCCTATTTTTCAAGTGATTCAGATGTCGATTATATTCAATTTCAAAGATGTCGATTTCAAAGCATTCGGTACAAATCAATGAAAAGAAGTATGGCGCGTAAGGCAAACCAAAATAATTCCTACAGTAAAAGATGGCTATGCAATTTATCTTTCTATCTATATAAAATTTATTTTTGTTGAGGGTACGCGCCCATGTTAATCTAAAAGAAATTTGCCTAGCATACGGTGGTTTTGACTTCATTTTCCGTTATTCAGAGGAAGTTATGTATGACGTCATACCTTACGCACGTGACTTAACAACTACTTGGTTTAAACAGTATTTATTCATTAACTTACAATTTGTTTGAAATATGAACCTAATGTATCCGCACAGATTCTAATGAAATATTAGAGATAGGAAATCATGATTTTCATAAAGTTATTTTTTTACGAAAAATACAGGGCCAATTATATGCTATGAATTGGAAGATGTGTTACATTTGAATTAGTCCGGCAGATTCTGACCAAAAATGGGCCTAATTGTTCATTTCGTGATAATAGCATGAAATTTGGTACACACACTCACTAAGACCCATCTTGAAGATTTAGCTATGGTGCCATCTCAGTTTCAGTCTAAAAAGGGATATTTTGGGGTAAAAATATTATTTTGACTCAAAAATCACTAAAAATTGGGAAAAGGCTATAGTTAATTCATAAATTGATATTTTCCTCCCATTTTTTCTTATTTTTGTCATTAAGACCCGTTTGAAATAGTATGATATTGAAACATCTTGATTTCAGTGTATAAGATAATATTTTTGGGTAAAAACATAGCTTTTTGCTCAAAAATCACCAAAAAATGGAAAAAGGCTATAACTCATTGAATGAATGTAAACTTTTTGAAAGTTCTTTCATAATATTATCCTGAAGTGACCTTTTTAAGAATCATGTATAGTGCGATCTTAATTTCAATGAGCAAAGAGATATTGATTTTGGGTAAAAATGGTGTTTTTGATCAGAAATCTCTAAAAACCGGAAGAAGGATTTTAGTCATTGACTCTTCCATATTTTGTTAATTCTTTCATTGTATTTCATCCTTACAACTAATCTGAAATAGTAAGCAATGATGTTTCTTTGGTTTTAAGGTATAATGGATTATTTTGGGGTGAAAATGTTAAATTTTGCTAAAAAATCACCGAAAAATGGAAAAAGGCAATAAGTCATAAATTTGTTAATTTTTTGGAAGTAACCTTCATAATATTATCCTGAAGTACACATTTGGAGAATTAGCTATAGTGCCATCTTATTATTAATGATCGAAGACACATTTTTGGGGTAAAAATAGTGTTTAGGATTAAAAATCTCTAAAAACTGGAAAGGGCTTATATTCATTGATTCATTCATATTTTGTTCATTTTAGATCATATTTCATCCTTACAACTAACTAATAATGAGCAATGATGTTACTTTGACTTTAAAGTATAACGGAATATTTTTTGGGTAAAAATGTTGTGTTTTGCACTAAAATCCCGAGGAAATGGGAAAAGGCTTTAAAGCCTTAAGTGATGGTCATCTTAACAAGTTTTTTTAAACCTTTTCCTTAAGAAAAAAATTTGGAGAAATACATTGTACAGTATCTTAATTTCCGTTTGTAAAGCCATGTTGGTTTTGTGTAAAATGGGGTTTTTCAGCCTTAAAGTCACTGAAATTTGGAAAAAAAGCTTTTGTAGTCATATATTAATTGATGATGGAGCCATCCTAATGTCAGTGTATCAAGGAATGTTTTTGTTAAAAAGTTAAGTTTTGTTGTTTGGAAGCACTTGAGGATGGGTATAACTCATTAATTCATTTATAATATAAAAATCATAGTATAATTGTTTTTTTTTAAGATCACCTTAATTTCTGTCTGCAATGAAATATTTGGTCGAATTGGCTAAAAAAATATTTTTGTGAATCAAATCAGGAAAGGTTTCCTATTATTTAATGACATTTAAGTGATCAAATGGAATGAGCCAGAAGAGATTGCTTTGGTTATTTCGATATTTTTGGGGGGTAATATCTTAATTGTTCTTCAAAAATTGCTGATTTCTTGAAAATCTTTATTACTATCAAATTCTATATCTTTATTGTAGTCACATATTCAAAAATGTTCTGGGGTATATCATAGTTTGTCCTTGTAGGTTAAGATACAAAAATATATTCCTTATTAATTTGAACGATATTTTGGGGCAATTTTTTTTTACAGAAAACAGGACAGTATAAAAGAAATTATCATTTTTAAAATTCTTTATTTCCTATTTAGCTTGTTTTTTCTTACTTATTCATCATTTTTCTTTTGTGAAATATTGTTATATTTTGGGTAAAATACATAAACATAAGGTCACAAAGCAAGCATTTGTCTTTCAAAAGCTAGCAATACATAACTTCTAAATAAGTTTTATTGCATTTTTAGTTTTATTTTTACCCAAAATGTAACAATACTTAATAAGATTAGAATAGAATGATTAGAATATTAAATAGGAATAAACAATTTGATAGAAAATAAAGATAATAAAAGTGAAAATTTGAAAATGATTCTTTTTATACTATAATAGTAGTTGTTTTCAGCTATTTCAATATATAAAACATACTTTTTGCCCCAAAATATCATTCATATTAACAAGAGATACCTTAGATTCATAAAACTCACTATGGCAAACTATGATATACCCCAGAACACTTTTGAATATAGTCAGTAACGTAGCATTTCAAAGTAATAAAGATCTCCCAGAAATCAGTGATTTTTAAATAAAAATGAATATTTTACCCCCAAAATTGCAAAACAATCTCTTCTGACTCATTTCACTTGATCACTGAAATGCCATTAAATTATAGGAAACCTCTACTGTTTTCATTCATTAAGATATATAAATTTTAAAAATAATTCACAAAAATATGTAATTTTTTTATAGGAGACAATAGTACTATCAAAGCTAAGATGTTTCAATTTGGGAGCTTAAAAGACATATTAATTGTTTTATCAAAATAAGTGGTTTTTGCTCAAAAATACATTTTTACCCCAAAATGTTGAATGAAATGAGCTATTATTTTGCATTTTACTTTCATTTGATCAGATCATTTACTTTCTTAATTAGATTTGCTTTAAATCTATATATTATTAGATAAGACAACAGACTTAAAAAGTTTTTTTTTCAGAAATATGTTGTTTTTAAACGAAAAACAGGTATTTGCCCAAAATTAAGTAGCAGATATATCATGTTTGTTTCATACAATTTTAAAATTTACGGATAACCTCCATAATGACACTTTAAAGTACGTTCCTTTTATCATTTTGAAAATTCCTAGAAATTCAATAAAAAAATTTCTCCAGAAATAAGCGATTTTTGTTCATAACCCCCCCCCCCCCCCAGGGACAATTTAATTATGAATGAAAATGCCAGTAAAACATATTCAATCTGAAAAAGTGAAAAAAAATCATAATAGAAAATAGACTTCAATTATTTATTTCATAATGCATAAGGGTTCTTGTTTAAATTGATATACAAAAATTCTAATTTTCTAATTGAAAACACAGGTTTCTGTATAAAAAACAAAAATTTCGAGGATTTTTCAAAATATTAAAAATGTAAATATATATGTCATTTGAAAGAAGAGACCTTGAAAATGCTTTGTAAATTATCATTGAACGGTCATATGCAATGCTAAGTAGTGAAAAGCAGGAAAAATTTAGATGTCGTCTAATTTCTGTGAAATTTTGCAAAAATTCGATGTTTTTACCCCAAAATACATAGAAAAAGTAGGATTTGGAACTAAAAACTTATAACATCTGAAAGAGCACCAAAAGTAATATATACTCATATTTACCAAATTTTTTAAATCATCATCCATACAAATGTTATACATTTTTTCCTATTTTCAGTGATTTTCGAGTAAAAAACAAGATTCCCCCCCAAATAAAATATCTGTCTTAGCTACCTTTTATTCGTTGTAAGCATACATTTTCAAACACAAAAGGAATATCGGAATATATGGGTATGGTTTATTCACCTTGGATGATACCAATGACCTCAAATTTTGGGGTCTGGTACAAAACCTTTTTCCGGTTTTTAGAGATTTCGGGGCCAAAAACACTATTTTTACCCAAATCAATGTGTCTTTGCTAATTGAAATTAAACTGGCACTATAGCTAATTCTCCAAAAAGGTATTTAGGATAATATTATGACAGAACCTCCAAAAAAATTACATCTATTCACGAGTTATTGCCTTATTCCATTTTCCGGTGATTTCTGAGCAAAAAATCAACGTTTTTACCCAAAATAGACCTTGATTCACCGAAATCAAGTTGATTCAATACCTTACTATATCAAATGGGTCTTACTGATAAGAATAAGGAAAAGATTGGGAACAATATCAATATATAAATGAGTTATAGCCTTTTCCCTATTTTTAGTGATTTTTGAGTCAAAAAACCATTTTTACCCCAAAATATCCCTTTTTAGACTAAAACTGGGATGGCACCATAGCTAAATCTTCAAGATGGGTCTTAATGAATATGTGAACCAACTTTCATGCTTTTATCAAAAAGTGAACGATTGATGCAAGAATCTGCTGGACTAAATCATGTAAATACAAATTAAATAGCAATGGATCGTACTGAATCCGGATAAGCGCATGTGATCCGGATAACTACAGCATTTGCTACTGGCGTGTCAGACGGCTGTCCTAGGTCGGCACCGATCGCCAATTGGTGTACATCCAGGATAACCACACCGTCTGCTATTAACGTGGCAGATGGCCGTCCTAAGTCGGCACCGGTTGCCCATTGGTCTCGTTGGTTTATGTGTGGTCTTTTATGTTTAATGTTTCTATGGTGTGAGTTGGTGTTCCTTGTCCCATTTGCGTCTCTTTCTGTGGGTGTCTGTTCTGTGTTTTTTTGCATTGGGTAATTTGGGGTTTTGCTGTGGGTGCTGCAACCTACTGTTGTTGGAGATCCCCTCCTTTCATTCATGTACATGTAGTTGGTTTATGTGTAGTCTTTTTGTGTCATGGCTCTATATCGTATTTGATGTTCCTTGTCCCTTTTACGTCTCTTGTTGTGCTGTTCATATCTCTTTCCATTATCATCAATCCTCAGTCTAATTTCAGTCAAAGACGTCGCATTATTATGGTCAAGTGGTGTCCTACCTTGACGCCGAGGTAGGTCACTAAATTTTCAAACGTCAAAAAGTACACAGAAAACGTTACGAAATGGTTCTCGGCATGATAAATTCGTTATAGGGTTTATTCCTGTCAGACTTCCTACTCAAAGTATGTATGTAAATATATAGGGGTTCGGCCTTCGGCCTCACCTCCACAAATTTACACAACTACTTTGAGTGGGAAGTATGACAGGAACAAACCCTATAACTAATAAAGGTGTTTGGTATTCTACCACAGAATCTTATTGGAGATACCCTACGATCAACAGAGGACATACCATATACAAGCCATCCGCATTTTATGTGTAAACACTGATTCAAATAGACAAGATAAAACATGAATATATATACATACACTGGGGACGATTAATATACACCCGAAACCAGCATTTGATAGTCATCCGCTATACAATGATTTGCTTAACCTGATTACGTGCGCGTTTCCCCGTCCCCTCTTATCCATGTACTCAGGTGTCGAGACCTCTTTGTAATTGGAGAAGTGGGAGGGATGTGCACACGTAATCAGTATAACAACACTATTTTCCACTTAACTGACAGATGGCCGTCCTATGTCGGCACCGATTGCCCATTGGGCGTGTTGGTTTATGTCTTGTATTTAGTGTTTTGATGTTTCTTGTCCCTTTTGAGTCTCTTGCTGTGTATGTCTCAGTTATTTTCCTTGGTGCATTTTGGTGTTTTGTTGTGGTTGCTGCAACCGAGTCTCGTTTGAGATCCATTTACCTTTCATTTCATTTTACTACCTCTGAGTAATCGCAAAAGTAGGAGAGTTGTGCAAATTTAATGCGGATAACCACACCATTTGATACTGGCATGGCAGGTGGCCGTCGTCAGTCGGCACCGATTGCTCATTGGTCTTGTTTGTTTATGTGTTGTCTTTTAGTGTGTTTAACGTTTCAATGTTGTGTTTCGGTGTTTCTTGTCTCGTTTGCGTCTCTTTCTGTGTGTGACGGGAACACATTATGTTAGGCTATTTTGATACCCCTATTTTTATAGTAAAGTACCCCCTTTTGTATTGATCTACCTGTATAATTTACCTGAGCTCAGATTTAACAGATTTATCGTATATATCTCTCGATAAGGATTTAAATGGTCGTCACGGTACTATATTTAGATTGTCAGGTGATCCGTCGAGTATATAAGGCGCAACATTGAGCTTGTTAGCCGGGGAGCTACCTATATTGCCGAAGGCAATCAGCTCTCCCTCTTTCTTTCTCTCTCTAGCCATGGCTTCGGTTGGGTTCTGAAAACTATGGGCAGGGGGTAGATATTCGGACTTAGACTAAATATTATCTCTATTTATGTACGTTTTCTGTTATATTTGACTGATCTATGTTGTTTTTATTAAAGTATCTAAATGTTATCCGTTTTGCTAGTCTTCTTTCATGTTAGTCTGTCATGTAAGGTGTTGGCTACAATATAGAAATCCTTCGGACCTGAAGACAGGCGCCCGCCCCTACCGGGTCCTGTTACAAAATTGGCGAGCTTGCCAGGATTTCTGTCACTTGTAGTCATCATTCGGACAGATTTTCATGATAGAAGTTTGGGTTTTGTATAATGTGTAGTGTATGAACTTCGTTTTCTTTGGATACGTTTATGATTTAGTGAGTGTAAACCGAAGTATTTACCTGCGTAAGAAAATCAGTCAAGTGTATACGATACACCTGTACAAAGTTGTTTATGTACTCACCATACAGGTAAACTGTCAGATAATCACTGGAGCGTAGTTGTAATCTGTGATCATGTAATCGTTAGTCGAGAAAGAAATTTCAAACACTCTCGTAAAGAAGATTTGGTTAACTTTTTTTAAAATTTTTATTTTAGTTTGTATTTTCTTTAAAACATGGGTTATACGTTGTTAACTTTGAAATTTTAGATTGGTAAGGTTGTCTGCCTAGTTCTTGGTTTACTTGTGAAGTTTGAATCTTCGTTGGTTATTTTAGATCTGCGTTTTCTTGTCATTTATTGGTGGCATGTAAGGCATCAGTGGGATGATGCATTGTCAAATAATGATGAGTTTTCTGATCATGTATTGGTGGCATGTTAGGCGTCAGTGGGATGACGCATTGTCAAATACTGATGGGTTATATTCGTGTTTTGGTTATCATGGCTTTTGAGATTCATGGATTGATTTTGTCTATGGCGTATTGGAGTAAGATTTTTATGTTCAGACATTGGGGTTCTGTAGTGGATAAATCTTTGTATATGCATAGTCAAACTGTTTATAGATGCTCATGGGTATAAATGGCTGAGTCTACAATGATTTTTGAAGAATCTTTCTTCACATTAAATTGTTTATTGATTACGAAACTTTCGACTTTACGCATGTTGTGAATTTGATATCGAGTTTGGTTGAAAAATCCTTTTGGTCATATTTTTATTATTCTTATTTGGTAGATACATTCAGTTGAAATTAGTGCAATATATACATGTTTTCTACGTTTGTATTGTCCGGTATTACAGCTACATAGAGGCGTTTACCTCTTACTGTAATACCATGTATTGTGTGTTTGTTATGTCATATACGATGGTGATGCTTGGATGATGTCGGCCTGAGACGATGGTGTCACCGATACCTGAGATGATGATATAACTAGTGTCAACTGAGATGACGTACATGTCTCAATATGCAGTGTGATTGCATTGGAACCATGAAGACAGACTTTTAAGAAATATAAGTACTTTTGTTATTCTGTTATTCTGTCATTGAAAATAACGACTTTGAATTCTGGCTTTTGACATTTTGTGAATCATTTTGGTAACGTACTGAGTTCAAATATTCTCTTAGTTTTGATAATTTCATTTACACATGCTTTGATCTATTTCAGAAGAATGATGCAGCCTTATGATGGTACACCTATTGCGTTTCAATTTGTGAAGGGAAGGAGTGATGTATAACCATTGAAGCAATGCAATTCGTTTGTGATGAAAGAATTCCGTAACAAAGTGAGACTGGTGTACGTTGGTTCTGTCTAGCAGTATGATTGATTGTTCTCAATGTCACCAGATTGGAGACGAGACAGTCAGTCAATGTGTAACAATAACGTTCAAAATAGTCAATCTGAGACCTTTGAGATTGTTACGTACAGTTAATATTTACTACAGTTAGTCAAGCTGAGATGTTAGAGTTCTTACTAGAAGATGATGATGTGGCTTTCTGACGATGACGACTGATGTTGGACTTGAGGAAGTCCAGGTGGATGATTACTCAGTGTCGCGGGAGGAGGATGATCACATTTTCGAACGGAACTATGCGTTTCTACACGGACAACTGGATGTGATTACAGAATCATGGACTGAACCGTGGATGAAATATGCTGAACATTTTGAAATTTTGCATGAACTCTTCTCTTTCAGAATTTTGAATCGTGAATGTTTTATTATCGTGCTTTCTTTTCAGGATGTGAACTCTGTTGTTATAAATTCTTGGAACTTTGGACTTTGTATTGCTTGATTTGTGATTAACATAATGTGTTCATGTAATTCTAATTTTTTTAATTAAAATATTTGCCAATATTTTAAGTTTTAAGAAGGGAGGAGTGTGACGGGAACACATTATGTTAGGCTATTTTGATACCCCTATTTTTATAGTAAAGTACCCCCTTTTGTATTGATCTACCTGTATAATTTACCTGAGCTCAGATTTAACAGATTTATCGTATATATCTCTCGATAAGGATTTAAATGGTCGTCACGGTACTATATTTAGATTGTCAGGTGATCCGTCGAGTATATAAGGCGCAACATTGAGCTTGTTAGCCGGGGAGCTACCTATATTGCCGAAGGCAATCAGCTCTCCCTCTTTCTTTCTCTCTCTAGCCATGGCTTAGGTTGGGTTCTGAAAACTATGGGCAGGGGGTAGATATTCGGACTTAGACTAAATATTATCTCTATTTATGTACGTTTTCTGTTATATTTGACTGATCTATGTTGTTTTTATTAAAGTATCTAAATGTTATCCGTTTTGCTAGTCTTCTTTCATGTTAGTCTGTCATGTAAGGTGTTGGCTACAATATAGAAATCCTTCGGACCTGAAAACAGGCGCCCGCCCCTACCGGGTCCTGTTACATGTGCATGTATACTCTATTTTACATGGGTTGTTTTGGTCTTTTGCTGAAAGTGCTATGACGGGGTGTTGTCGGAGACCCCTTCTTTTCAGTTAAGAAAGGAGGGGATCTCCTACCATACTCGGTTGCAGCATCTACAGCAAAGCACCTGATGCAAAAACACAACAGACTAGTACAAAAGAGACACAAAAGAGACATACATGTGTGATACAGGAACACTATATACAAAAGACTACACATAAACCAACGTGACCAATGAACAATCGGTGCTGACTTTGTGCGGCCATCTGCCATGCCAGTAGCAAATGGTGTGGTTACCCAAAGGTTTCGAAGAACGCACAAAGAAGTGTTAATTAAAATGCACTTTTGTTGTCACTCCAAGGCTAACTTGTTTGGTAACTCTTGATTCAAGACGAAAAAAAATATTTGATATCCAAGTACATGTACTATGATATGGGTATATAATTCTTCTCCAGTTTTGCTCGTACCCTGTGAGTATGGCAATGCAATGTGGACAAAGGTGTTTTGTAATATTAGAAATTCATTTTCTAATATTTGAAATTCATTTCTTTATATTCGATATTCATTTTCTTATATTTGAAATCCATTTTGTATATTAGAAATTACTTTCTAATATTAAAAATTCATTTTCTAATATTTGAAATTCATTTTCTAATATTTGATAACAGAAGCAATTTCTTATATTAGAAAATGAATTTCTAATATAAGGAAATGAATTTCTAATATTAGAAAATGAATTTCTATTATTAGAAAATGAATTTCAAATATTAGAAAATGAATTTCAAATATTAGTTGTTTTTTTTTTTATACATTGGCTTGCCATATGTGAGGCAGCCTATGTGAGTTAAAGAAGATCCTGACGATAATCTCAACAGCACTCACAATAGAGCACCAAAATGAGCATCGACGGACCTCCAACAAGCTACAGACGGGACCAGGTGCCCGGGAGGAGTAAGCATCCCCTGTTGGCTAGCCGCACCCGCCGTCGATGTTCACGCACGAAAATGAAAAAAAGATATATATATAAATACATGCACTGTCTGAGGCCACGTCTATATAGAAAGTGCTATGGCGACAATGTCAGTGGAAAATATTCAAAACACTTACTGTCAAAGCCCTCGCGGGGAACTTTTTTACGAGCTCCACACGGCAAAGGGCATAAGTGTGACACAAATGAGTTACAGAAGATCCTGACGATAATCTCTACAGCACTCACAATAGAGCACCAAATTGAGCATCGACGGACCCCCAACAAGCTAGAGGTGGGACCAGGTGCCCGGGAGGAGTAAGCATCCCCTGTTGGCTAGCCGCACCCGCCGTCGATGTTCACGCACGAAAATGAAAAAAAATATATATATAACATGCACTGTCTGAGGCCACGTCTATATAGAAAGTGCTATGGCGACAATGTCAGGGAAAAATATTCAAAACACGTACTGTCAAACCCCTCGCGGGGAACTCTTTTACGAGCTCCACACGGCAAAGGGCATATGTGTGACACAAATGAGTTAAAGAAGATTCTGACGATAATCTCAACAGCACTCACAATAGAGCACCAAATTGAGCATCGACGGACCCCCAACAAGCTAGAGGTGGGACCAGGTGCCCGGGAGGAGTAAGCATTCCCTGTTGGCTAGCCGCACCCGCCGTCGATGTTCACGCACGAAAATGAAAAAAGATATATATATAAATACATGCACTGTCTGAGGCCACGTCTATATAGAAAGTGCTATGGCGACAATGTCAGTGGAAAATATTCAAAACACTTACTGTCAAAGCCCTCGCGGGGAACTTTTTTACGAGCTCCACACGGCAAAGGGCATAAGTGTGACACAAATGAGTTAAAGAAGATCCTGACGATAATCTCTACAGCACTCACAATAGAGCACCAAATTGAGCATCGACGGACCCCCAACAAGCTAGAGGTGGGACCAGGTGCCCGGGAGGAGTAAGCATTCCCTGTTGGCTAGCCGCACCCGCCGTCGATGTTCATGCACGAAAATGAAAAAAAATATATATATAACATGCACTGTCTGAGGCCACGTCTATATAGAAAGTGCTATGGCGACAATGTCAGGGAAAAATATTCAAAACACGTACTGTCAAACCCCTCGCGGGGAACTTTTTTACGAAGTCCACACGGCAAAGGGCATATGTGTGACACAAATGAGTTAAAGAAGATTCTGACGATAATCTCTACAGCACTCACAATAGAGCACCAAATTGAGCATCGACGGACCCCCAACAAGCTAGAGGTGGGACCAGGTGCCCGGGAGGAGTAAGCATCCCCTGTTGGCAAGCCGCACCCCCCGTCGATGTTCACGCACGAAAATGGAAAAAAATATATATATATAAATACATGCACTGTCTGAGGCCACGTCTATATAGAAAGTGCTATGGCGACAATGTCAGGGAAAAATATTGAAAACACGTACTGTCAAACCCCTCGCGGCGAACTTTTTTACGAGCTCCACACGGCAAAGGGCATAAGTGTGACACAAATGAGTTAAAGAAGATCTTCTACGCTTTCGAAGAATTGCCGAACATTATCAAATTTCCTTAAATTTCTAAAACGTGGGTCCTGTTACATCTGGTCCCACCTCTAGCCTGCTAGGGGTCCGTCGATGCTTAATTTTGTGCTCTATTGTGAGTGCTGTTGAGATAATCGTCAGGATCTTCTTTAACTCATCATATCCCACCCATATTTTCGCTACATTTTTGACATAATACCTTTCACACTCTTCAATTGGTAATATAACATTGTTTAGATTTGAGGATCACTGACGAGGGTTAAGTACCCGAAACGTGCATGCCTGGTCCATGCTGCAAATTTACCTGCTCTTTGATGATGCCATTGAATTTGAAGACGTTTAACATTTGTTTTGATTTACGTATTTCACACATATCACTGAAGAACCGTAAACTACAATTGTCTATATTGAAATATATATATGTTCTATTATGAGATTTCAGTGCATCGTATGTGCATTTCAACAAGTTATGTCTCATCATGTTCAATGCCGAATAAAGCAGAAATCCATATAATACAAAATCATGAGTCTAAACTTAACTTAGAAAAGTTAAAGTTAAAGTTCCCCTCGATGGGTTTGACAGTAAGTGTTTTGGATATACTTCCCTAACATTGTCGCCATAGCACTTTCTATAAAGACACAACGTCAGACAGTGCATGAATTTTATATATTTTCATTTCCATGCTTTATAAACATCGACGGCGGGTGCGGCTAGCCGACGGGGGATGTTTGCTTCTCCCGGGCACCTGGTCCCACCTCTAGCTTGCTAGGGGTCCGTCGATGTTTAATTTTGTGCTCTTTTGTGAGTGCTGTTGAGATTATCGTCAGGATCTTCTTTAACTCATTAGAATGTCTGCCAAAGTACCTAATAAGGACAGAACTCTGCTACCAAGGAGAAACCCCTTAGTTTTGGAAAATTTTCATGACAGATAATTTTTGTTAGAAACAATTTATCGTGCTGACCCTAAATAATGTTTCTAGATCTTAATATTAAGAAAGAAATGTAGTCCTGTATCATATGAATAATAATTGAACATGTTTAGTTACTTTTTATCTAAATAATTGAAAATGGAAAAGTACAAAGCTATAACTTGCATCTGGACCACATTCATGACTATTTGATTTGATGTGAAATCGGTTTTTGTTTTTCAATTACATTGTAATAATTACGCACTTTTTGTATATCATACAAGGAAACAATTTGTATATTTATTAACGCTGACATCTAAAAGGTATTCAGTTAAGTCTGTATTCCGTAGAGAAGCATAAAGAAGATGGTCAGAAAGTTATTGATATTTGTCTTAATTACAGCACTATTGGTTGACGGTAAGTCTCATAATTCTGGTAAGAAATACTAGCTATTGCTCCTACGGATGACCGTAGGTGACAGGTATAAATTGCAGTTTATCTGGCGGCCTCCACATCTCTTTAAGTCTCTTTCATTTGGCAGATGCAAAATAACCAGATGAAATGTAACACATAAATTAACTGGCGGCCATCAGATAATTTTGCAGCGGCCGCCAGATAGTTATTTGGCGGCCGACATGTAATAAAGTTGCGACTGCCACATAAATTAAGTGGCGGCCGCCAGATAAGTATGTGGTGGTCGCCAAATGATTAAGTGGTGGCCGCCAGATGATTATGTTGCGACCACCAGATAAATTCTGTCACATACTGTCTACCATACGGACGTCTGTTAATGAAAAATTCCGAACATATAGGAGTGACGGGCAAGGAAACTATTCTATTTCGTTCAAGAAGATCACGGGTGGTGCATTTTTGCAAGAGGCACATATGTTACTCTCAATTATTTTCAATAGTTTTGAATACACCTAGCAGTCCTGTTTGTCGTAAGGTTATCTGTTAAGGGGTTCCGTGTGATTCAAAATCTGCTACAGGAAAGTAAAGTCTGCTGTCTACAGTATGCAATAATAAACGTAGAATCACTTCGGCACTTAAAAAGTACGTATCACTGGTGAGGATTTACTATCCGAAACACGTGTATGGTGTATTAAAATTGGTTTGGAATTTTCACATTATAGAATTTTAAATATGGTATAAAAATACTGTAAACGTGGAAATTTTCGCGTGGGGTAATTTTCGCGTTTCTCGATAATCAATAGATATCACGAAAAATTTCCCCACGCGAAAATATCCCCACTGCATTCTTAGAATGGGAAATACATTTTTATCGCGAATATTTCCCCCCAAGCGTAATTTCTTGATGTTAGAATCGCGAAATTTTCCCCCAACGAAAATAACCACGTTTACAGTACCGTATATCTTCTAAAATGAAATGCTTGTCTTAAATGGTAATTTGACAAATTTATGTAAACAAATAACACATAGAGTAAAAAGAAATTATATCTCCTTGCAGATGATATGTGGGTTAACTGTTATACATGCCGTCTGCGCTGTACCGCCAACGGATGTAAATGTATAAGGGCACATGGATGTGAGTATATAACAAATCATGGCTTTGAACTGGCCTTTCACTCAATAATTATTATCAAGGGACGCATGAGAAGTCATATGGTTAAATTCTGAAAAAAAATATATAATTTCCTACTCTGCTAATTAAAGCTAAAGATAAGAACAAAACAATATTTAACCATTCTTTATAGTATACATTTATTAAATCTCTTAATGAAATAGAAGCAAATGCGAAATAAAATTGTCCTTTTCTTCATACATTTTTCTTTTTTCCAAATATATTTTTCATTTTCCCAAATATCTTTTTCATTTTCCTTAATATATTTTCAATTTTCCAAACATATTTTTCATTGTCATACATTCATCTTTTATTTTCCTAAAATGTTTCTCATTTTCCTCAATTCATTTCTAATTTTCTTAGATTTGTTTCTCATTTACCTAATTTTATTTCTCATTTTCCTAAATCTACTTCTCATTTTCCTAAATATACTTGTATTTCTTATTTTCCTAGATTTATTTTTCCTTTTTCCTAAAAATATTTTTCATTTTCCTAAACCTATTTCTCATTTTCCTCCATTTTTTTATCATTTGCCTAAATCTCTTTAAAATTATTATTTTCCTGAATAATTTTGGCTTTAAATACCACTGTGGAAGCTTGATCATCGAAAAATTCATGTCTGGATTACCGCATTTAGACAGTTTTGTCAACAAGGCTGCTCACGCTTTTCGTATGTTTTTTTAAATATAATAATCTGTATATCATACAATAGCACCAATTTAATTTGTCATTTCAGACAGGAAACGTCACATCCCTTTGCGTGCTCCAAGCCTCACCCGGAAAAAGCGATAGTAGACAGATTCTGATGTGTTATATTCAGTTAATTAGTTATTAAGTTCAGTTAATTCTTAACAGGAAATAAATCATTTCAAACATAGCAATCTATTTTTTTCTGTCCTTTGTGCATTTTATTTTGCGATTATCTCCAAAAAGCATAAACAATCACTGACACATTCTATGCTTCACTTAGAATGACACAATTACGGGAAAATATCAAACTTAAGCGACGTGGAAAGCTAACTAATTAAAGGTGTGTTGTTCCATCAGGTCAATGCTCCTGTTCACAAGTCTGTCACTGCCATGGTTGCCATTCATGATTGTGGCTTTAATTTGATTGAGCATCCACCTTATTCACCTGATCTTGCTCCGTCATACTTTCATCTATTCCCAAAACCGACAGCAGCTATTTCTGGCACCAACTGTCAGTGCGATGATGACGTCATACTTGCAATGGATAGCCTTCTGACCAGTCAAGATGTCTTTATAAAAGTGTATAAATACTAAAAGGGATTATGTAGAAGGATAATGCAAAATGTCTGATAAAATTCAAATCGTTCAACACCAGGCACCAATCAGCCCTCGTATACCGAGCATACATGGTCCCTAATTTATGAATAAGGTATCACAAACCATTTATCTAACTGCAAAGTGTTCACATAAACTGACACATGTGGGCGTCGATCTTCAAGAATCTAAATGCAACGTTATGTTTTCCGAATAGAAACGTCATCATTTCTGTAATGACTATTGTCAGCTCAAAACTTAAAAGGAGGACGACTTCCAATGAACAACTTAAAACTCATGAACAAATGAACTTAATGTTCACCTTTTCAATTTCCTGTTTCAGGTGTTTAGCTGTGATCACCACAGAGTCTTTCTATGAGAAATACTGGAACATTTCCCTTCATTTTTCAATCGAAATCATAGGAATAATTAATTGCATGGCTTTTTTGAGAATTGATCGAGACTATTTCGTGAGAATGTTAAACGTCTTCAAATTCAAAAGCATCATAAATTTAGGAAATATGTAGCAGAATAGGTGGGATATGATGCTACAGGACCAACAGTTTAGAAATGTTCTAAACAATGTAATATGGTCAAAGAGTGTGAAAATCATTATGTCCAAACACGTACCGAAATACGAAGCAGGATGGATGGGATATGATGCTACAGGACCCTCAGTTTAGAAATTTTCAAAACAATGTGATATGGTCAAAGAGTATGAAAATGATTATGTCCATACATGTACTGAAATACTTAGCAGGTTGGGTGGGATATGATGCTACAGGACCCGCAGTTTAGAAATTTTCTAAACAATGTAATATGGTCAGAGTATGAAAATTATTATGTCCAAACACGTACCGAAATACGTAGCAGGATGAATGGGATTTGATGCTACAGGACCCACAGTTTAGAAATTTTCTAAACAATGTAATATGGTCAAAGAGTGTGAAAATTATTATGTCCAAATAGGTACCGAAATACGTAGCAGAATGGTTGGGATATGATGCTACAGGACCCACAGTTTAGAAATGTTCTAAACAATGTAATATGGTCAAAGAGTGTGAAAATTATTATGTCCAAATATGTACCGAAATACGTAGCAGAATGGGTGGGATATGATGCTACAGGACCCACAGTTTAGAAATTTTCTAAACAATGTAATATGGTCAAAGAGTGTGAAAATTATTATGTCCAAATATGTACCGAAATACGTAGCAGAATGGATGGGATATAATGCTACAGGACCCACAGTTTATAAATATTTTTATTTTTACATCCTACTACATCCTTCTATATTTTTCGATATTTGGACACAATACTTTTCACAATCTTTGCCCATGATACATTGTTTTGATAGAGGATCACTGACGAGGGTTGAGTACCCGAAAAGTGCATCTCTGGTCCATGCTGCAAATTGATCCGTTCTTAATGATGCTATTGAATTTGAAGACGTTTAATATTTTCACCAACATATTTCCCAGCATTTTACAGTGACCAACACTGAAAACGGGAATTACTGACGGGACCGTTTCAACTCATCAAAGGAGATACCCTTTTACTTATTGTACTGGACTTATGTACAAAGGATGCGTACTATCTTTAAAATTGACCATTTTATCAATCTTGTCGGGGAGTTAAAATGTCACTTTCAACATCTTTTGGCGTTCTTTTTCATCAAGCAAGTGCTCTATAGATTTGTATTTTCTTTTTCTAAATGATAAGAATGATATTCATTATTTGAATCAATATTTTTGATTGATTTTTCCCTGACCAAATTTATGAAAAATAATTCTACATTCTAGATTTTAGAACAATTTTGAGTTATATTTTCAAAACAGATTAATGTGTCGCTGATATATGAGGCCTATCAATCACTGATTACTGAAAACTATCTTTTATTAGCAAACGTTTTATTTTCGCGCTATTTGCGAGGTCTTTCGATTTGCGAAAATAAAAAGTCACGAATATGTATAAACGTATGTAAACTAAATAATATTCCTATGAATTCGCGAAAATACAACGATGCGAACATGTCTCTTCACTCGTGATCAAGAACTTAAGACGCCGCGAATAAAAGATGTTATACTATTATTTGCCTAAGAAACAATTCTAGAGTGAAAATAACGACAATATTCAAACACATTTTGTTGGATTCGGGCTTTACGATATCAAAAGATAAAAATAATTAATTTGAACAATATACTTACAGACGTAATCTAATCATAAATATATCTGAAAAGTGAAGACCACCAGGAAAAGATGAAATGATGACATGTTCAATGATGACATGTTCAGTGAAAACGAGCATTTAAATTGAACATGTCATTCACAAAACACTCTAATATCATTGGAAGATCAACAAAAAGGGGAGGAAGCTTACTAACGGAAACTGCATCACAAGTTGTTTCAAAGAGAAAACTACGCACTGAGGTAAGTAATGTACAATTACATTTATAAACCCCATAAAATGTCTATTTCCTCGTATCATTAAAAATGAGGCATTCATATGGAAACTGATAAGACCAAGACACCTTTTTTGCCATATATATATATTGCTTTCCTGATGAAGACGGAAATAATTAAAATAAATAACTATTAATTTTTGTTAGGGAGAATGGCGTCTGTATGTGAATATAAATAGTGACAACTTCTTCGGTCCAGCATCTGCAATCTTGTACCTAATCAGACAAATTTGAAGATGGTGAACAAAGTAATGATTTTGGTCATAATTGCTGCACTATTTGTAGCTAGTAAGTACTTTTTAAAAATATATTTATTGATCTAATGTATTTCTGATTTTATATTGATGCTTTTTTAAAACTGATTTCGATAGTTCATATCTGTGTAGATTGAAATATTTCTTCCAGAGGGAAGGGACGATAACAAATGAAAACACAAATAGTCAATTACACAAATTTTCGGCGCCTTGGCTAACATATAAAAATGCAAACACTCAAATACACAATTTTTCGCCCCCTTGACAAGGGGCCGAAAATTTGTGCAATTGAGTGTTTGTGTTTTTATTTTTCATATCTGTATATTAAGGAAAGTATGTCTTTTTATGATCAGGAATGTGGAAATAATAGCCAAATGTCGATACGTCTTCGTGAGACAGTTGATCTTGAATTATCTCTACTAAGCATTACTAAAAATATTAATGTTGACATTGGCAATATCGATTTAAAAATAAATGAATATTTGAACTAAATGAGATAAAGAAGATCCGGACGACAATCTCAACAGCACTCACAATAAATCACCAAGTTGAGCATTAACGGAACCCTAGCAAGCTAGAGGTGAGACCAGGTAACCGGGAGGAGTAAACATCCCCTGTTTGGCTAGCTGCACCCGCGTGAATGTTCACGACGAAGAATACCCAATACAAAGACATTATTTCTTAATAATGATTTTCTGTAAAAGTGCTTATCATGGTATGTCATGGATTTTCATGAAACTTTCTGTTATTGTCATACTCAATATAAAAAAACGAAACAAATTATGATTATCTATATAAAGCACTGTTGTCATGGTAACGAGGATCACTTATTTGACAACCTCATAAAAGGTCAACTTATTTGACAACCTCATATAAATGAGAAAAACGACTTCATGCGACGTTCTGTTGCCATGGAAACAATTATCAGAACTTGTTGTTTTTAATACAAACGCTTTTAATTTAGTTCAAATCTAAAACCAATACCTATTTGGGGATGATAACAAAGGTAGATGTTGAATTTTAGTAAAGATATGTGAAAATTTGGTAATAACAAGATATATTTCTATGGCAATTTTTGGCCTGTTTTTGACTATTTTGAAGGCTGAAGAAACAGACTTTAGATCTTTGATGTCACATTAGCAAAATAAGTGTCCATTGATGGAAAAAATCAAGAACTAAAATCTATATAGAAATGCAAAATTGTGCCATAAATACTTATCAAAATTGTTGCTATAGCAACTTTGAATGACTGTCTTCGTATGCTGCATATCTAAAGTCATTGTTTTTCCATATTTGTGCGTTATAATTATTCATTAGTATACCTTTATACAAGGGAAAGGGAATGATCTCCAGCAAGACCACAGGGAAACAAACTCATAAGAAACAAACGAGGGATCTCCAACAACACCAGGTTACAGCACCCACAGCAAAACCCCAAAACACCCAATGCAAAAAAACACAGCAGACAAGCACAGAAAGAGACGCATAAAGGACATGGAACGTTAACGCACAACACAAAAAACATCAAACACAAAGGACTACACATAAACCAAAGAGACCAATGGGCAACCGGTGCCGAACTAGGACTGCCAACTGCTACGGAAACAGCAAATGACTAAACGACTAAGTTCTCGGTATAATCATGAAACCACGAATTATATTTTGTTTAACATAATCTTTGAGTATATGTAAGTGAAAATATTGTAAAAATTGTTATTTAGGAAATATGAGCATCTGAGTCCTTCGGGATGCTCTTCCTTAACAAGAGAAATAAAACATTAGTAGATGTGAAATCTCATCCATAATAAAAATAAACATCAAAGAAGTACCTAACAGTCAGATTATTCAATGAAATAATAATGCTTCATTCTCTTATTGAAGATGACGCCTTTACCCTTGGTTTAAGTCAGATTCAAGGATCTCGATGTACAGAGGGCAGATGCACATTCAGACAAACCAATAGCAAACGTAAGTGGATTTTTTTCTGTATAATACGTCTACTTTTTGTGTTTTATTTACGTATATTCCTCTCATTTTAAACACCTATTTATTATTTCATGTCCGAATCATTTAGCTTAAAACAAGCACTCTTCAAACGCAGCTCAAGAGAAGAAGTTGAACAGCTGAAGCATACAACGGTAAATTTTGATACTGCAGAGATTTTCAGCAAGACTATCCAGCATTGGCCACAGCGGGACACAACCCATAAAACAACAAATACAAAATTTGGACAAATACGAAAGTCAAAATTTCAAAATGCAAAATTTGAGATTGTTTTTAATTCCGGCTTGAAATAGCAGCTAAGTTTATCCAGTTTTGAAACTGTTGTCAGGTTTGAAAATGTCGTGCATTATGTACAATGTTATAAGTTCACTCCATTTTCAATATGTACATTGTTATTCAGCATCCAGATGTCCAAAAATCTACCGAAAGACGTAGCAGGATGGGTGGGATATGATGCTACAGGACCCAAATTTTAGAAATTTCAAGAAATTTTGATAACAGAAATTTTCAAATGTGTTGAAGATACGATCAACCGAAGTTGATCGAACTTGGCTACACGTGCCCTCAGGGTAACTAGATCGTGTGAACCAGCAGTGACACTCACCGATTGGTACTTATGTTCAAGGTCTTCAAATTCAAAAGCATCATTCAAGAACAGATTAATTTGCAGCGTGGAATCCATTCACATTTCGGGTACTTAACCCCCCTGAGTGATCCTCAATCTAAACAAAGCTATACGACCAAAGAGTGTGAAAATTAATATGTCCAAAAATATACCGAAAGACGCAGATGAATGGGTAGGACATGATGCTACATAACCCAAGTTTGAGAAATTTCAAGAAATTTTGATAACAGAAATTTTCAATTGCGTTGAAAAGACGATCAATCGAAGTTGATAAGACTTGGCAACATGTGCCCTCGGGGACTCCTGGTCCATCAGCGGTAACACTCACCAAGTGTTGCTAATGTTAAACGTCCTCGAATTCAAAAGCATCATTTAAGAACAGATCAATTTGCAGCATGAACCGGACATGCACGTACCGGGTATTTAACCTTCGTCTGTAATCCTCATTAATCTAAACAATGTTACACGGCCAAAAAGCGTGTGAAAATAATTATGTCCAAAAACATACCGAAAGACGTAGCAGGATGGGTGGGATATGATGATAACAGAAAATTTAATGTTCAAATGCGTTGAAGAGACTATAAAAGAAGATATGTAATTTTCCTTTCATTTCCTCCCTTACCGCTGTAGGAATAATATCTCTAATTGCAATCTGATTGGTCCCTTGTATCCTTTATAATCCTCTAAATTTTTTTATTTACAGCTTCAAATAGATAAAATTATGGTATATCTAATTTGCATAATCAAGTATACCTATCGGTATGTCTTTGTTGTCACAAATAGCTCGCGTATCTGGGACTATCACTGGTCAGTTGACGCCGCTTATATCACGCCTAGCAAGCTAAGATCACTCTGGTAATATATTTACTGCCACTTGGTTGAAAACCCCGGCCCTTAAGAACAGATCAATTTGCAGCATGGACCAGACATGAACGTTTCGGGTACTTAGCCCTCGTCAGTGATCCTCAACCTAAACAATGTTATACGACCAAAGAATGACAATTATTACGTCCAAAAATGTTTCGAAAGACGTAACAGGATGGGTGGGATATGATGCTACAGGACCCATGTTTTAGAAATTCGAAGATATTGTGATAACAGAAATGTTCAAATGCGTTGAAGAAACGATACACCGAAGTTGATCGAACTTGGCTGCATGTGCCATTGTTTATTCTAATCAATGCCTTTCAATGACAGAATAATAGGTTCTATCACGATCTACTGAGTGACGAAAATATTATGTTTTCCCGAGTGGAGCATGTACTGATCACAGTGGAACACACACACACACAAGGGAAGATATCTCCAAAAAGACTACCCTGTACTGATCACAGTGGAACACACCAACAATGGAAGAGATCTCCAACAAGACTATACTGTACTGATCACAGTGGAACACACACACACACACAATGGAAGATATCTCATTCAAGACCATCCTGTACTTATCACAGTGGAAGACATGCACAATGGAAGAGATCTCCAACATTACAACCCTGTACTGATCAGAGCGGAACACACCAACAATGGAAGATATCTCCCACAAGACTACCCTGTACTGATCACAGTGGAACAAAATAACAAAGAAAGAGATCTCCAACAAGACTACCATGTATTGATCACAGCGGAACACACCAACAATGGAAGAGATCTCAGACAAGACTACCCTATACGGATAACCGCGGAACATATCCATACGATGTCATTTCTATCAATTCTCATTTTAGTTGCAAAGCGAGAAAAACCACCTTTTAGCAGATACCGCTATAGAGGTGGCTGATTACCATTAAGTAAGTTGAAATGCGAGCTCATGTAGTGGAAATAAGGTATACGCATGCTCTCTCTGCATAATTTTCAATTTCATGAAACAATAACTCATCGTAGTGTAAAACACACAAATAGATACTTGAAATCATTAAAATATCTTTATTTTCATAAAATTAGAACATAATTTAAATTAAAATTGCCGATATCTTCATATAAGCTGGACACATGTCGGAATACATTCGTCCCTTAGAATGTACATTCGTATTATAGACTTTTCATCCTGTAGTGAGGGGGCAACTATTTACAACAATTTCTACGAAAACACTGGGGGCGAACAAATAGGAGGGTTGTGCACAGTAGATGGTCCTTGGTTTATGGCCTTTCTAATTCGGCACCGTTTACCCCTTGGTCTCGTTGAATGGTTTATGTGTGGTCTTTTGTGTTTAATGACTCTATGTCGTATGTCTCTTTTTTTCCTGTTGTGCTCCTTTTCTCTCTGTTTTCGCATCGGATGTTATGCTGTTGTGCTGTTGGTGTTGCAAATGAGTCTGATAGGAGATCCCCTCCCCTTCTTTTACCTTGCAGATGGTCATCCTAAGTTTCGTTTTGTTCTTGGTCTCGATGGTTTATGTCAGTGAATGAAAGTTGAACACAAAACCCGAAATCAGAATCTTTTGAATCACAATAAAAATTCTTACACATGCTTAAAAAAAATTTAACACGAGAAAAGAAAATGGGACATACAGACGGAGACAACAACGCAGCCCCATAGAAACACCAAGGACAGCTTAATCTAATGAACATATAATGGGTACAGAGCAATTATGGAATGTGTTGTAGATGGCGCTTAAGTTATAGTATCCAAGTAGGCAGGACAAAAAAGAAGGCTTAAACTCTCTTCGTATGATTTTAAAACAAGGAGGGGGGGGGGGGTCTCGCTCAATGGCCGCGGTGTAAGAACCTAGAACAAAAACTGCAAAAATTGATTGTAAGAAGTGTCACCCTGAATAGATTTGATGTAGAAATCATATGTAAATTATAATTGAAAAATTCAGTTTCGTTGATTCAAAAGCCTGCCACACTCCCTTTTGATTGATTAGTCTGAACCTTTTTTTATTATGTAAAAAGATATTTAGACAAACAGAATATTTAAGGTTTGTCGTTGAAATATTTTCTCATAATATTTTGACTTTATTATGTGGCAGGCTTTTGGATCAACGACATTGAATTTGTTGTGCATTTAAAACAATGTTTGTGATCTTGAATGTGAAATTCTCATGTTTTAGAAAAGTAAAATGTTTGATTGATAATAAAAGTTAACGAGTAAACTAATCTGATAGGCTTTGTTCTCCTCCTTCCTTTCGAGATTCAAAAGACTTTGTCCAAAAAGAGTAGTATTAATATACATCCCTATGGTAAGTGGAGTTTTATACATAAATCGGGATGGGGAAACAATTTTCTGGGTTTTTTAAATTGATTTATATAGGCCAAAGACCCAATTTGATCCCAAGATAAGCAATATTATGCAAAACAGAATAGACAACATTTTTATGGTATTTGGATGAAAGGTTTTCCAGCAAATTGTTGGAATTCCAATGGGAAACAACTGTGACCCACTCCTAGTCGACATTTTTCTTTATTCGTATGAAGCTGAATTTATTCAATCTTTGTTCTCTGAAGGGGAAAGATAAGTTAGTTTCTGACTTTAACTTCACTTACATATAGACGATGTGCTGTCCAACAACAATATATGTACACTTTTTTTTACAGCTAGGCGTCTTTCAGATAAGATTTTCAATCAGGGGTACGTTTGTGACCGACTAACAAAGTCACTGAGGATGTTCTACGGTCGATTCTTGGAAATTGAGACGTACTATATGATGTCCAATTGTCCAGAATGGTGGATGATAATCTGCCTTTGACCATTTGAAACATCCAACCACAGAATATACTTTATCGTAACCGGGTGTGGCGAATCTACCGAATTGAAGCGACGGGAGGTGCTGACTCTTTCTGGGCATCTGATTTCACTCCCATATTGAGAGTTCGTTTTTTCCATGTGGTGGAGGTTTTGTTCGCTGAATTATTGATTTTGTACTGTGTAGGTGGATATGGTCACCATCCATATGTGGCATTAGTGTTTAACGTCTTCAAATTCATTAGCATCCTTTTGGAGTAGATAAATTTTCAGCATGGACCAGACGTACATGTTTCGGATATTTCACTCCGTCAGTAATCCTCAATCTAAACAATGTAATATTGCCAAAATCTGAAAATTATGTCTTAAATATACCGAATGACGTAGCAAGATGGCTGGGATATGATGCTACAGGACCCAGGTTATACAGATATTTCAAATTCGTTTGAAGAAAGGAGTCAGAAAAAGCATTTCTAAAAACATAAGTATTACTTCTGATGCTCTTATAATAAGTTAATTATTTCTGCAATTTCTTCTTGTCATTTATGGTCCTTTTGTTTTACTATAGATACAACAAAAATATTTTGAATAATGACATAGGCCGTGGTCAGTCAGCTCTATTGTAAAATCTTAAATCTTCAATATAAGGAGTTTTTTTTTTAATTTGTCTATCGAAATGACATTCGTAAATTTTTTCTTTCAGATTAAAAATCGAAGAACATGATGACGGCCTGACAGAATAAAAATTGCTAAGAAGAATTGAAACAAAATTATGAAATAAAATCCGTCTTGACCTTCACGATATTTTCTTTTATCAATATATATTATTTCCAATTTTATGAAAACACCACCTTCAACAATGTATAACATTTGGTCATGGTATTTGGCTGATTTTGAAAATTTTCTACATCTTTCGTTGGTAAGGTAAAATGGGTCCAATGTGTCACCTTTCAGTGAAAATCTACTATCATTGTTCAAGAACTACACAACCTGTGCGAGTGCTTTAACCCCACAGCAAATAGCCATCCAAAATCAGAAAGTTAATTAATCATCATACCAAAATATATATAAAAAGATACTCATTAGAACTAGCTGTAACCCGCCTGACGAGACTTTAATTTCCCTAGGAATATAGCTGCGAAATGTTGTGGAGCTACAGCGCGTGACGGTATAATAAAACAGTTAAAGTATACCATTGAGGGAGTTAGCATGATTCTGGTGTCCCTCGACCAGACCTATTACCCTCGGATTCGCAACGGGAAATAGGTCTTGTCTCGGGAACCAGAATCATGCTAACTCCCTCAATGGTATACTTCAACTGTATAATAGTTTGTGGCACCATATGTACATTTCAAAAAAACATTGTATAATCAGAAATGCTTGGACCAAAAGAGAGGAGATTCAAATAATGAATTATTAATTAAAAATGTACCTAGTCATATGGAAACCTTGTGTGGGATAATACCACGTCACTAGGTTTTTTAAAAACCTTGCGAGGCGAAGTCGAACCGATGACCTTTTTTATAATTTTCATAGAATGTTTGGACGTCAATGTCTGTTTGCGCTACGACGTCGACATGAAGGATAACATTGTGACGTCATGGAGGATCTGGTATAAATGGCTAGGCACTCGGTACAAGATAAACCACGTCTTCACGTGACCGTTTTTGGCCAATAGCTATCCGGGATTTCCAGGCAAACTTGTCAGATTACAAATAGCGAAATTCTAAACATAACTACTTAAATGTATTCCAAAGCGCCAGCTAAGTACAAAGCAGAGCTTTGTCGTTAGGGAAATACTCCTAAGTTACAGAATAATTTATCAAATTTAGCTACAGAAAATTTACAATATTTCAATATAACATATTGTATCATCAGTGAAGAGATACCAACCTAGTGGTTGAAATCATTATTTTGAAATTTAGGTTCTAGCATAATAATTCCGTGCTCCATTTCAACAACAACCCCCTTACCTCCCCGCTCCAGCCCCTTCCTCCCTCCCCCTCCTTTTCACCCTTTCCTTACCCCCCCCCCGCCCCACTTCCTCCACCTCCCTCTCATCCTGTCCACTCCCTCATGTATCAGCTAAGCATAAAGAGAAGGAATCCAAATAGTGAATACATGAATATTGGTCTCCCTCATAATTGTCTAAATTCCATAGCGATCCTTATCATTCTGCAAAATCAGAGAATGATAGTCAAACACTAAAGCAAAAACCACATACAAAAATCCTATCCTGACATTAATTAAGTTAACGTTTTCTATCAAATCCTTTGTGCTATTTTGGTCACTTATGGATCTCATAGTTGACATTTTCTGTATCTTATTCGCAAAATGCTGCCACAAATCTAAGCAAGCTTTAACCCTCTAGGTCAAACCAGATTTAAATGTAGAGGAAAATCACGATTTCTATCATGTGGATTTGGAACTGGACCAATCAAAGTTTGTATCCGCATCATCTCCAGCATTTTACACTGACCAACCATGATGACGATACTCCATCACGGGCCATGACCTGAGAATTTCCTGTTCTACATCGTTTTCACAAAACTACGAAAAAGTTCTGGATTTTCTTAACTTGTGATTGCTTAGTTCTTCCAACAGAATAATACCGTTTTAATTTTTTTATCACAAACTTGTATGTCTATAGTTCATGACTTTTGGATTCTAATTTTGTGTATGTTTTACCGTACTGTTTGTTTTGATTTATGTATATCATTATACATATCGCTGAACAAAAGTATATGATGTAACTACGATTGTGAATATTGAAATATATCTTCTATTATGAAATTTCAGCGCACCGTATGCGCATTTCAACAACTTATATCTCATCATTTATGTTCGAGGCCGTAAAAGAGGAAATCAAAACAGTAAAAAATATGAAAAGGAAAAGTCTAAACTTGACCTTAATTTTCTACCAAAGAACCTGTTAAGACAGAGTTTTACCATTAGGGAGATATCCTATAGTTTAAAAACAAAATCTTTAAATTTCATGAAGGAACATTTATGTGACAAACAACTTAGCGTGCTGACTCTAAATAATGTTTCTAGATCTTAATATTAAGAAAGAAATGTAGTACTGTATCATATGAATAATAATTGAACCTGTTTAGTTACTTTTTATCTAAATAATTGAAAATGGAAAGGTACAAAGATACAACCTGCATATGGGCCACATTAATGACTATTTAATTTGATGTGAAATCGGTATTTGCTTTTCAATTACATTGTAATTATTACGCGCTTTTCGTATTGCATGCGATGAAACAATTTATATTTATTAACGCTGACATCTAAAAGATATTCAGTTAGGTCTGTATTCCTGAGAGAAGCTTAAAGAGGATGATCAGAAAGTTGCTGATATTAGTCTTATTTACAACACTATTGATTGACGGCAAGTATGATATGGTTCTGATTAGAGAACCCCTGAATTCGAACGTACGGAAGACCATAGATGACAAGTATAACTTACGGCCGCCACATTTCTTTGAATCTTTTTAATATAGCAGATGCAAAATGACCAGATAAAATAAACAGATTTATCTGGTGGCCGCCATATAGTTAAGTGGCAGCCGCAACATAAAGTAATGTTTAAAGTCTTCAAATTCAATAGCATCATTTCAGAATAGATATAATTTCCGCATGGACCAGACATGTACTTTTCGAGTACTTAACCCTCGTCAGTGATCCTCAATCTCAACCATGTAATATTACCAAAGAGTGTGAAAATTATTATGTGCCAAAATTTACCGAAAGCAGGATTGGTGGGATAAGATGGTATAGGACCTGTTATGGGTCAGAATACCCCAAAACGCCAGCAAAAATCAGACAAAGACAGAATATAAATTTACAAGTTTAATTATGTACAAAATATATATATTTCAAATGATTACAACTTACAATACAATGTCCGGATCAAAGTGTCCGTTACGGTCCACAAAGTCTATCGAATGTATGGTTTCCGGTAATCACAAACGTTCTCGAAAGATCGGTGTCCAAACGTTGTTAAATGGATTAAAGTCTCAACAAATAAAGTGTCCCAGTTTATCAGAATAGATGAATGAATCGTGTCTACGAATGTGTACGAATGTCCCTTCAACACAGTTCCTCAGAGGTATATATACTTAATACAAATGAATTTACCAGAAGCTGCTAGAACAATGACTCATTACAAATGATTAACAATAGAGTAAATTCTAGAAATCACAGTCATGTGATGATAATGATGTAACACAGAACATACTGGAATATTCTCTAATGAAATAAACATGACATAGTAAAATCTAGAAAGAATCAAACGGACACTTTGAGCGAAGTCTTTTTCGACAGTCTCTTCATTACATTCAGGTTCAACACAATTTTCTTATGTATTTACATTGGCCAAAGTGGAAACTGGTTTTACAAAATTTCGGTCACTTCTATCAAAATACTCTTTCAACATGTTAACATGACACACTCTTTTTTTCTTTTCGCCGACCTGGTGTCTTAACCACATAGTTAACATCACTAATTTTACTCTCAATCTCATAAGGACCAAAATATCTAGCTTGCAAAGGATGACCAGGGATAGGCAAAAATACAAGAACTTTATCGCCTGGTTTAATTTAAAAACTCTGTTTCTAGCATCTTTGTCATACCATGTTTTCATTTTCATTTGTGAGGTTTTGAGATTTTCTTGAGCCAATTTGCAAGCATTATATAATTTCTCTTTGAAATTAGACACGTAGTCTAAGAGATTCAAATCGCTAGTCTCAGTCAACCATTTTTCCTTCAATAACTTCAATGGCCCCCTGACCGTATGCCCAAAAACTAGCTCAAAGGGACTGAACCCCAGGGACTCCTGAACCGCTTCTCGTGCCGCAAACAACACAAGGTGAACCCCTTCATCCCAGTCTTTTCAATACTGGTGACAATATGTTTTCATTATAGTTTTAAGGGTTTGATGAAAGCGTTCAATTGCCCCCTGGGACTCAGGATGGTACGCAGAAGATTTATACTGCCTGATACCTAGCTCATGCATAACCTGCTGAAACAATCCTGACATAAAATTCGAACCCTGATCTGACTGAATAGCCTTGGGAGCACCTACGAAACTGAAAAACTTTGTAAGGGCCTTAACTATGGTCTTTGCCTTAATATTTCTAAGAGGTATGGCTTCAGGAAACCTAGTCGAAGTACACATAATTGTCAGTAAGTACTGATTCCCTGACCTAGTCCTAGGCAAAGGACCTACACAATCAACTAACACCCTACTAAAAGGTGGACAATGACCATATCCCTGTTTACAGCACAAAATCGATAACCCAGAAAATCAGAAACCGAAGGCATACAAAATCAGGATAAAACAGGAACTCCCGATATGAGAGTGAGACCAGGTGCCCAGGAAGAGTAAGCATCACCTGCTTGCATGCAACACCCGTCACTTCAATTCGGTAGAACTGTCACATCCGGTTACTTCCATTTTGGAAGATATAGAGTACAATCTTTGGTTGGATGGTTCAAATGGTCTATGACAGAGTATCATCCACTATTCTGGAAAGTGGGACATCATAGTGTATGACGAGTTCCCAGAGTGAGACCAGGTGCCTAGGAAGAGTCAGCATTTCCTGCTTGCATGCAACACCCATCTCTTCAATTCGGCAGAAATATTACATCCGTTTACTTCCATTTCGGAAGATATAAGATTAGTATAGTCTGTGAATGTATAGAAAATCTTTGACCATTCTGGACAACGGGACGAGTGAATGACGATTCCCCGTATTGACCATAGAACTCCTCAGTGACGATACTAGTTGATCACAAACGTATCCCTGGCCGAGGAGCTTATCTGAAAGACGCCTAGCTCTCAGAACAAAATCTGTATATTTGATACTTGCTCTGGCATAACTTATCAATTGGGATATGAACACGCCATAAGCAGGCGATGAAGGGATATTGCTACACAGAAAAGGGAAGTTTGTAATGCTGAAACTATAGTCGTCCGTTTGTCAGCAGTGACACTCACCAAGTGGTTCAAATGCTAAACGTCTTCAAATTCAATAGCATCATTTAAGAACAGATAACATTTCAGCAGGGACCAGAAATGTACGTTTCGGGTACTTAACCCTCATCAGTGATCCTCAATCTAAACAATGTAATATGGCCAAAGAGTGTGAAAATTTTATATCTAAAATGTACCGAAAACGTAGCAGGATGGATGAGATATGATGATACAGGACCCACGTCTCAGAAATTTCAAGATTTTTTGATAACGGAAATGTCGAATGCGTTAAGAAGACAGCCGATCGATCGCAGTTGATCGAACTTGGCTACATGTGTCCTCGGGGACTGCTGGCCTACCAGCAGTGACACTCACCAAGTGGCTCAAATGTTAAACGTCTTCAAATTCAATAGCATCATTTAAGGTTAAGGTTGCGACTACAGGGAGCTCTATTTTCATAATACATATTTGAGACCGTCATAAGCGATACATGGTATAAGCCCAGATTGTAACATTATTTAAAAAAAATAATAATCCTTGAAACTTTCATTGCTGAATGGATATTTTGGGAGAAAATGCATATTTTTCAATGAAAAATCGCCGAAAATAGGAAAAAATGTCATTTTCGCACTAGTTCTGCTACCAAAGATTCAAACATCAGATAATTTACTATCCTTTATACTATTTAAAAGTGAGATAATAAGAACTTCGAACTTCAAGTTAAACTCCATGTTTTTGGGTCAAAATATTGATTTTTTGCATAAATTATTCTGCTATTTATAGAAGCAGTCATTTTCTAATTCGGGCACATATTTATGCTTTAGGATAAAGCAATACCATAGATATATATGTAGAAAAAATTGTGTTGCTGGCGGCCTTCTAGCTACATGTGTATTAATAAAAATAATGAGTTGTTCTCATGGCAACCAGCAACATAGTTTTTATATGAAAATACTCTCCTTAGAACTGATTGTTTTATCAGAATTTTTCAAAATAGCCTTTAATTTATCCACAAGCTACCAGAATCCTGAAAAATAAGGATTTATATGAATTTTTGAAATTTCATGCATTTCAGATATGTGATATTCTCTTAAGTTACAAAAATGTTAAAATAGGCCAAAAATGGACGTTTATAGCCAAAAAATGAGACGGGCAAATTTTGAGTTTTTGGTCTGAATAGTTCGAGGAGATGTTTCTCTACATATGGATATATCAATCTCTCTTCTACCTCATTTCTATTAAAAGTCGCCACCCTGTCCTTAAGAACAGATAAAATTTCAGCATGGACAATACATGCACGTTTCGGGTACTTAACCCTCGTCAGTGATCCTCGATCAAAACAATGTAATATGGCCAAAGAGTGTGACAATTTTATGTCCTAAAATCTACCGAAAACGTAGCAGGATGGATGGGATATGATACTACAGGACCCACGTTTTAGAAATTTCAAGATTTATTGATAACAGAAATTTCCGAATGCGTTGAAGAAAAAGATGAACAAACGAAGTTGATCGTACTTGGCTAAATCAGGATGAAACAGGAACCAAAGCAAACAAACAAAAACCTCCACCATTTGAAAAGAAGCGAACTCCCGATATGGGAGTGAGACCTGGTGCCGAGGAAGAGTAAGTATCTCCTGCTTGCAAGCAACACCCGCCGCTTCAATTCCATAGAACTGTCACATCCGGTTACTTAAATTTCTAAAGACATAGAGTACAATCTTTTGTTGGATGGTGCAAATGGTCTGTGACAAAATATCATCCACCATTCTGGAGAGTGGGGCATCATAGTGTATGACAAGGTCCTCATATCGACCATAGAACGTCCTCAGTGACGATGGTATTCGGTCACCAACATATCCCTGACTGAGAAGCTTATTTGAAAGACGCCTAGCTCTCAGAACAAAATCCGTATATTTGGTACTTGCTCTGGCATAGCGTATCAACTGAGATATGAACACGCCATTTAAGTTTTCAGATTCTATATTCCGTATTTTCGAGAACAAGAGTCGCTTCCCCTTTGGAACGGTATCTGACAATATAGCATCGACGGACCCTAGCAAGCTAAAGGTGGGACCAGGTGATCGGGAGGAGGTCGCGTCCTCTGTCTGGCTAGCCGTTCCCGCCGTCGATGTTCACGCTCGAAAATGAAAACAAGATCTAAAATACATGCACTGTCTGGGGTTATGTCTATATAGAAAGTGCTATTGCCACCATGTCAGGGAATTATATTAAAAAAAAAACTTACTGTCAAATCCCTCGCGGGGAACTTTTTTACCCAGTACAACTTTACCATATCTTGTCGGAGAGCTCAAAATGTCAAATTCAACATCTTTTGGCGTTCTTTTTTATCAAGCAAGTGCTCTATTGATTTGTACTTTCTTTTTCTAAATGATAAGAATGGTAAACATTCATTATTTAAAGAAATATTTTTCATATAATTGTTTCCCTGACCAAACATCTGAAAAACAATTCTTAATTCTAGAACAATATTGTGTTAGAGTTCCAAAAGAGATTAACGCGTCACTAACATATGAGGCCCATCAATCACTGCTTACTGTAAACCGTCTTAAACCATCATACCAAGCAGGAGATGCTGACTCTTCCTCGGCACCTGGTCTCACTCCCATTTCGGGAGTATGCTTCTTTTCATGTGGTGGATGTTTTAATTTGTTTGCTTTGGTTCCTAATTTATCCTAGTTTTGTATGCCTTCGGTTCATGATTTTCTGAATTATCGATTTTGTGCTGTATATAGGGATTTGTCACACTGCAAATAAATTTCCAGGAATCTCATTGGTTGTTTAGCCGTAATTATGAGACTTTGTTACCCGTCTGCAGCCGTAAATATGGAACTTTGTGACGTCATGGATACCTTATTGTTTCTTGACGTCATAGCGAGCTTTTCCCGCAAAAATATTCAAACGTTTTAAATTTTCCTCTCGCTTCAGATCTTTCAATTTTAATTTTCTGCTAAAATTAATTTCATTCCTGGTTTATTCATTTTGAATAAACCATTTACGGAAGCGATCTTTTTAATGGTGAAGGAAATTTTACAATCCATCAACAAATAAAAAAAATAGAAATTTTACTGTCGACGCCATTTTGAAATGACAGTTTATAAGCGATTTGCAGTATGACAAAAATGTTATTACGGTTCCAGACAGGTAATATGGTCTGATATACCTTGTCTGGAATTCATATTCCCCTCGCCTTCGGCTCGGGAAATATAAATTCCAGACAAGGTATATCAGACCATATTACCTGTCTGGAACCGTAATAACGTATAATGGTCATTATCCATATTTGTCATTTGATTGGCATTTTCATTTTATTCTCGCGATATTCGCGACGTCATTCGATTTGCGAATATAAAACGGCAGGAATATGTCCAAACGCATGTGTACTAAATAACATTCCTATGATGTTGCGAAAATAAAACGCCGCGAACAGGTCTCTTAACTTGTGATCGCGAACTTAAGGCGCCGTGAATAAAAGACGCCATCATAGTATTTGCCCAAGAAACAATTCTTTTTTAGGCTTTCAGATAATTTTTGCAAAAGATGAAAAATAATTAATTTGAACAAAATACTTACAGACATGAGCTATTCGTTAATCTTTCTGAAAAGTGGAGACCACCACGAAAAAGATGAAAAATTCATTTCATATCAAGCCAAATACTATAAGAATATCACGAACTTCAAGACAAGTGAAAACCAGCATTTATATTGAACATGTCATTCACAATAACACTCTAATATCATTGGAAGATCAATAAAAAGGGGAGGGGTCTTACTAACGGTCACTGTATCACAAGCTGTGTCCAAGAGAAAACAAGTGATGCACAATTACATCTATAAAACCTTAAAGTTTCTATTTCCGCGTATAGTTAAAAATGAGGCATTCATAAGGAAACTGGTATGACCATGACTCCATCTTTGTGCCATATCATTTGTTTTCAGACGGAAATAATTAATATAAAGGAATATGGATTTTCTTTTTATCAATTCTGACGTTTGTATGTAAATACAAATAGTGAGAACTTCTTTGGTCCTTCATCTGCAATCGTGTGCCTTATCAGACAAATTTGAAGATGACGAACAAACTCTTGATTTTGATCATGATTGCCGCACTATTTGCAGCTGGTAAGTATTTATTATAGGTTTTGAAATATATAGAATCGTATTTTTGAATTATAGTGTACATCTTATTTCTTCATTAAATTTATTCAAGGTGGTGCTACTTATAAACAATGATGTTGGTTTTCTTTTTCATCCTAATTCTTATTCCGAGTCTAATGAGAGAGGGAGTCCTTTTATGTTTTACAATAATACAGCGAAAATAAATTAGAATAAGGTCCATTTACGGCTTAATCACGACCAAAACGCGTCAAGAAAGTTTTCCCATTATATCAAAAGAACTTCCATGAAGCAGACGTTGTCATCGCTAAGAATTCGAATTAAGACGACATACTGTTGATTTCTAAATGTTGCAAGACGGAGAGAAACGGCGTTTTTCGCGGATACAAGCTCATTTTATCATTCCGCTGTCAAGCACGGACTACGCACATGTTAAGGACGTGCAACGCACTTGAAACTTACGTGTTGATCCGTGTTGATTTATATGTGGGGTAAAGTACGTACGTCCTGGGGTCAAAGTTAAATATATTGTCTCGCAGGAATTCATTTGTCCATAACGAAGTATTTCCATGATTTGGTTTTGAATATCTACATTTTACATAAGTTATCTCTAAAATTATTGTTCTATAGACAGTAAACTTCGGAAATTGTTATTTGCATATACATTATGTTTAAATATGTCACGTTAGTGCGCTACCACGATGAGCCAATCGCTTAAATGAATTTTGCATCATGGTATCACTATGAAACATGTAGTAAATTTCTTTTTCACTGTTTCTCTTTTCTCTCTTATTCACTGTTTCTTATTCACTGTTTCAAAGCACTACTGAAATTACGTTTAGTGGCTCCGCTGAAAGCATCACTGATGAGAATTTAATATTCAAAACACGTGTCTGGTGCATGGAAATTGGTTTGGATTTTTTTTTCAAGAAGATATAGAGTTGGAACCCTTCGACATTATTAATATAGACACTTATTTGACGTTGCAGTGTGGAGCAGTTAAAATCGTTCCTCGTGACCTGATGTTTGTCAAGTGTATTAATTACTTCTTTCCAGCTCTGTCACCTGAAAGAAGCTTTGTTTTGGCCTTTTATCAATGTGACATCATATATGTTTTTGATAAATATCGAAATTAAAGGATTTTACCGTCATAGCACAATCCCTCCAATGCTATTTTGAACATAGATTTTATTTCGATATGTTACTGAATCGACCCTACAGGAAATTTGGAGCCGCACACTCTCTGTAATTTAACTTCAAAAAATTAAAGAGGGCGCTACTGAAATTATTTTTGATGGCTCCGCTGAAAGCATCACTGATGAGAATTTGATATTCAAAACACGTGTCTGGTGCATGGAAATTGGTTTGGAATTTTTCTTCAAGGAGGTATAGAGTTGGAACCCTTCGACATTATCATAATAGAAAAAATAAAAACTTTCGTATTTGAAGTCGTACTCATATTTTATCTAATTGTGTATTAAACATTGATCTTATGTGTAGATATCATGTTGTATTCAAATAATAGTAACCATATTACACGTGAAAAATCGAACACTTTCAAATGAATAACAACGTGTGGAATGCTTGAATGGAAGACATATATAGTCCGCTACATATGAGCTATTGTTGTTTCCAAATTCTGAATGAAGATTTGCCTTTAGTTAGTTATACGTTTTAGGTTTTTTTATATGTTATATGACTAAGATTTAAAAAAGAAACACTGTGAATATATATCCGACACTGACTGCATAGGAAACGTGTTTTTTACCCTTTTGTTCTTTACAAGGCAAACGTTACAAACACAGAAACACCATTTTTGTACCTAGATATCAAAATTGTTAATGGAGAGATCCGTACAAATGTGTATGACAAACGAGATGATTTTAGATTCAACATAGTAAATTTTCCCTGGCTTGACGGTGATGTTCCTAAATTACCGCCATACGGTATTTACATTTCACAGTTCGTCAGGTATGCATGAACTGATGTTTTGGATTTTCATAGTAGAAATTTACAAATTACGAGAAAACTTTAAGGTCAAGGTTTTCGCTTCACAAACTAGTAAAGACTCTTTGAAAATCTTACAAAAATTATGGTCAACTTCATTCTCAGTTCCCACGCATGAATTCTGTATTATTATATCTTAAAAGTCGATATTTCTCTTTGCCATTATGAAAAAATTGATTGATTGAAGCTGCTTTTCTGTCTTTTGCACGATTAGTCTTTCTTCTTCTTTTTTTTTTGGACTTTGCATTGGAACTTGTAGAATAAACTGAATAAGTGCCATTGTTTGATTGTTTTCTTTTCTTGTTAGAGTGATCCCTTGACTATGTGTTAGAGACCCCTGCAGAACTTTGATTTATCTGTAAATATTTGGTATCTGTTTTGTGATTTTCCCTGGAATGTTGGTCAATCTAAGCGAAAAAATTCTTTGTATTTTATCTAGAATGTGTTTTACCGGAAGTTTATGTGTGATCATGGTGTTTTGTCTGCCAATTTGATTTCACTGTACCACTTCCAGTTTAGATTGTAAACAACGGAATCCCTACGATTTATTTTGTCTATTTTTGGAAAAGCGACCTTTCCAGTCGCATTTCGCGGGCCTTTCCAGTCGCATTTCGCGGGCCTTTCCAGTCGCATTTCGCGGGCCTTTTCCGACTTTTTATTATTGGCCTCGAAGTAAAATTTTCGAATCTCATTGAATGAGCGAGCAATGTAGTAATTAGACGAAACATGGATTTAATTTATTTTCTATTTAACGGCTCTTACTCTCTTACACACTTTAACAGCCGAATCTACACCAAAGCTACAAAAATAGGGATTCATATAGAAATATTTTCGTATAAATACTGACTTAAATGGTGGCGCACTAAGGCAGGGATCTTGGTTGAAGAAAATTGAATTGGTCAGTATGTTTCTCTTCTTCCTTATTTTCATTCATTTTCCCACTTGTTTCGTATATATGTGTTACTGTTAAATCTTGCTCAGAGCAAGCGGGTCCTTCGGGTCCACTTCCTCGCTTTGCTTTTTTATTAATTATTATATTACCATTGATAGATAAAAGTCTTTAATGAAATTTTCATACTAGTCATGGATATCCCGTTTTGTAGACGACGCCCTTTTGTTAGATCGTCCTTACCCATTTCCAGGCAGAGTATATAAGTTCAGAAAAACCTTAAGCAAAGGCAAGTACAAAAGTCATTCTTTTTTTTCGGTACAACAATAAAAAGTAGAGTACTTCGACTGAATAACCATACAGACTGCTACTTGCGTGGCATATGGTATTGAATTCGTTTACGAATTGAAAGTGAATATTAAACTTTCGACTGGTCCGGACTGTATTCTGGTGAAGAAAAGAGGTATCACAATATACATCTTAACTTGACCTGAATAGATTGCCATCATAATAATGCAATCATGGTTTGAATTTCACGAAAAGTAGCATAAATAGTCAAAATGCCAACGTACATGTTGAGATCGTACTTATTTGAACAGTTTTTTTTTAATTGTCAATATCGCATTATATGTCCTATATATGTTCCACAACACACCGTGACACAACGTTACCATGATGCAATTATTCTGTAACGTCGGATGCAACTATTCCCTATGGAAGTTTAACATGGAAAAACCTACGGTTGTCTTCAAGAAGTCATATTATTCAACCAATACCTGACTAGGTGCCTTTTTTTTACAAAAATCATTACGAAAAATTTATGACATTTTCTTAACGCCTGATCACCTAGTACTTCTTATAAACTAAAAATCACGATGTTTTGTTTCTGAATTTGTATTTACTATGTAGTTATGCTATTACAAAGGACAGCATAAAATTTTAATATTTATTTGACGATGAAAGTTACGAAAATTCAACTCATCAAAAGTCAATAGTTGTATAAGATTGCACTCTTTTACAAATGTAAAATAGTTTGGTTTTTTTTTTGCAAACCATATATTGAATTTATTTTTCAAGATCATGCTAGTTCCTAGCAAATTGCATTCCAAAGAATTATACAGAACAGATGTAAACTACAACACAATTAATTTCCATTCTTTTATGCAAAAATATAAGAGAATTGATCGAATGTCCAATAAAAATATATTCAAAACCTCTCAATTTTTGTTCTCTGTTTGTTGATAAAGAGATGTAGAAAACTTTACACAACAAAATAAGGATATATTCACTCAATAGATGTATGAAAGATGCATAAACATTATATTGAAGATAAACACTTTATGAAAAAACCTTAATCTTACTACATGTAGAAATGTCGTGGTTTGAAAATCCTAGTAAGAAGAGTTACATGGTGCGTTACCCGTACTGATAATAGTTGCATGACAAATATGGATAATGACCATATCCTTATATACAGCACAAAATCGATAATTCAGAAAATCATAAACTGAAGGAATGCAAAATCAGGATAAAACAGGAACCAAAGCAAACAAACAAAAACCTCCACCACATGAAAAGAAGCGAACTCCCGAAATGGGAGTGAGACCAGGTGCCCAGGAAGAGCCAGCATCTTCTGCTTGAATGCAACAACCCGTCGCTTCAATTCGGTAGCATTGTCACATACGGTTACTTCCATTTTGGAAGATATAAAGTATAATCTTTGGTTGAATGGTATAAAATTTAATGGCCTATGACAGAATACCATCCACCATCCTGGAGATCGGGACATCTTAGTGTATGACGAGTTCCCCATATCGACCGTAGAACTTCCTCGGTGACGATGTCATCATACATTACTTTCAAAATTCCAAAATTCACCAAAGGACGAGATCAATTCAATAGTTTTTTCATAATAAAACAACAAATACAATTTCCTTCAAAATGATGTAATTTTGTCTTTAATAGAATGAAACTATTTCGGAAAAAAACGTCTTTTTATGTCATTTGCACTGATAAGTGCAAGGTGTTTGAGAAAACGGCCATTACATGATACCGTTGGTACCGCTGATATAGTGCAACACGTGACTCATTTTTCGAAATTCAATATTGAATAGAAAATATGACTTCTTAAAGACAACCACATGTTTTCTCCATGACAAACTTCCATAGGGAATAGTTGCATCCGACATTACAGAATAGTTGCATCACGGTCACGTAGTGTAAAACATTGGTGGTGAGATCGCTCTGAGGATAGAACATGTCAATGACTACTTGATGTATTGAAAAGGCCCCCGCCATACCTACACGTTCTCTCAAGACGCTCTTACTGCGTCCCTGTATACCTTGAAAATGTTCATGAACGTTTTGAGAACGTATCATTTTTCACTCAGGAGGGCTTTCAGAAGAGGTGGGTCATTGACGACTACAGTATGTGTGATATACGTACAACCTTTGTAGAGAGTCCTTCCCGTCTTTCATAATACGTTTAGATATGTTCATTCTACGATTAAACCAAACTGGCCAAAGTTCACACCACGATGAAGACGTCTGCGTTATGACAGTAGAGTGTTAATGCGACATACTTGAAGTCCGTATTGCGTTCGAGAAGGTGGTAAGAATTTAAAGGTCTCCATATAACTACGGATAATAATATGGAAGTGTTCCAACTCTACACAGCCAATTGTGCCTCACATGAAATTCATATGAAATGAGCATCATGTAAATTTCACATGAAAGTTGATGTAAAATTCATATAAATTTCTTAAAATTTATGTGAAAAATATTTCACATGAATTTCCATGAATTTATTAAAATAACATTAACAATTCGAACACTCTCTTCATTAATATGCATCGCATATTGATTGGTTAGGGAATAAGATATACCTGAGTGGTTTTACGCATGGTTAGATCATATATAACAAGGTGTAAGTATAGTATTCTCCATTCGAAGGCTCAATCTCGGGCATAATTGTCACCGCTCCACCCGCCATGATAACTTCAGACAACGAAGACGATCGCTTATTACAGGACAATCAGAATCCACCTAAGTCTACGCCAAATCCTGATATTGGGGTCGCCGACGCTGTAAGTTTACTCAAATCTATGCTGGACAATCAGTTCGCTTCTCTTTCTCAGCAACTTATCTCGGAACAAAAGTCTAACGCCCAAAGTTTGAACAAAAAACTGAAGGAAAGCACGTCTATCAAGCTTAAAGGGGAAGGGAATAAAGTCCAATTTCTTTTCAACGAGGAGATTCTCGAGGATCTGGACAACCTATCGGACTCTCTGAAGGGCGACAAAGCTTCTGTTCAGAGTATTCGCGATATTAAGGCGAAAGTAACGAAAAGAAACAAGTTGATTTGGATAGCTGACGCTAGTCCAGGCGGGTGGAGGACCGTTAACGAATACGAGTGTAATGATTACGCGTCAGACTCAGACGATGACCGTAAAATCCGCAGCGCAGAAAACAGAGCTTTACGAGCCAAAAGGGGGAGAGGCAACAACAGGCCAGTTCCATACAAGGTCCCGTCGGCAGCCGCCGGTTCCGCTGCACAGCTTACCAATGCTTATCATTCTACCACTACTAGCAGCAATTTTCGTCCCCAACACACATATTCCGGCTTCAGGAGGACACCCCAACCGACAGACGTCTGCTTTCGCTGTTTCCAGACAGGACATTGGAAAAGCAGGTGCCCCCTTAATCAACAGACAGGCGCCTCCCAGGCCAATAAATGAGAATGATAAGTATGTAGTTAGAAATGAGACATTTTGTGAGTACTTGGACAAAAATCAGTTAAATGCCTATCTTTCTAATATTGAAAAGTTATCAGAAAAAGAAACAGATAGAGTGGAGAAAAGTTTGTTTAATCATTTTTCATACTGGGAACACATTGAAGCATACGATTCAGTTCTCTCTATCATAAAAAATGGCTATTCATTGAATTTTGAAAAGTCTCCTCCGTCCATTCATTTCAGAAATAATTTATCAGCAAGAAAAAATCACGATTTCGTATCCGAATCTGTACAAGAACTTATTGATTCAGGCAGAGTCGTAAAATTGCCCTTCAAACCATACGTTGTGAATCCTTTAAGTGTAGCAGAAAATAGAAATAAGAAATGTTTGATCTTGGACCTTAGTGTTCTCAATAAATATCTGAAAAAAGAAAAAGTCAAATTCGAAGACTGGAAAATAGCAACTCTATATTTTTCTGCAAATTGTTTCATGACAAAATTCGATCTTCAGTCAGGCTATCACCATATAGACATTCATCCTACTTTTCAGACATATTTAGGATTTTCTTGGAATGGTAATTTTAATTTTTACACTGTCTTACCGTTTGGCTTGTCTTCAAGTCCATACGTATTTACTAAATGTCTCAGACCTCTAGTAAAGTGTTGGCGAAAAAAACGAGATTAAGGTCGTTCTTTATCTTGACGATGGATTTATTACTTCAGATTCAGAGATATCTTGTTCAGAGAAAAGCTCATTTGTAAAAGATTATTTACTTTCAGCTGGTTTTTTCATTAATTTCAAAAAATCTGTTTTCAGTCCAGTTCAGGAGTTAGAATGGTTAGGTATTATTTGGCGATCATCAGACTACAGTATCTACATCCCAGAACGACGCATATTGGACGCCAAAGATACTTTATATAGAACTCTCTTTCTTTTACCTAATATTACTGCCAGACAATTAGCTTGTTTCACAGGCAAGATCATTTCTATGTCCCTTGTGATGGGTAATGTCACAAGGTTGATGACCAGACAGTGCTACAAAGCTATAGAATCCAGAAGTGGTTGGGATCGAAGAATACCATGTGAATGTATAGAGTCGATTATTCCAGAACTAGAATTCTGGTCCAATAACTTGGAGAAATATAATAACAAAAGATTGAAATCTCATTTTCAGAAAAATGTAGTGGTGTACTCTGACGCTAGTTCTGTCGCTGGTGCAGCTTATTCTGTAGAATTGAACGATTCTATTTTTCACATGTCTTGGTCCGATGAAGAAAGGCATTTTAGTTCCACTTGGCGAGAATTAAAGGCTATTGAGCAAGCTTTGTTTTCTTTTTCAGGCAGATTAAAAGGAAAGTCCTTAAAATGGTTCACTGTTAGCCAAAATTGTGTCAGAATAGTAGAATGCGGTAGTACAAAGTCAGATTTGCAAAAACTTGCCTTTAATATTTTTTCTACTTGCCTCTCACATGGAATAAATTTAGATATAGAATGGATTCCTAGATCTCTCAATGCAAAGGCAGATTACATTAGTAAGATTGTAGACTATGAAGATTGGAGGACGACTTCAGAGTTTTTCGATTTTATGAATTCTCTTTGGGGTCCTTTTACATTGGACAGATTTGCTAGTCACTTAAATTCTAAACTCCCCAGGTTCAATTCTATATTTTGGAGTCCGGGTACAGAGAGAGTAGATTGTTTTAGTTTATCTTGGATAGGGGAAAACAATTGGCTAGTCCCTCCGATTTCTCTAGTGGGGAAATGTATACTTTATACAGTAGATTGCAAAGCAAAGGGAATCCTCATTATTCCAAAATGGCCATCATCTTATTTTTTGGCCCATTTTATTTGGAAATAGTTCAGTAAATTCATCTATTTCTGATATTCTCGAGTTCAAAAATCCTGCAAACATTTTCGAACAGGGTACGAATTTGAATTCTATTTTTGGTACTTCTATATTTTCGTCGTCAGTGCTGGCTGTTCGTTAATGCATAAAATTAAAACTGCAACAGAGTAACAATGATAAAGCTATTTTCAGTGTTTTATTTGATGTGGCCCTGATGTGCGTAGATTGCACATTGCAGATGGATGTGTATTTGATCATAATTACAATTGAATTTGGTTCCTGGTGTGCGTAGATTGCACATTGCAGACGGACGTAAATATTTATCATGCTATTAGGTCCTGGTGTGCGTGGATTGCACATTGCAGATGTATATACATGTATACGGCCCTGGTGTGCGTAGATTGCACATTGCAGAAAATGGTATATATTCATAGAAGCTACTTGTTTATAGTGTTTATTTTGTTTTCGCATAGGTATCGTTCACCTTGATATGCACTATTGGATATTATGATAATATTTAATATGTATTGTGATTTGTAGATGCGTGAGATGTCGATTTTAGGGATATTATAGAACGAGCTTCCCGTGTCCTTTAATCGAACTAAGAAATGTTATACGCATTTATAAGGTCATCTTTTAATATAAATGTTTTGTATATCCAATTTTGTAGTATCTCTGTTGTATTTCGTACCGGGAGGTGGGCCTGCACGGACCAACAACTTGTGGATCCACGTCTGGAACAACTATACAGCGAGTTACCTAACTACTGTCTCAAGGCTAAAGCACAAAACACCAGAAGAAAATACAGGTACGCCTACGAACATTTTTCTAAGTGGTGTACTTCCTTTAATCCAGTTCTTCTTTCTCTACCAGCATCAGAGAAGACCGTATCTATGTATTTAGCGCACCTTGCCCAAACTTACAATTCTGAATCGAATTTGCAAGAGGCTACATACGCAATTTCATGGTTTCACAACATGGCCGGATTGACTGATCCGTGTGATTCTTTTCTTGTAAAGCAAGTGAAGGAAGGTGCAATACGTGATGTAGCCAAACCTACGTCAAAAAAGCTTCCTATATCAGCTGATCATTTGAATAGCTTAGTTAGATTATTTGCTAATGATGATTCATCGTTGTATGATTTAAGAACTGTCACAATGTGTTTAGTCGGTTTTGCGGGATTTCTTCGTTTTTCAGAAATCTCTAATATTAAGAGAAATCATATCACATTCTTTGAAAATCATGTTTGTATTTTTCTGCCACAGAGTAAAACTGATAAACACAAGAGAGGTTCATCAGTAAATATTTCTAAGTCTCATTCTTTGACTTGTCCAGTCACTATACTTCAGAGGTTTCTAGAAAAAGCAGATATTGGTGAATTCTCGGACGAATTTATTTTTAGACAATTATCTTTTTTCAAAAAGGAAAACAAATTTAAGCTGAGGTCAAAGAATAAACCTATATCTTACACTAGAGCTCGAGAAGTTATGTTGTCTGCTTTTGAAAAAAATCGGCTTGGAAAAATGTAAATCGGGGTGCATAGTTTGAGGTCGGGTGGTGCGACAGCAGCTGCTGCTGCAGGTATCAGTGACAGGCTATTCAAAAAGCATGGTAGATGGCGCTCTGAAACTGCCAAAGACGGATAATATTATGTACATGAATCTTTAAAGGAACAATTATCAGTTTCAAAACAATTAGGACTTTAATTTTCTGTAATTTTTTCGTTTAATTCTCTTCTTTATCACTCGAAAGCCATTTGAGCGCTTCATACCTCCATATATTGTGTTTGTTTTTATTGTAAATGATTTATATTCGTTTGAGCGAAGCGAATTAGAATATAAATGAATTTATTAAAATAACATTAACAATACGAACACTCTCTTCATTAATATGCATCGCATATTGATTGGTTAGGGAATAAGATATACCTGAGTGGTTTTACGCATGGTTAGATCATATATTACAAGGTGTAAGTATAGTATTCTCCATTCGAAGGCTCAATCTCGGGCATAATTGTCGCCCACCCGCCCACCCCATAATTTCCATTTTCTATATTAATGATATATATACATGTTCTTTATATATGTGTTACTGATATATCTTTTTTATTTTGTAGTTTGCTGCGCAAAGATTACGCGAAATGACATTTGTAATTATGTGAATAAATGCCCGCCATTTGAGCGCTTCATACCTCCATATATTGTGTTTGTTTTTATTGTAAATGATTTATATTCGTTTGAGCGAAGCGAATTAGAATATAACATAAATTTCCTTCACATGAATTTCACATGAATTTTTCTAAGTGACCTTCACAGGAAACTGAATTTACATGACATCAATGTAAAAATCTTCACATAAATTTCATGTGAAAAATTTCATGTAAATTTCATGTTCGTGCTCGTTTCACATAAATTCCATGTGAACTTTCATGTAAAGGTCATGTAACTTTCACATGAATTTCATATGAGGCACAATTGGCTGTGTATGTATATGTTAAAATTCTAGCTGTCTTTACTACGACCCTATATTTCGTTCGCAGCAAGTTTCTTATGCGTCAAAGAAGTTCTCTATACTTCCATAAGTAGTCCTTACCACGTTCTGTCATCAGCGCGTTCTCACCATAACTGTTTTGAACAATTCAATACTGTCGTGATGGCTCGGCGATCGGACACATTCGTTGACGTCCTTACTACGCTCTAAACACGTTGCAGTCAGTTCTTATTACGTTCATGCCACGTTGTGTGCGTAGTACAAACGCCGTGTCAGAACGTGTATATGTGTCAGGAGCTTAATGCCCTGTCACACATACACGTTCTAGCATGGCGTTTGCACTACGACCACCAACACTGTACGAAAGGTGGCGTGAACGTAGTAAGGATGCGGGGAACGTAGTAAGAACTCGCTGATACGTATTGAGATCGTAGTAAGGACCCTGGCGAACGTGCCGGTACGCCGAGCCATTGCGACCGTTTTGAACTGTTCAAAGCAGTCGTAGTGAGGACGCGCTGATGACAGAACGTATTAAGGACTAATTGCAAACATATTGCGAACTTCATTGACGTATTAGAAACGTGTCGCGAACGTAGTGGGGTCGTAGTACAGACTGCTAAACCTTGTACGATATAATCATATGGATATCGTCATGTCTTTGCCGTCCTTACCACCTTACTGGTTTTAGGGCTAGAGATCTCCAACAAGACTACCCTTTTCTGACCACAGTGTAACACACACACAATGGAAGAGATCTCCAGCAAGACAACCCTGTACTGACCACAGCGGAACGCACCCACAATGGAAGAGATCACCAAAAAGACTACCATGTACTGACCACAGCGGAACGCACCCACAATGGAAGAAATCACCAACAAGACTACCATGTACTGACCACACCCATACGACGTATTTTTATCAATTCTATATATATTTTAGTTGCAAAGCGAGACATACCACCTTTTACAAGATACGGCGGAGGAGGTCGCTGATTACCATTAAGTAAGTTGAAATGCGAGCTCATGTTGTTGAAATAAGGTATATGCATGCTCCCTCTGCGTGCATGCTCCCTCTGCGTATATGCATGCTCCCTCTGCGTAATTTTCAATTTCATGAAAAAGAATGCCGTAGTGTAAAACACACAAATGGATACTGGAAAACATTAAATGTTAAATATTTTCATAAAATTAGAGCAAAATCAATATGAAAAGTGCCGATATCTTTCATAGACCAAGAAAAATATAAGCTGGACACATGCCGGAATACATTCGTCCTCTATACATGTACATTTGTATAATAGACTATTCATCCTACAGTGAGTATTTACAACAATTTCTTCGAAATTACTGGGGAGCGAACAAATTGGAGGGTTGTGCACAGGAGAGCCTGATAGCCCCACATTTTGTTACTTACAATGCAGATGACCGTCCTAAGTCGGCGGTCTCGTTGGTTTATGGCCTTCCTAAGTCGGTACCGTTTACCCCTTGGTCTCGCTGCATGGTTTCTTTTGTGTTTAATGACTCCACTCGTATTCTCCTTTTCGTTCCTTGCTGAGATTGTTTTCTCTCTGTTTTCACATCAGGTGTTTTGGTGTTTTGCTGTTGGTGTTGCATAAGGGTCTGGTAGGAGATCCCCTTCCTTCTTTTACGTCGCAGATGGTCATCCGAAGTTTCGTTTTCTTGTTGGTCTCGATGGTTTATGTCAGTGAATGAAAGTCAAACACAAAACCCGAAAACAGAATCTTAAAATCACATTAAAAATGCTTACACATTCCTGAAAACATATATTCAAATGGTGCAGTATCCGTTAAAGTGTTAAATTACTAAATTTGCGCGTCTGCAGCCTGTACAGAAATATTTCATTGGTAAACGAAGCAAAATATCGATTTTGTTTACCTTTCACAATGTTCCAATATACCACAATAGTATTCACAACCAGAACATTCGTTGTGCTTTTTGCTGGACTTACAAAGGGTCAATTCTGAGTGAATATTTGCCTTGTCCGGTGCACAAGGCTACATTTTTGATGTAGTGAAATACAATGAAGAAATGTATCGGTGTCCTTTTTACTCCCTTTGAATACCCAAAGTATTACTCTTACACAAGGACTAAAGTTTTTTCCTATATAAGAAATGTTGTTTTTGAAATAAGAAATATTCTGATGTCCGTTTGAAGGTGAACAGATACGTTACAACACTTCAAGCTGCTAAAAATTTAAGACAATAATGACATATTCTTAAGCTTTGAGTAAAAAAGAAAGCGTATACATGGGTACTATCAGCAAAAAGAGTCCTTCAACCAATCTAGCAAACGATAATTCATTTGTGTCATCGGGAGTGTTTAATATCAGCATTTGGACATTTAGACAGCAACAAATACGTTACCAACTATATAGCTCTACAGTGAGAATTCAACCGATTTGGCACTATTTATGGATAAGATTTAGAGAATGTAAACGTCTTCATATTGAATAGCATCATTTAAGAACTGATAAATTGGCAACGTGGACCAGAAATGCACGTTTCGGGTACTTAACCCTCATCAGTGATCCTCAAATCTAAACAATGTTATATGCCAAAAAAGCATGAAAGTTACTATGTCGAAAAAGTGTACCGAAAGACGTAGCAGGATGGATGGGATATGATGCTACAGGACCCACTTTTTAGAAATTTCAAAAAAAATTGAAAACAGAAATTTAGATGTCTAGAAGTGAAATTTCGCTCAATAGCCGCGCTGCAAAAATTGATTGTAAGAAGTGTCACCCTGAATTGATTTGATGTAGAAATCATATGTAGATTATAATTGAAAAATTCAGTTTCGTTGATCCAAAAGCATTGCACAGTCCCTTTTGATTGATTAGTCTCCTTTTTTATTAAGTTAAAAGATATTTTAACAAACAGAATATTTAAGGTTTCTCGTTGAAATATTTTCTCATAATATTTTGACTTTATTATGTGGCAGGCTTTTGGATCATCGACATTAAATTTGTTGTGCGTTTAAAGCAATGTTTGTGATCTTGAATTTGAAGTTCCCATATTGTAGAAAAATGTTTGATTGATAATAAAAATTAACGAGTAAACTAATCTGATAGGCTTTTTCCCCCACCTTCCTTTCGAGATTCAAAAGACTTTGTCCAAAAAGTGTGGTGTTAATACACACCCCTATGGTAAGTGGAGTTTTATACATAAATCGCTATTGGGAAACAATTTTCCGGGTTTTTAATTGATTTATATAGGCCAAAGACCAAATTTGATCCCAAGATAAGCAATATTATGCAAAACAGAACAGACATTTTTGTGGTATACGGATGAAAGGTTTTTCAGCAAATTGATGGAATTCCAAGTGGAATCAACTGTGCCTCACTCCTTGTCAACATTTTTCTTTACTCGTATGAAGCTGAATTTATTCAATCTTTGGTCTCTGATGGGAAAAGATACTTAGCTACTGAATTTACCTTCACTTACATAAAGACGATGTACTATCCATCAATAATCTAAAATTCGCGGATCACCTTAGCAGAATCTATCCTTTGGGGATTGAAGTCAAAGAAACTACACGAACAAATAATTCAGGAGCCTATTTGGACATTATACTGTCTCACGACACTGATGGTTACATGAACACCTCACTTTATGACCAACTTGATGACTTCATTGTCAGCATCACAAACTTTCCTTTTCTGAGTAGCAACATCCCTTCATCGACTGCTTATGACGCGTCCATATCTCAATTGATACGTTTTGTCAGGGAAAATACAAAATATATGTACAAATTTTGTTTTGACAGCTAGGCGTCTTTCAGATAAGATTCGCAAACAGGGGTACATCTGTGACGGACGAAGTCACGGAGGATGTTCTACGGTCGAAACGGGGAAATCGAGATATATACTATGATGTCCATTTGCCCAGAATGGTGAATGATAATCTGTCTTAGACCATTTGAAACATCCAACCACAAAATATACTTGTATCGTAACCGGTTGTGACAAATCTGCCGAATTGAAGCGGCGAGTGTTGCATCCAAGGAGGAGATGCTGACTCTTTCGAGGCACCTGGTCTCACTCCCATACTGGAAGTTCGCTTCTTTTCATGTGGTGGAGTTTTTTGTTTGTTTGCTTCGGTTTCTGTTTTATCCTGATTTCGTATGCCTTCGGGGTGTGATTTCCTGAATTATCGATTTTGTACTGTGTATTGGGATATGGTCATAATCAATGTGTCATTAGTATTACTTCTGATGCTCTTATAAGTTATTTCCGAATTCGTTCTTGTCATTTATGTTTCTTATATTTTACTATAAACACAACAAAAATATTTTGAATAATGATATGGGCCGTAGTCAGTCAGCTCTCTTGTCAATTCTTTAATCTTCAATATGTCTGTTGTTTTAAATTTGTCTATCGAAATGACATTCGTATTTTTTTCTTTCAGATTAAAAATCGAAGAACACGATGACGGCCTGACAAAATAAAATTTGCTAAGAAGAACTGAAACAAAATTAGGAAATAAAACCCGTCTTGACCTTCTCTATGTTTTTTATTTCTTATCAAATATATATTTATTATCAATTTTATTAAAACACCACCCTCAACAATGTTTAACATTTGGTCATGGTATGTGGCTGATTTAAAAAGATTTCTTTATAAATCGTTGGTAAGATAAAAGGGTCCGATGTGTCACCTTTCAGTGAAAATCTACCATCATTGTGCAAGAACTGCACAGCCTGTGTGAGTGCTTTAACCCCACTGTATTTTTTAATACAGCAAATAACCATCCAAAATCAGAAAGTGATGAATCATCGTATCAAGATGTATATATGTTCTATCTTTATAGTTTATGACACCATATGCACATTTCACAAAACATTGTATAATCAGAAAGGCTTGGGCCGAAAGAGAGGAGATCCAAATGTTGAATTATTAGTTACCTAGTCATCTGTAAACCTTGTATGGGATGATACCAGGTCACTCAGTTTTATACCGGGCGAGGCGCATTAGGTCACAAGTTTACCCCATCGATGACCTTATAGAATGTTTGGACGTCATTGTCTATTTACGCTACAACGTCGACGTAGAGAATGATAGTGTGATGTCACAAGGGGTCTGGCTAGGCACCCGGTATAAGATATACCACGTCTTCACGTGACCGTTATCAGCCAATCGCTATCCGGGATTTCCAGACAAACTTGTCAGATTACAAATAGCGAAATTCTAAACATATCTTAAATGTATGCCTAAGCGCCAGCCAAGTACAGAACGGAGCTTTGTCATGTGGGAAAAACTCTAAAGTTACAGAATAATTATCAAATTTAGCATTAAAAAATTTAAAATATTTCAAGTCAAAGCAGATTCACAGTAAAATTAGTCGAACAACATCCTTGGGGTCTAACAGCAGAGGTACAGCCTTAGTGGTTAAAATTATCATAAGTATTGAAATTCATATTCTAGCGTAATGATTAAGGGCACCATATGTGCATTTCAATAAACGAAGTATCATCAGAGAAGAAATGCCAACCTAGTTGTTGACATTATCATATTGAAATTTATGTTCTAGCATAATTTAGTGCACCATTTCAACAATGTATGGGGCGGACAGGGTACCTCTCCCATCTCCCAACCCTTTCTCCCTCCCCCATCTTTATACCATTCCCTTACCCCCCCCCCCCTCCCTTTCACCCTGTCCACCCACTAAAGTATCAGCAGTGATGCTAAGCATAAAGGGAAGGAATTCAAATAGTGAATACATGAATATTGATCTCCCTCATAATTGTTTATATTTTATAACGATCCTTATCCTTTTGCTAAATCAGTGAATGATAGTCAAACACTGAAGCCGACAAAACAATCAAAGATTCCATACTGAATTTAATCAAGTTAACGATTTTATAACAAATCCGTTGTGCTATTATGGTCACTTATGAATCTAATAATTGACATTTTCTGTATCTTATTAACGCAAAATGCTGCACCAAATCTAAGCAAGCTTTAGCACTTTAGGCCAAACCCGATTTAAATGAAGAGGAAAATCACGATTTCTGTCGTTCGGATTTGGAATTGGATCAATTCACAAATTTATATCCGCATTATCTCCAGCATTGTACGCTGACAAACCATGATGACGATACTTCATGACAGGTCATGTCCAAATTTTACCATAGAATTTTCTGTTCTGCACCAGATTTCACAAAACTACGAAAAATCTTTTTCTTTTTTTTTAGTTTTGACTGCTAAGTTCTTCCAATAGAAAAATACTGGGTTTTTTTTCTTCACAAACTTTTTTGTCTATAGATCTATAGACTTTTGGATTCTGATTTTGGATAGGTGTTGCCGTACTGTTTGCTTTGATTTATGTATATCACTACACCATCTCTGAACAATCGTAAATGATGTAACTACAATTGTCAATATTGAAATAAATGTTCTATTATGAAATTTCAGTGCACCGTTTGCGCATTCAACAAGTTATATCTCATCATTTATGTTCGAGGACGAAAAAGAGGAAATCAAAATAGTATAAAATATGAAGAGCAAAAGTCTAAACTTGACCTTGATTTTCTACCAAAGAACCTGTTAAGACAGAGTTTTACCATTAGGGAGATATCCTATAGTTTATAAAGGTTTTACCATTAGGGAGATATCCTATAGTTTTAAAAAAAATCATTAAATTTCTTGACGGAGAATTTATTTGACAAATGATTTATCGTGCAAAAAATGTTTCTAGATCTTAATATTAAAAAAGAAATGTAGTTTTGTATCATAAGAATAATAATTGAACATGTTTAGTTACTTTTTATCCAAACATCCGAAATGGAAAAGTATAAAGTTACAATTAACCTGCATCTGGACCACATTAATGAATATTTAATATGATGTGAAAACGGTTTTTGTTTTTCAATTACATTGTATTAATTAAACGCTTTTCTTATAGCATGCGAAGAAACAATTTATATTTATTAACGCTGACGTCTAAAAAGGTATTCAGTTAGGTCTGTATTCCTGAGAGAAGCATAACGAAGATGGTCGGAAAGTTGTTGATATTGGTCTTAATTACAGCACTATTGGTTGACGGTAAGTAGTTATTGTTCCTTTGAATTCCTACGGAAGACCGTAGGTGTCAGGTATAAATTACAATTTATTTGGTAGCCACCACATCTCTCTAAATCTCTTTAATATGACAGATACAAAATAACCAGATGAAATGTAACACATATTTATCTGGTGTTCGCCATATAATTAAGTGGCAGTCGCCACATAAAGTTAGTAGCGACAGCCACATAAATTAAATTACGGCTGTAAGATAATTTTCAGCGGCCGCCAAATACTTATGTGGCGGCCGACACATAATTAGGTGGCGACCGCCAAATAAATTAAGTGGCGGCCGCCAGATAAGTATGTGGCTGTCGCCATATGATTAAGTGGCGACCGCCATATAAATTATGTGGCGACCGCCAAACAGATTATAATTCATACCTGTCACCTACTGTCTACCATACAAACATCTTTTTTATGTAAAATTCGGAACATACAGGAGTGAAGGGCAAACTAAATTTACCTTTTTGGTCAAGAAGATCACGGATGGTGCATTGTTTCAAGGGGCACGTATGGTTATCTCAAATATTTTCTTATTGTATTATAACAGGATTTATAAATCTAGTTCGAGTTTAGCCTTTTGCTCTTTATGATTTTATATAACCGTATAATCAGACATTTTCGCGAGATACTAGTTTTCGCTATATTCGCGAGTGATTTTGAATCGCGCAAATTGTGTTTGATAAATTACAACATAAATTGGTACCGGTATATCATTTATATTTCGTTCTAATCGTACATAAGTTATGCTTTACTTTTCCTAATAGAACGCAAATAAAAGTGAATTTAGTGTACTCTTATAACGAAACTAACTAAAACTTCAATAATGAAAGGTAGAAAACAGTAACATCATATGTACATATTTGCAAGTAATTAAGGAATCCTGAAAATTTGTACTCGTGAAAATAAAGACACTCTTATTTGCTATAAAATCGCGAAATTTGATACTCGCGAAAATTTCTGGTTATACGATATTTGGATGTCCTCCTTTCCGGCCTAGAGCATCACTGATGATACACAAAATGTTGAAAAACGCATATGGTGCACTCCGATTTTGTAAAAGTACATATATTTCAATTTTGACCATGGTAAATTTTGTAAAATGAAATGAAGTGTATGATATTTGAATACACCCAGCAGTCCTGTTTGTCGTAAAGTTATTTGTTTAGGGGTTTCAAGTGAATCAAAATCTACTACAGGAAAGTCTGCTGTCTACGGTTTGCAATAATGAAAGCATCCTCGGTTCCCCAGGCTATTTGGCTGAATACCCTGGGTCACATCGTACTATTGCGGGGATTTTTAAAGAAATAGCTCTTCTTCGTGAAGTTAAAAACTAACGATAATGGCTGTGCACAGACCAGTGATCGTACACAAGAGGGAATTATTGTCGGTTACCCTAATATTTGTATCAAAAACGTCTAGTTAACCATTTGATTATCGTCTCCGGGCATCAAGAAGTATCTTACCTAGTCGAACATGCACTATTTATTGTCGCTATCCAAATGACGTTTGTAAACTATTCTGTGATTGGATAAAAAATTATAAAAGGGAATCAATCGACAACATTTGCATATAAATGGAAATCCCCGAAATAGTACGATGTGACCCAGGGTATTCAGCCAAAGTGCAAATAGCATGGGGAACCGAGGATGTAATGAATGAGAATCACTTCGGCACTTAAAAAGTACGTATCACTGGTGAGGATTAACTAACCGAAACACGTTTATGGTGTATTAAAAATGGCTTGAAGTTTTCTTATAAAAATATTAATCGTTCTTTTAAAAGGCCATTACTAGTTCGCAATATGGTATAAAAATACTGTATATCTTCTAAAATGAAATGTTTGTCTTAAATGGTAATTTGACAAATTTATGTAAACAAATAACATAAAGAGTAAAAAGAAATTATATATCATTGCAGATGTTATATGGGTTAACTGTTCTACATGCCATTGGCGATATACCGCCAACGGATGGAAATGTATTTATATATTGGCACATGGATGTGAGTATACAAATGAGTTAAAGAAGATCCTGACGATAATCTCAACAGCACTCACAATAGAGCACCAAATGGAGCATCGACGGACCCCTAGCAAGCTAGAGGTGGGACCAGGTGCCCGGGGGGAGTAAGCATCCCCTGTGGGCTAGCCGCACCCGTCGTCGATGTTCACGCAAGAAAATGAAAATATATTAAATACATGCACTGTCTATAGTTCTGTTCATATAAAAAGTGTTATGGCGACAATGTCTGGGAAAAATATTCAAAACACTTACTGTCAAACCCCTCGCGGGGAACTTTTTTACGAGCTCCACAAGGGCATAAACAACAAATCATGGCTTCAATTAAACTGGTCTTTCACTCAATAATTATTATCAAAGGACACTTGAGATTTCAGGTTGATGTTTCTTAATTCTGAAACATGATATAATTTCCTACTCTGCTAAAGCAAAAGATAAGAACAAAACAATATCTAACAATTCTTTATAATATGGATTTATTAAATTTCTAAATGAAAAATAAAATAGAAGCAAATGCGAAATAAAATTGACCTTTTTCTAAATATATTTCTCATTTTCCTTTATATATTATTCATTTATCCATGTATATTTTTCATTTTCTTTAATATATTTTTAATTTTCCCAAATATATTTTTCATTTCTTTAAATATATTTTCCATTTTCTTTAATATATCTTTAATTTTCCTAAACATATCTTTCATTGTCATAAATTCATTTTTTCATTTGATATATCTTTTATTTCCTCAATTCATTTTTCATTTTCATATTTCATTGTCATAAATTCATTTTTTCATTTAATATATCTTTTATTTCCTCAATTCATTTTTCATTTTCCTTAATATATATCTCATTTTCCTAAATAAATTTATCATTTTCCTTGATATACTAGTATTTCTAATTTTCCTAAATTTATTTTTCCTTTTTCCTAAATTTATTTTTCCTTTTTCCTAAATTTATTTTTCATTTTTCTAAACTTATTCCTCATTTTCCTCCATTTTTTTATCATTGGCCTAAATTTATTTAAAATCATTATTTTCCTGAATAATTTTGGCTTAAGATACCACTGTGGAAGCTTGATCATCAGAAAAATACATGTCTGGTTTACCGCATTTTGACATTTTTGTCAACAAGGCTGCTCAATCTTTTCGTTTTTTTTTTAAATATAATAACCTGTGTATTATACAATAGTGCCAATTTAATTTGTCATTTCAGTCAGGAAACGTCATGTCCCTTTGCGTGCTCCAAGCCTCATCCGGAAAAAGCTATAGTAGACAGATTCTGCATGATGTAAGTTTTCCTTGTCCAGAAGCTCTGTTTATTCTTAGCAGAAAATAAAACGTTTCAAACCTAGCAATTTTTTTTTCCTGTCCTTTGTGCATTTTATTTTGTGATTATCATCAAAAAGCATAAACAATCACTGACACATTCTATGCTTCACTTAGAATGACACAGTTACGGGAAAATATCAAACTTTAGCGACGTGGAAAGCTAACTAATTAAAGGTGTGTTGTTTCGTCAGGTCAATGCTCCTGTTCACAAGACTGTCACTGCTATGGGTGCCATTTATGATAGTGGCCCTAATTTGATTGAGTAACCACCTTATTCAGCTGATCTTGCTCCGTCAGACTTTCATCTATTCCCAAAACCGACAGCAGCTATTTCTGGCACCCACTTTCAGTGCGATGGTGACGTCATACTTGCAATGGATAGCATTCTGACCAGTCAAGATGTCTTTATAAAAGGTTCTGAATACTAAAAGGGATTATGTAGAAGGATAATGCAAAATGTCTGATAAAATTCAAATCTTTTAACTCCAGGCATCAATCAACCCTCGTATACCGAGCATACATGGTCCCTGATTTATGAATAAGGTATCACAACCCATTTAACTAACTGCAAAGGGTTCACATATATTGACACATGTGGGCGTCGATCTTCAAGGATCTAAATGCAACGTTATGTTTTCCGAATAGAAACGTCATCATTTCTGTCATGACTATTGTGAGCTCAAAACTTAAAAGGAGGACGACTTCCAATGAACAACATAAAACTCAAGGACAAATGAACTTAATGTTCATCGGCCTTTTCACATTTTCTGTTTCAGGTTTTTAGCTGTGATCACCACAGAGTCTTTCTATGAGAAATACTGAAACATTTCCCTTCATTTTTCGATCGAAATCATATTAATAATTGAATGGCTTTTTGAGAATTGATCGAGACTATTTCGTGAGAATGTTAAACGTCTTCAAATTCAATAGCATCATAAATTTAGGAAATATGTAGCAGGATAGGTGGGATATGATGCTACAGGACCCACAATTTAAAAATTTTCTAAACAATGTAATATGGTCAAAGAGTGTAAAAATTATAATGTTTAAACACATACCGAAATACGTAGCAGGATGGGAGGGATATAATATTACAAGATCCACAGTTTAGAAATTTTCTAAACAATGTAATATGGTCAAAGAGTGTGAAAATTATTATGTCCAAACACGTTCCGAAATACGTAGCATGATGGGTGGGATATGATGCTACAGGACCCACAGTTTATGGGTCTGGTCCATGCTGCAAATTGATCCGTTCTTAAATTATGCTATTGAATTTGAAGACGTTTAATATTTTTACCAGCATATTTCCCAGCATTTTACAGTGACCAACTCTGAAAACGGGAATCACTGACGGGACCGTTACTACTCATCAAAGGAGATACCCTTTAACTTATTGTACTGGACTTATACATGTTATATACAAGGGATGCATACTATCTGTAAAATTTTTTATCAATCTTTTCGGGGAGTTTAAAATGTCACATTCAACATCTTTTGGCGTTCTTTTTCATCAAGCAAGTGCTCTATTGATTTGTATTTTCTTTTTCTAAATGATAAGGATGGTAAACATTCATTATTTGAATGAATATTTTTGTATAATTTTTCCCTGACCAAAAATATGAAAAGAAATTTTACATTCTAGATTCTAGAACAATATTGAGTTATAATTTCAAAAGAGATTATCGTGTCGCTGATATATGAGGCCTATCAATCACTGATTACTGTAAACCATCTTTTATTCGCAAACGTTTTATTTTCGCGATATTTGCGAGGTCTTTCGATTTGGGAATATAAAAAGTCACGAATATGTCCAAACGTATGTAAACTAAATAACATTCCTATGAATTCGCGAAAATACAACGCTGGAAACATGTCTCTTCACTCGAACTTAAGACGCCGCGAATAAAAGACGCTATACTATTATTTGCCAAAGAAACAATTCTAGAGTGAATATAACGTCAATATTCAAACATATTATGTTGGATTCGAGCTTTACGATTTAAAAAGATAAAAGATAATTAATTTGAACAATATATTTACAGACGTAATTTTTTCATAAATATATCTGAAAAGTGAAGACCACCACGAAGAGATGAAAAATCATTTCAATTGAACAATATCACGAAGACCAGTGAAAACGAGCATTTAAATTGAACATGTCATTCACAAAACACTCTAATATCATTGGAAGATCAACAAAAAGGGGACGAGTCTTACTAACGATCACTGCATCACAGGCTGTTTCCAAGAGAAAACTACACAATGAGGTAATGCATAATTACATCTATAAAACCCATAAAATTTCTTTTTCCCGTATAATTAAAAATGAGACTATCATAAGGAAAATGATATGACCAAGACACCATTTTTGCCATATGTATATTGCTTTCAGACGGAAATAATTAATATAAAGGAATATGAATTTTCTTGAGAGAGAATGACGTCTGTATGTGAATATAAATAGTGACAACTTCTTCGGTCCAGCATCTGCAATCCTGTACCTAATCAGACCAATTTGAAGATGGTGAACAAAGTAATGATTTTGGTCATAATTGCTGCACTATTTGTAGCTAGTAAGTACTTATTATAAACACATTTAAAACTAATGTATTTTTAATTTGTATATTTAAAATTGTATTGCGTACGCCCTTTTTTTTATCCATTTACAGATTCATCTGTGTTGCTCCCCCCTTAGGTCTTGTTTGTTTGTTTTCGTCATTCATCTGAGGAGGTTGTTTTACACCACAGTTGTACGTTCTTCGAGACCTCTGGGTAATCGGAAAAGTGGGAGGGTTATGCGCACGTAATCCAGGATAGCCATTCCTTCTGCTATTTCCGTGACAGATGGCCGTCCTTATTCGGCAACGGTTGCCCATTGGTCTCGTTAATTTATGTGTAGTCCTTTGTGTTTGATGTTTCCGTGTTGTGCGTTAACGTTCCTTGTCCCTTTTGCTTCTCTTCCTGTGCTTGTCTGCTCTGTGTTTTTGCATTGGGTGTTTTGGGATTTTGCTGTGGTTGCTGCAGCCTGGTGTTGTTGGAAATCCCCTCCTTTCTTTTAAGAAGGTATGTCTTTGTATAATCAGGAGCCATATGGTGATACGTCTTCGTGGGACAGATGATCTTATATTATCTCTACGAAGCATAACTTATAATATTAATGTTGATATTGGCGATATCGATTTAAAATAATTGAATATTTAAACTACATGAGGTAAAGAAGATCTCAACAGCACTCACAATAAATCACCAAGTTGAGCATCGACGGACCCCTAACAAGCTACAGGTGGGATCAGGTGCCCGGGAGGAGTAAACATCCCCTGTTTGGCTAGCCACACCCGCCGTCGATCTTCAACGCGAAGATTACCCAAAATATGAATAAGAAGTGGGCGAAGCGTTAGTGAAGCCCTACTTATACATGTAGCATTAACGCATTTGAAATATTCTGTTACAAAATTTCTTGAAATTTCTAAAACATGGGTCCTGTAGAATCATATCCCACCTATTCTGCTACGTCTTTTGGTATATTTTTTGGACATAATATTTTTCATACTTTTTGGCCATTTTACATTGTTTAGACTGAGGGTCACTGACGAGGGTTTAGTACCCGAAACGTAAATTCATCAGGTCTTAAATGATGCTATTGAATTTGAAGACGTTTAACATTATCACGGCATGTCATGGATATTCATGAAACTTTCTGTAATTGTCATACTCAATATTAAAAAAAACGAAAAAAATCAAATTCAAGGAATTGTGGTCCCCCGCTTTTGGGTGTTTGTCTTTAAAGAATTGCTTACAGACATCCCCCATTCTTAAGTTTTAATATATCTCATATATTATCAACATTCTTAATATGAAAGATTAACTCCAAGAAAAGGTCAAAAGGTCCAAACTTTTGTTTCTAAGGGACAGGGCTTATGAAAAGGTATGCACATGTGAAATATTTAAGACCTATGATTTAAATTACCATCAAAAACTTATGGTCGAGATTGAAGTTTTTAAATGTGGGTCAACCTCCATGGACAAGGTCACAAGGTCAGAATGTTGTTACCAAGAAAGGTCTCATCACAAGGAATACACATGTGAAATGTGAAAGCCCTATCATTTTCCATTTAAAAGTTATGGACAATGTTATAGTTTTTTGAAAAGTAGGTCGAACTCAAAGGTCAAGGTCACAAGGTCAAAAATTTTGATATCCGTGCAAAGGTCTTGTCACAAGGAATACACATGTGAAAAATCAAAGCCCTATACCTTTCTATTCAAAAGTTATGGTCAAGGTTAAAGTTTTTAATAAGTAGGTCAAAGTCCAAGGTCAAGGTCAAAAGGTCAAAAATGATGGTATCCATGGAAAGGTCTTGTCACAAGGAATACACATGTGAAATATGTTGTTACAAACAGAAAGGTCTCATCACAAGGAATACACATGTGAAATGTGAAAGCCCTATCATTTTCCATTAAAAAGTTATGGACAAGGTTATAGTTTTTTGAAAAGTAGGTCGAACTCAAAGGTCAAGGTCACAAGGTCAAAAGTTTTAGTATCCATGCAAAGATCTTGTCACAAGGAATACACATGTGAAAAATCAAAGCCCTATACCTTTCTATTCAAAAGTTATGGTCAAGGTTAAAGTTTTTAATAAGTAGGTCTAAGTCCAAGGTCAAGGTCACAAGGTAAAAAATGTTGGTATCTATGGAAAGGTCTTGTCACAAGGAATACACGTGAAATATCAAAGCCTTATCACTTTCCGTTCAAAAGTTATGGTCAAGGTTAAAGTTTTTAATAAGTAGGTCAAAGTCCAAGGTCAAGATCACAAGGTCAAAAACGTTGGTATCCATGGAAAGGTCTTGTCACAAGGAAAACACAGGTGAAATATGTTGTTACCAACAGAAAGGTCTCATCACAAGGAATACACATGTGAAATGTGAAAGCCCTATCATTTTCCATTAAAAAGTTATGGACAAGGTTATAGTTTTTTGAAAAGTAGGTCGAACTCAAAGGTCAAGGTCACATGGTCAAAAATTTTGGTATCCATGCAAAGGTCTTGTCACAAGGAATACACATGTGAAAAATCAAAGCCCTATACCTTTCTATTCAAAAGTTATGGTCAAAGTTAAAGTTTTTAATAAGTAGGTAAAAGTCCAAGGTCAAGGTCACAAGGTCAAAAATTTTGGTATCCATGGAAAGGTCTTGTCACAAGGAATACACATGTGAAATATCAAAGCCCTCTCACTAACCATTCAAAAGTTATACACAAGGTTAAAGTTTTTAATAAGTAGGTCAAGGTCCAAGGTCAAGGTCAAATATTTTGGTATCCATGGAAAGGTCTTGTCACAAGGAATAAACATGTGAAATATCAAAGCCCTATCACTAACCATTCAAAAGTTATGCACAAGGTTAAAGTTTTTGTGACTGACGGACAGACGGACGAACCGGTTTTAATGTCCCTGCGCTTTCGCGAAAGCGGGGGACAACAAACTATAATGATCTATGAATATAAAATTCTCATCAGTGATGCTTCCAGCCAAAGTGTTTTTCATACGCAACCCAAATTCATTTCCAGAGCGCCCTCTTGTTTTATTTTTAAAATTTAAAATTGTACATTTACTTTGAAGTTTCTACATGAATAAGAAGTGGGCGAAGCGTTAGAGAAGCCCTACTTATACATGTAGCATTAACGCATTTGAAATATTCTGTTACAAAATTTCTTGAAATTTCTAAAACGTGGGTCCTGTAGCATCATATCCCACCCATTCTGCTACGTCTTTTGGTATATTTTTTGGACATAATATTTTTCATACTTTTTGGCCATTTTACATTGTTTAGACTGAGGATCACTGACGAGGGTTTAGTACCCGAAACGTGCATGTCTGGTCCATGCTGTAAATTTATCAGGTCTTTAATGATGCTATTGAATTTGAAGACGTTTAACATTATCACGGCATGTCATGGATATTCATGAAACTTTCTGTAATTGTCATACTCAATATAAAAAAAAAACGAAATCAAACTATAATGATCTATGAATATAAAATTCTCATCAGTGATGCTTCCAGCCAAAGTGTTTTTCATACGCAACCCAAATTCATTTCCCTAGCGTCCTCTTGTTTTATTTTTAGAATTTAAAATTGTACGTTTACTTTGAAGTTTCTACATGAATAAGAAATGGGCGAAGTCCTACTTATACATGTATAACCTTTAAATTACCTTCTAACTGACTTAGATGGCAACTACCCCGGTCGCGTAGTGGTAGTGCTCCCGCTTAGCAAACTGAATGACTCGAGTTCGAGCCGCGCTCAGGCCACATATTTTTCAAGTATATACTGTTCATCTTTTGTATGATGAAGGACACTTCACATATTCTTCACAAACAAGACGAGCAATTTCAGAGCATGTGAATAGTAGATAAAGACGTTGATATAAGCACTTATTTCATGTTGCAGTGTGGAGCAGTTAAAATTGTTCCCCGTGACCTGATGTTTGTCAAGTGTATTAATTACTTCTTTCCAGCTCTGTCGCCTGAAAGAAGCTTCGTTTTGGCCCTTTATCAATGTGACATCATATCTATATGCTTTTGCTATTTCGGAAACTTGCCATTTCATCAAAAATATCATCTAAATTCAAGGAAATTAACATCTTAGCACCATCCCTCCAATGCTATATTGAACATAGATTTTATTTGGCTACTAAATCGACCCTACATGAATTTTGGAGCCGCTCACTCTCTGTAAAGTAAATGCAGATATTTAAATTCTGAAAATAACGCAAGAGGGAACTAGTGAAATTAATTTGGACTGCTTATGAAAAGCACTTTGGCTGGAAGCATCACTGACGAAAATTTAATGTCTGGTGCATGAAAATTGGTGTGAAGGTATAGAGTTGGAACCCTTCAGCATTATTCATGTATTAAAAGTTGACCAGTGTTTTGACGAATATCTGCTTCAGTATATATTATTACTGCTACGGTGGATGTTAAAGGTACATGAACACGATTGGGGAATTATAAAAATGCATTTAGAATGGCACCGTGTCAGTCCGCTTAAAACGTCTTTGACAAATTCTACAGCGAAATTCGTGGGAAAAAAATTCTTGGAGAATTGTTTAGTAAATGAAATTTACGAGGGCCGTTCCAAAAGTACGTGGACACATGCTTTTAAGATCACATTTTAAGTCGTATGCGAATAAAATGTTCTATAAATGAAAGGGACACATTCAGAAAGAGAAAATAAAAAATATAAGGTTAAAATAATTTACATAAGGGGCATAATTGTCACCTTTATACATAAATGGTAGAGGCGGTTTGGGAGCAGTGAAATTTGAGTTGTTAAAACGAAACCATCCCTTTCGTTATGTTGCTAAATAGAATAAGAAAAAAATACTCGACTATTAATTAAACCGTCTATATCAGTAATACTATTATTGTTCTTGACCACTGCGAAGTAAAATGAAAGTACATTATGATATAGAGGTAGAAATGGACATGAAAGAAAGAGTATGTCTTCCTTATCAGAATACATGAAAAGATACTTTAAATTTTGTACAGATGTTTTATTTCTTTTAAAATGTAAAATTTATGCTGGACGTCTGAAGTCGTCGTTACGTTTTGTTAGCTACTCCGTGACCTAGAACCTTACGTTGTTCAAAAATCTAAAATTTGGTATTGACCAATCGTAATGAAAATTTGTATATGTATTCAAAATCATCTGTTACATCAGGAAATCAACATGGTTATAAGCAAATTCTCTAAATATTTCCTTAACTTGCGTTGTCCATGAAATTTTGGAATAGCCCTCGTTAATGTTACATGTATGCGAGAGTTTTCTGGAAATTTCACTGCATTTCGCAAAATTTGGAAAGTTTTCACGCTCATATAAAATATGTCAAATATGAAAAGAAAGCATTGGAATGGAATGTGAACGTTATTAACGTAATTAATTTATTAAAATAAAACGACTGTTTTCGAACGGAATTAAGATGTACATCGAACTTCACACGATTAGGCGAGACCAAGCGAGTTGGGTAGTGTTTGTAAAAAAAAATTTCCCTTTCAATATTTTTCCATCACTATTCGCCTTTTTCAAGAAAGATCTATAGTCGTCTCAACAATTTACAGTGGGTATATTTAGTCTTACAAAGGTTAGCTTACCTGCAAATTAATTAAAGATGACACAGAAAGATAATTTTATGCCACTTTCTTTGTTTACCTACCATGTGATCCTACTTTTCGGGATACTCCATAAGTTTTCTTAAGATATCCCCTCTTCCCGTTGTTTTTTTTTTTCAATGGTTAGATAGATATGTTTCCATTTCTTGACTAATGACCTAACTTTAACTAAGAAAAAAAAACCAGAAATGATCTTAGTTATTTCATAAAACTGTGTTAAAAAGAATCGTGTGTGTTAGAGTTGGAACCCTTCCGCATTATTGGAAATATTTAGGTAGAGTATCCCTCAGGTCAGCATTGCTGGTAATTTTTTGCCTGGATACCCTAATTTTTCTCTTCAGAATATTGTTCAGATTATCAAACTAATATGGTTTTGGGAAAAGAAACTTTTATAGTTACAATTTATTCCCTCTAAAAAGGATTTTTTCTTACTTTTCCCATGGAGTCTAATGTTAAAGTTCAAAGGACTAAGTTCTCGGTATAATCATGAAACCACGAATTATATTGTGTTTGTGGATCAGACCTAACATAATGGAAGTGAAAATATAGTAAAAGTTGTTATTTAGGAAATATGAGCATCTGATTCCTGAGGGCATCTTCCCAAGTCGCGGTGATCGATCCGCGTTTCTTCTCTTCTCAAGAAGAAGAGAAGAAACGCGGATCAATCACCGCGAGTTGGGAAGATGTCATGAGGGATGCTTTTCCTTAACAAGAGAAATAAAACATTAGTAGATGTTGAATCTCATCCATAATAAAAATAAACATCAAAGAAGTACCCAACAGTCAGATTATTAAATGAAATAATAATACTTTATTCTTTTATTGAAGATGACGCATTTACCCTTGGTTTAAGTCAAATTCATGGATTCCGATGTACAGAGGGCGGATGCACATTCAGACATACCAATAGCAAACGTAAGTGGATTTTTTCTGTATAATACGTCTTCTTTTTGTGTTTTATTTACGTATATTCCTCTCATTTTAAACACCTATTTATCATTTCATGTCCGAATAATTTTTGCTTAAAACAAGCACGCTTCAAACGCAGCACAAAAGAAGAAGTTGAACAATTGAAGTATACAACGGTACATTACAACGGAGATTTTCAGCAAGACTATCCAGCATTGGCCACAGCGGTGCACAATGCATGAAACAACAAATACAAAATTTGGACAAATACGAAAGTCAAAATTTCAAAATGCAAAATTTGTGATTGTTTTTAATTCCGGCTTGAAATAGCAACTAAGTTGATCCAGTTTGAATCTGCTGTCAGGTTTGATAATGTCGTGCATTATGTACAATGTTATAAGTTCACTCCATTTTCAATATGTCCATTGTTATTCAGCATCCAGATGTCCAAAAATGTACCTAAAGACGTAGCAGGACGGGTGGGATATGATGCTACAGGACCCACGTTTGAAAAATTTTAAGAAATTTTGATAACAGATATTTTCAATTGCGTTGAAGAGACGATCAACCGAAGTTGATCGAAGTTGGCTACATATACCCTCGGAGATTCCTGGTCCACCAGCAGTGACACTCACCAAGTATTGCTAATGTTAAACGTCTTCAAATTCAATAGCATCATTTAAGAACAGATCAATTTGCAGCATGGACCAGACATGCACATTTCGGGTACTAAACCACCGTCATTGATCCTCAATCTAAACAATGTTACACGGCCAAAGAATGTGAAAATAATGATGTCCAAAAAAATACCGAAAGACGTAGCAGGATAGGTAGGATATGATGCTATATAACCCACATTTGAGAAAGGAGTAGGTTCGGTAACCATGGAATTCGGCCCTGTCGTACTTTTCAATAAAATTTTGTATGTCAAATAACTGATGTCTGCAGTTTCTAAAACTGTTTTCTTTTTTCAAATATCTTCAAAATTGACGAAAATATGTGGAATCGTTTGAGGCAAGGTATAGCGTATTGAGCGACACCAATGACGTCGTCACATGACGTCCTCACAACGTTGTGTCGCCATAAGAAATTTATGAAGAATTGTTATAACGGAAACAATAAATGAAAATAGAAATTAAAGTATTTACATTTACGATTAAATCAGACGATTTGAAGAGATATTCACTAACGCAGTCTTTCCCAATAATATCGGTCCGCCGGTCCTGACATGCAAAATTACGTTCGGACTGGTACGTTCCTATTGCCGATGTTGGCTAAACTTAGAACTGATTTTTTGCTGAGTTTTTTTTTTTCGGACAGTTTTTGTTTCGGACCTATTTGTTCCTTTAAAACATAGGTTCGAATGACCCATGTGAGCTGAAAGTTTTTGAGAAAGATATGGGCAGGTAGCCTCAAGGTAGAGAAGATGCGTCGCGTATTTTCATCGGGAACTCGAGATCACTGTCCATTTAACAACTCATGCACACGCAGTGGCAGACCGTATTTTTCACATATTGGATTTTTCTGCAGAAGTTTATTTCGTTACATAACAGTTATTACGTCAAAAGATCCTACCATTATCAAAAAAAAATCGTATAAATTTGTTTTGGTATACCCCATTCGATTCTGTTCCTGTTATTATTATTTTTTTCTCTCATATTTTTTTTTTTCTCAGTGGATAATTTATACTTGTGCATTCAAGGTATCCATAAAAGTATTTTTTTTTACATGACCTTCGAATTGTGTTCAAACGTACCTTACATGTAGATTGTGCAAGAGAGGTGGGGGGGGGGGGGTTGTGGGTGTCGACCGACCGCTACGATTGAAGTGACATGCGAAATAAATTTTCTTGTCATATTTCAGACTTCTTAAATTGCAACTTACTTCGATGATTTCTTCCTAGTGAAAATGTAGTGATAGCTTCAATAATCCAAACATCATTCTCGTTTTTTTTTCTAATCTTAAAATGCCCCAGACACATAAACAGTGTGTGGGTCAGGTGATATACAGAAGCTATGTCACCATGTGCACGCAGAGGCCGTAGCCAGATTGGGTGGGGGTGTTCCCATGAAATCGCTGTACGAAGCTGATTAAATGGAAAGAGGGGAGGGGGTATGGAATTTGATATATGCAAAATAATTTTATGGAAATAAGAAAAAAGAATTCTGGCTACAGCCCCTGTGGATGTGCACGAATAAAATCTATCATTTCAAAATCTCCGAATATAAAACATTTGCTTTACAGACAGTTTCTTTGTCTAATAACAATTCATTTTAGCGCCTGGTAAATGTATCTTTTACATTCTACAGAACTCTAGATTTGAAAATCAACAAATTATTTCATTAACATTATCGTCCATTCATGTAATCGTTTGTGAACTCTAGCTTAAAAGTCAATATCCGATGCGGTGATATTTCATTCTCACTTTGATTAAATCTCTTTTATTAATATCATTATTTATTCATGTATTTAGCATATACATTGTTTGTACTACATGTAGTATATAAATGTAGATATGTGCGCAAATTTGATAATGATCGATTTTCAAGCCGGAAGCTGCGTACGTATTACAAAATTGATTAAAAAACTAAAATAGATAAAAACACAGAAAAACAAAGAACGGTGTGTTATACCTACTACCGGTCAACATTTCGGGGCGATGAACATGCCCTTCCATAAAACCTCCTAGTTGCGCTTCCCTCTCAGCGGAAACAAATAGGTTATTAATTTCTGGAAGAAGTAAGTCCACCCGTGTGTGTGTCAGTCCGTCCGCCCCACACATGGTTCTGAACATTTTAAAGAAACCCTTACAGCGAATCGATTTACTTCTTTTATAGCCTTTAGAAAAAAGGGTCATATTCGAGTATGACCCATGTCGCTCAATTATGTTCAGAATTACTCATTGAAACTTGGAAAAACTGAACATTATGTGGACTTCAGAGATTTCAACAAACCCGTCGTAGACCAAAAGATACTGAATTTGAAATATAAATGTTTTAGAATTAATAGATAGGCGGTGGTATTACTAATCTCTCGATCAACATCTCTAGATTTGGTTTGATCGTATCCTTTTCTTGTACTTTGATAATTCAATTTGATAAGGGGAGGGGGCCCTGACTAGTGATGAATAAAATGTCGCCGACAATCGGCTGTCAATCACTAAAAGTCTTTCGATTCCGATTAACGATTTCAATTTATCTCGATCAATTTCGCCGAAAGAAATAATTTTTAGCTAGAGGCATTTATTTCCCTCAAATTCAATATATCACCTTATACAGATACCTTAAATTGTTTTTCTTGCAAAGATGGTAAGACACAGGCACTTTTATATTAAATGATATCTATTTTCTTTTTTTTTTAATTTAAAAAATTTTCTCAACATTTTACAGAAAAAAATGCAACCTTTTCGTTAAATCTCATGCCGCATTTTTCCGAATTTAATCGATTCTGATTATTTACAAAACTTTTTTAGAAATTCCGATTCCTAAACGTCTTCAAGACTATTACTTGCCCAGCCCATGATCTCTCTTTAAATTCATGAAAACACAAAAAAGGAGTTTAATTTCCTCTTGATACATTACAAACTCAGATCCCGGGTTCATTTTGTATAAAACATGACCACGAGCTAAGTAATAAGCTAGGGTATCCTACATCATACATGTATTTCCATAGTTGTAATTGCAGTAAACCAATAATAATAAAATTTTCCGATACTCTTTCTCTCTCATTTTCTGAATAGAAATTTCGTCTTTCTTTTTGTCGTTTTGAATTCGAGAATATATGTTATATTCATAGCGATATCAACTGAATCTTGATTACTATTTCTGTTTAGAGATTTGGAAAAAATCAAAATACTAACTGTTAGATAACGCGCCAATATTTCTTCATTTTATTCAATTTATATTAACCTTCCATTACATCTGCAGTATGTATGAATGCTTAAATACATTCTTTATTCAACTTACTTTTTTACCTTTCGTCCATCTTTTTTTTTTCTTTTTTATTTATTTTGGTACTGTCCGCGCAGCACACTTCAGAAATCGGAAAATCAAGATTTTGTCATCTTTATCTTTTGAAACTTTTGATAGAATGTAGACCATTTGATAGCTCTAGTTTTAATATAAATTCAATACTGATATGTACATCGTATATTTATATCAAGAAACTCATACACTGAGCCTTTACATTTTTTTTCTCTTATAAAAACGCCCTATCAAACTTTATTTCTGGTCCTGGTAAATATGTTAGTTTCACTTATGATCGCTGAACTTCTGTTATGAGTTACGAGACATCAAGAACGATCAAACTGTATAAGAATTAACCAAAGTAATCTTCCTTATGGAAGTGGTGTAACATCATCAAATAAAACAAACTCTTTTTTCAAATTTTCGACCGCGTGGTCTTTATCGAGAAAATTTTACAGCCACAATATAAAGTCTAGGTAACGTCCATCACCTTTATATGAACGTTACATAGACTTTATATTGTGGCTGTAAAATTTTCTCGATAAAGACCACGCGGTCGAAAATTTGAAAAAAAGAGTTTATTTTATTTGATGATGTATAGGAATTATTCTCAAAATCTAAAGACATTGAAAAAAAATCTCGATTTTCTTATTTCTAAAGAGAGCTGCACGCGCAAAATCTCTTTCAGGTTGGTAGAAGTACAACATCGAAAACTTTAAAAAAGATGCACAGCACACTGCGTCACAGAAACGAATTTGTCTGTACAGCAAGATATGAGTATGATCTTCAATTTGATATAAATTCAATTTCTGTGACAACATGTGCTACGGGTTAAATTTCAGGAAAAAGACTCTTAAAACATGCTAAAAACACGGAAATCGGCATACCGTCATGGATTAACGACGTCATAGATGACGTCACAGCACGTGCAGATTCCCGAACGTTGCATTTTTGGAACTTTCAAAGTTTGTCATTGCTTTCATGAAAAAATAACATGAAATAAAACGTTTTTAAAATCTAGGTTAGAACAGGGCCAATATCGGTAGTTTCCGAACCTACTCCTTTCAAGAAATTTTGATAACAGATATTTTCAATTGCGTTGAAGAGACGATCAACCGATGTTGATCTCAGTGTGCTATATACACCATCGGGGATTTCTGGTCCACCAGCAGTGACACTTACCAAGTGTTGCTAATGTTAAATGTCTTCAAATTCAATAGCATCATTTAAGAACAAATTAATTTGCAGCATGGACCAGACATGCACGTATCGGGTACTTAATCCTCGTCAATGATCCTCAAGGTAAGCAATGTTACACGGCCAAAGAGTGTGAAAATAATTACGTCCAAAAATATACCGAAAGACGTGCTACATAACCCACGTTTGAGAAATTTCAAGAAATTTTGATTTTGAAAAAGTTTTCAATTGCGTTGAAGAGACAATCACCGAAGTTGATCGAAGTTGGCTACATGTGCCCTCGGGGACTCCTTGTCCATCAGCAGTGACACTCACCAAGTGGTGCTAATGTTAAAGGTCTCCAAATTCAATAGCATTATTTAAGAACAGATCAATTTGCAGCATGGACCAGACATGCACGTATCGGGTACTTAACCATCGTCAGTGATCCAAAATCTAAGCAATGTTACACGACCAAAGAGTGTGAAAATTATCATGTCCAAAAATCTACCGAAAGACGTAGCAGGATTGGATGGGATATGATGCTACACAACCCACGTTTGCGAAATGTCAAGAAATCATGAAAACAGATATTTTCAATTGCGTTGAAGAGACGATGAACCGAAGTTGATCGAAGTTGGCTACATGTGCCCTCGGGGATATCAACCGAAGTTGATCGAAGTTGGCTACATGTGCCCTCGGGGACTCCTTGTCCACCAGCAGTGACACTCACCAAGTATTGCTAATGTTAAACGTCTTCAAATTCAATAGCACCATCTAAGAGCAGATCAATTTGCAGCATGGACCAGACATGCACGTATAGGGTACTTAACCATCGTCAGCGATCCTCAATCTAAACAATGTTACACGGCCAATGAGTATGAAAATTATCATGTCCAAAAATGTACCGAAAGACGTAGCGGAATGGGTGGGATATGATGCTACACGACAAACTTTTGAGAAATTTCCAGAAATTTTGATAACAGAAATTTTCAAATGCGCAGATCGACCGAAGTTGATCGAAGTTGGCTACATGTGCCCTCGGGGAGTCCTGGTCAACCAGCAGTGACACTCACCAAGAGATGCTAATGTTAAACGTCTTCAGATTTAATAGCATCATTTAAAGTCCGGGTGGGGACCATAAAAGAAGACATGTAATTTCCCTGTCATTTCCTCCCTGACCGCTGTAGGGTTAACATCTCTTATCTGATTATCTGATTTTTGATTGACAGCTTAAGCTTCAAATAGATAAAATTGTGGTATATCTAATTTGAATTATCAAGTATACCTATCGGTATGTCTTTGATGTCACAAATCGCTTGCGTTTCTGGGAATATAGCACTGGTCAGTTGACGACACTTATATCATGCCTACCAAGCTAAGATCACTCTGGTAATATATTTATTACCTCTCCGTTGAAAATCCCGGCCTTTAAGAACAGATCAATTTGCAGCATGGACCAGACGTGAACGTTTTGGGTACTTAGCGCTCGTCAGTGATCCCCTACCTGAACAATGTTATACGGCCAAAGAGTGAAAATTATTATGTCCAAAAATGTACCGAAAGACGTAGCAGGATGGGTGGGATATGATGCTACAAGACCCACGTTTTAGAAATTTCAAGAGATTGTGATAACAGAAATGTTCAAATGCGTTGAAGAAACGATCAACCAAAGTTGATCGAACTTGGCTGCATGTGCCCTTGGTTATAATAATCAATGCCTTTCTATGACAGATTAATAGGTTATATCACGATCTACTGAGTGACGAAAATTTTATGTTTTCTTGAGTGGAGCGTAGCAGAACGATGGAAAAGATGAAAACGTCCGTCGCGAGTGTAAATCTTGATGTCTTACTCAGTAGAAAGTGAAAGAATATATTTCTTCTTCCATGAAACAAAAGAAAAAAGTGAATTAAAACAACTTTTCATGCCATTAAACGCCATGTTTTCATACAACATTACTGTCACGTCACAATAAGATTCTCTCTTACCATTCGTCCCCGCGAGGGGTTTGACAGTAAGTGTTTTGAATATACTTCCCTGACATTGTCGCCATAGCACTTTCTATATAGACATTACGTCAGACAGTGCATGAATTGTATATATTTTCATTTCCATGCTTCTTAAACATTGACGGCGGGTGCGGCTAGCCAACAGGGGATGCTCACTCCTCCCGGGCACCTGGTCCCACCTCTAGCTTGCTAAGGGTCCGTCGATGTTTAATTTTGCGCTCTATTGTGAGTGCTGTTGAGATTATCGTCAGGATCTTCTTTAACTCAATTGTGTCACACTTATGCCCTTTGTCGTGTGGAGCTCGTAAAAAAGTTCCCCGTGAGGGGTTTGACAGTAAGTGTTTTGAATATACTTCCCTGACATTGTGGCCATAGCATTTTCTATATAGACATTACGTCAGACAGTGCATGAATTTTATATATTTTCATTTCCATGCTTCTTAAACATTGACGGCGGGTGCGGCTAGCCAACAGGTGATGCTTACTCCTCCCGGGTACCTGGTCCCACCTCTAGCTTGCTAAGGGTCCGTCGATGCTTAATTTGCGCTCTATTGTGAGTGCTGTTGAGATTATCGTCTGGATCTTCTTTAACTCATTTGTGTCATTCTTATGCCCTTTGCCGTGTGGAGCTCGTAAAAAAGTTCCCCGCGAGGGGTTTGACAGTAAGTGTTTTGAATATACTTCCCTGACATTGTCGCCATAGCACTTTCTATATAGACATTACGTCAGACAGTGCATGAATTTTATATATTTTCATTTCCATGCTTCTTAAACATTGACGGCGGGTGCGGCTAGCCAACAGGGGATGTTTACTCCTCCCGGGCACCTGGTCCCACCTCTAGCTTGTTAGGGGTCCGTCGATGTTTAATTTTGCGCTCTATTGTGAGTGCTGTTGAGATTATCGTCTGGATCTTCTTCAACTCATTGGAGCCTTTGAGACAACTTATGTGTCTCACATGGGCTCTCTTACACGGTACGCGCAAAACTGGAGAAGAAACCACAGTTCTACACGATAGGTCTCAAAATCATGTAAACCCACACGCTTGTAGCATCATATCCCTGCCATCTTGTTACGTCTTTCGGTATATTTAGGACATATTTTCACAGATTTTGGCCATTTTACATTGTTCAGATTGAGGATCACTGAGGAGGGTTAAATATCCGAAACGTGCATGTATGGTCCATGCTTAAATTTATCTGCTTTAAAATGATGCTAATGAATTTGAAGACGTTAAACAGACGAAAGAAATAAATATCAGGTTGATCTAATTGCGAAAAAATTGCAATATTCGAAATCAGCTCCCCCGAAAATGGTTTATTCTATAGAATATAAACCAAGAATATTTGGCTCTTCAAAATGTTACGCAAGAATACATTAAAACGATCTTAAAATATATGTTTTGTTATTATTTACGTCGCTGCTAGCTTGTTTGTTTTGCGGGATGAAATCATGACGTCACAACAGGGTAAACAATTGAAACAAAAGCGTCATATGATGCGAGATACAGCTGATGCGTGATATATGATACAGATGTCGCACACATACCTGTATCTGATGAAACATCTCTGTAACATATACGCGGGTATGAGAAAAAAGGGAAGGATCTGCAGCATGACCACCCTACACTGACAAAGCGGAACAAGGTCACAAGAAAGCGACACATAAATGACATCAGCCAAAACTACAACCCGCCATAGGTCACAACAAAATGCACTAGAATACATACAAAACTGATAAAAACAGTAGGAACAGACGTAAAAAACATAAATCAATAACAACAACGCATAACTAGAAGGAGACCAATGTGCACCCAGTGCCGAACTTCGGACGGCCATCTGCTATTTGCAAATGGTGTCCTGATCCGGATTACGGCTGCACAACTCTCCCACTTATCTGGACACACTTACGTCTCAATAGACACACAATTGTTGACATAAAACATCTCACTTCTCAATGTGCCATCTATTGTACATTTATGTAACTTTTCTGTTTGAGTAATTACAAAGACAAAAATTACGAAAGACATCTCTAACAAGACTGTAATCACCACATCGGAGCACACACACAAACACCACCATGTATTGACCACAGCGGAACACACCCACAATGGGCGAGATATCCAACAAGACCACCATGTACTGGTCAAAGCGGAACACGCCCATAATAGAAGAGATCTTCAACAAGACAAACATGTTCTGATCACAGTGGAACACATAATACACACAATGGAAAAGATCTCCAACAAGATCACCATATATTGACAACAGCGGAACACACACACACAATGGAAGAGATCTCCAACAAGACTACCCTTTACTGCACACAGTGGAACACACACACAATGGAAGAGATCTCCAACAAGACTACCCTGTACTGATCACAGTGGAACACACATACAATGGAAGAGATCTCATACAAGACTACCCTGTACTGATCACAGTGGAACATACACACAATGGAAGAGATCTCATACAAGACTACCCTGTACTGATCACAGTGGAACATACACACAATGGAAGAGATCTCATACAAGACTACCCTGAACTGACCACAGCGGAACATACACAATGGAAGAAATCTCCAACAATACTACCTTGTACTGACCACAGCGGTATATACACACAATGGAAGAGATCTCCAGCAAGACTTACCTGTACTGGTCACAGCAGAACACACCCAAAATGGAAGAGATCTCCAACAAGTCCACCCTGTACTGATCACATTGGAAAACACACATAATTGAAGAGATCTCCAACAAGACCACCCTGTACTGACCACAGCGCAGCACACACGCAATGCAAGAAATCTCAAGCAAGACTACCCTCTGGTGACCAGGGCGTAACACACCCACAATGGAAGAAATCTCAAGCAAGACTGCCCTGTACTGATCACAGCGTAACACACCCACAATGGAAGAGATCTCCAACAAGACTACCCTGTACTGACCACAACGGAACACACACAATGGAAGAGATCTCCATTAAGACCATCCTGTAATGATCACAGCGTAACATACACAATGGAAGAGATCTCCAACAAGACTACCCTGTACTGACCACAGCGGAAAAATCACAATGGAAGAGATCTCCAATAAGACCACCCTGTACTGACCACTGCGGAACACTCACAACGGAAGAGATCTCCAACAAGACCACCCTGTACTGACCACAGCGGAACACTCACTATGGAAGAGATCTCCAACAAGACCACCCTGTACTGACCACAGTAGAACACACACAATAGAAGAGATCTCCAACAAGACTACCATGTACTGATCGCAGCTTAACACACCCACAATCGAAGAAATCTCCAACAAGACCACCCTGTACTGACCACAGCGGTACATACACACAATGGAAGAGATCTCCAACAGGACTGCCCTGTACTGATCACAGCGTAACACACCCACAATGGAAGAAATCTCCAACAATACAACCTTGTACTGACCACAGCGGAACATACAGACAATGGAAGAACTCTCCAACAACACCACCCTGTACTGACCACAGCGGTACATACACACAATGGAAAAGATCTCCAGCAAGACTTACCTGTACTGGTCACAGCGGAAAACACCCACAATGGAAGAGATCTCCAACAAGACCACCCTGTACTGACCACATCGCAGCACACACGCAATGCAAGAAATCTCAAGCAAGACTACCCTGTGGTGACCACATCGTAACACATCCACAATGGAAGAAATCTCAAGCAAGACTACCCTGTACTGATCACAGCGTAACACACCCACAGTGGAAGAGATCTCCAACAACACTACCCTGTACTGACCACAGCGGAACACTCACAATGGAAGAGATCTCCAACAAGACTACCATGTACTGATCACAGCGTAACACACCCACCATCGAAGAGATCTCCAACAAGACTACCCTGTACTGACCACATCGGTACATACACACAATGGAAGAGATCTCCAACAAGACTGCCCTGTACTGATCACAGCGTAACACACCCAAAATGGAAGAGATCTCCAAAAAGACTACCCTGTACTGACCACAGCGGTACATAAACACAATGGAAGAGATCTCCAACAAGACTACCCTGTACTGATCACAGCGTAACACACCCACAATGGAAGAGATCTCCAACAAGACTACCCCGTACTGACCACAACGGAACACACACAATGGAAGAGATCTCAGTTAAGACCATCCTGTAATGATCACAGCGTAATATACACAATTGAAGAGATCTCCAACAAGACTACCCTTTTACCGCTCACAGCGGAAAACTCACAATGGAAGAGATCTCCAACAAGACCACCCTGTACTGACCACTGCGGAACACTCACAATGGAAGAGATCTCCAACAAGACCACCCTGTACTGACCACAGCGGAACACTCACTATGGAAGAGATCTCCAACAAGACCACCCTGTACTGACCACAGTGGAACACACACAATAGGAGAGATCTCCAACAAGACTACCATGTACTGATCGCAGCGTAACACACCCACAATCGAAGAAATCTCCAACAAGACCACCCTGTACTGACCACAGCGGTACATACACACAATGGAAGAGATCTCCAACATGACTGCCCTGTACTGATCACAGCGTAACACACCCACAATGGAAGAGATCTCCAACAAGACAACCCTGTACTGACCACAGCGGAATATACAGACAATGGAAGAACTCTCCAACAATACCACCCTGTACTGACCACAGCGGTACATACACACAATGGAAAAGATCTCCAGCAAGACTTACCTGTACTGGTCACAGCGGAACACACCCACAATGGAAGAGATCTCCAACAAGACCACCCTGTACTGACCACAGCGCAGCACACACGCAATGTAAGAAAAATCAAGCAAGACTACCCTGTGGTGACCACATCGTAACACATCCACAATGGAAGAAATCTCAAGCAAGACTACCCTGTACTGATCACAGCGTAACACACCCACAATGGAAGAGATCTCCAACAAGACTACCCTGTACTGACCACAGCGGAACACTCACAATGGAAGAGATCTCTAACAAGACTACCATGGACTGATCACAGCGTAACACACCCACCATCGAAGAGATCTCCAACAAGACTACCCTGTACTGACCACAGCGGTACATACACGCAATGGAAGAGATCTCCAACAAGACTGCCCTGTACTGATCACAGCGTAACACACCCACAATGGAAGAGATCTCCAACAAGACTACCCTGTACTGATCACAGCGGTACATACACACAATGGAAGAGATCTCCAACAAGACTACCCTGTACTGATCACGGCGTAACACACACACATAATGGAAGAGATCTCCAACAAGACCACCCTGTACTGATAACCGCAGAGCACACCCATACGATGTCATTTTCATTAATTCTATATTCATTTTAGTTGCAAAGCGAGACCTACCATCTCCATACAGATACCACAGAAGAACTGGTTGATTACCATTAAGTAAGTTGAAATGCGAGCTCATGTAGTGGAAATAAGGTATACGCATGCTCTCTCTGCGTAATTTTCAACTTCATGAAAAAATAACTCATCGTAGTGTAAAACACACAAATGGATACTGGAAAACATTAAATAAGGACAGAATCAAAATGAAAATTGCCGATATCTTTCATAGACCAAGAAAAATATGAGCTGGACACATGTCGGAATGCTAATAATTCGTCCTTTATACATGTACATTCGTATCATAGACTATTCTTACTGCAGTGAGGAGGCAACTATTTACAATCATTTCTACGAAAACACTGGGGGAGCGAACAAATAGGAGGGTTGTGCACATGAGAGCCTGATAGCAACACATTTTGCTACTTACAATGCAGATGGCCGTCCTAAGTCGGCACCGTTTACCCATTGGTCTCGTTGCTTTATGGCCGTCCTATGTCGGCACCGTTTACCATTTGGTCTCGCTCCTTGGTTTATGTGTGGTCTTTTGTGTTTAATGACTCTACTCGTATGTCGTATGTCTCTTTTTCATTCATTGCTCTGCTCGTCTTCTCTGTGTTTTGCATCGTGTATTTTGCTGTTTTGCTATTGGTGTTGCAAATGAGTCTGGTAGGAGATCCCCTTCCTTCTTTTACTTTACAGATGGTCGTCCTAAGTGTCGTTTCTCTGTTGGTCTCGATGGTTTATGTCAGTGAATGAAAGCCGAACACAAAACCTGAAATCAGAATCTTTAGAATCACAATAAAAATTCTTACACGTTCTTAAAAAAAACCATTTTAACACGAGAAAAGAAAATAGGACATACAGACAACAACACAGCCCCATAGAAACGCCAAGGACAGCTTAATGTAATGAACATATAATGGGTACAGAGCAATTATGGAATGTATTGTAGATGGCGCTTAAGTTATAGTATCCAAGTGGGTAGGACAAAAAAGGAGGCTCAAACTCTCTTCGTATGATTTTGTATACAGGAATATGGTCATTATCCATATTTGTCATTCAAAGTTAGTGGGGAGGGGATTTCGCTTACTGGACTCGGTGTGAGAACCTAGAACATTGCAAAAAATTGATTGTAAGCAGTGCCAATCTGATAAAATTCGATGAAGACACAGTAGGTATATTATAAATGAAAAATCCTATTCCGTTGATCCAAAAGACTGTCATATAATAAAGTAAAAATATTATTAGAAAATATTTCAACGACAAAACTCAAATATTCATTTCGTTAAAAATATCTTTTTACTTAATAAAACATTTCAGACTATTCAATCAGAAGGGAGTGGATCTATAAAATTTTACATATGTGCGGTGCTCCACAAATTTATTTTAACATTGCAATCTACAATTAATTTCTATTTTACAAGAACTTCTTTGGAGATTCACTTCAACGATCTGCAAAGTAGAAATGATAATCTTTGTGTTTAGAGTTTGAATGTTGTCCTTTTTATTAAAGTCTGTCTTTTAAAATTTGTCGCTTTTGTGTCTCTTATTTTTCTTATCGTATAAATCTGTATCTTTGCATTTGAGTGTCTCCATGTTTTTTTTTTCTGCGGATGCTTCAAACCAATCATATTTGAAATTCTTTTTTTAATTACATAGCTTTGTCACTATATATGGCATACATTTTTAGAATTCGACTGTTTTCTCGTGTCAGGTACTGTATTTGCAAGTTCTAACCAATAATGTCGAAGGGTTCCAACTCTATACATTCTTGAAGAAAATTCCAAACCAATTTCCATGCACCGGACACGTGTTTCGAATATTAAATTATCATAAGTGATGAGAATTTATGTTTCTTAAGTTACATATTTTAAAACGTTACATATTTTTAAATGCTACTTAGGTTACATATTTTAAAACGCATATAAACAGAACTTTTTCCTTAATTTCTTCTATCTTTTTTATCAAAAATTTATATTGTGCTATATTTTATGCTGATCATAGACAATGTATCTTGGATCTCTAACAAGACTCAGTTGCATCACCAACAGCAAAACCCCAAAACACCCAATGCAAAAATACAGATCAGACACCCACAGAAAGAGACGTAAAAGGAAAAAGTAACACCAACCCATACCATAGAAAGACCACACATAAACTAACGAGACCAACTTATACCATAGAAACATGAAACCAACAAGACCAATGGGCAACCGGTGCCGATTTGAGGATGGTCATCTGCTATGCAAGTAGTAGACTGTGTGGTTATGCGGATTACGTACGCACAACGCTCCCACTTTTCCCACTAAGGAATCTATACATTAGGTCAACTAGTTCAATAAGATACAAACCTCTCAGAAACTTTTCTGACAGATTCAGACATCTTCTCATAACAAAGTGTACGTAATACCTTACTTCCCCTTGTTGGGTGTCATACACAAAACTGCGTCACCGGTGAATTTCGCTCAGAGTATATACGACAATATATGTCCTTTCATATACAAGCAATCTTAAAACTGCTAGTCATATATTCGAAATTGTGACCTGATAAGTCTCCGCCGCGAAACGATCACCGGAGACACAGTACTATGTATGACATCAGACAAGGGGGGGGGGGGGGGGTGTATTAAGTGCACTTGACTAATTTGAGATAACATTGTTATATTTTGTCTAAAGAGATTGGGGAAAGTAGAATGTTGTGCGTTTAAAACAGTGTTTGTGATGTTGAATTTGAAATTCTCATATTGTAGTAAAGTAAAATGTTTGATTGATAATCACAATTAACAAGTATACCAATGTGAAAGGCTTTCTTCCCCTCCCTTCTTTCGAGATTCATAAGACTTTGTCAAAAAAGTGTAGTATCAATATATACCCCTGGTGGCGTTTTATATATAAATCGGGATGGGAATTAATTTTCCGGGTGTTTTAAATTGATTTATATAGGACAAAGACCCACAATGATCCCAATATAAACAATATTATGCAAAACAGAACAGACAACATTTTTGTGGTATTTGGATGAAAGGTTTTCCAGCAAATTGTTGGAATTCCAATGGGAAACAACTGTGCCCCACTCCTTGTCGACATTTTTATTTACTCGAATGAAGCTGATTTAATCTTTGATCTCTGAAGGGGAAAGATACTTAGCTCCTCACTTTAACTTCACTTACATATATAGACGATATACTATCCATCAATAATCCAAAATTCGCGGATCACCTAGCAGAATCAATCCTTCGGGTTTTGAAGTCAAATAAACTACACAGACAAACAATTCAGTATCCTATTTGGACATAATACTGTCTCACGACACTGATGGTTACATGAACACCTCGCTTTATTACCAACGTGACGACTTCAATATCAGCATCACAAACATTCCTTTTCTGAGTAGCAATATCCCGTCATCGCCTGCTTATGACGCGTTCATATCTCAATTGATACGTTACGTCAGAGCAAGTACCAAATATATGTACAGATTTTCTTCTGACAGCTAGGCGTCTTTCCGATAAGATTCTCAATCAGGGGTTCGTTTGTGACCGACTAACAAAGTCACTGAGAATGTTGTATGGTCGATAGGGGAAATCGAGACATATATTATAATGTCCAATTGTCCAGAACGGTGGATGATTATCTGTATTTGACCATTTGAACCATCCAACCACAGAATATACTTGTATCGTAACAAGGTTTGACAAATCTACCGAATTAAAGCGACGATTGTTGCATGCAAACAGGAGATACTGACTCTTTCGGGGCACCTGGTCTCACTCCCATATTGGGAGTTCGCTTCTTTGCATGTGGTAGAGGTTTTGTTTGTTTGCTGAATTATCAATTTTGTACTGTGTATGGGGACATGGTTATCATCCATATGTGTTATAAGTATTACTTCTGATGCTCTTATAATAAGTTATTTCTGCAATTTGTTTTTGTCATTTATGTTTCTTTTGCTGATGTCACCAGACGGACACTAGGCTTGGTACTTGACCAATCTACAGTCTTGTACCAGCGCATTCTTAAAACCTGCACTCTGACTGACTGTGACGACGAGACTCCATGACGGGCCCTGTCCAAACCTCTTTAGAGAAGACAGGGCCTCGACCACCAGTTCTCTATGAATGTCAGTCGAACTCCTTGGGTGATAACATACATGAGCTTGCTACAGCCGGCAGAGCACAGACTGTATTACGTATGCCCTCTTTTGATATCCATTTACATATCCATCTGTGTTGCTTGGGCCCTTGCGTTTTGCGGTCTTGTTTGTGTGTGGTCATCTGACAGTGAGGAGGTTGTTTCACACCACAATTGTACGTTCTTTGAGACCCCTGGGTAATCGGGAAAATGGGAGGGTTGTGCGAAATTAATATAGAATAACTACACCTTCTGCTATTTCCGTGGCAGATGGCCTTCCTAAGTCGTCACCGGTTGCCCAGTGGTCTCGTTGGTTTATGTGTAGTCCTTTGTGTTTGAGGTTTCTGTGTTGTGCGTTGACGTTCCTTGTCCCTAATGCGTCTCTTTCTGTGCTCGTCTGCTTTGTGTTTTTGCATTGGGTATTTTTGGGTTTTGCTGTGGAAGCTGCAACCTGGTGTTGTTGGAGATCCCCTCCTTTGTTTTGATTTATTATAAAAACACAACAAAAATATTTTGAATTGTGACATAACTATCGAAATGACATTCGTATTTTTTCCTTTCAGATTAAAAATCGAAGAACATGATGACGGCCTGACAAAATGAAAATTGCTAAAAAGAATTGAAATAAAATAAGGAAATAAAATCCGTCTTGACCTTTTCGATGTTCTTTATTTTTTATCAATATATCTTTATTTCCTACTTTATAAAAACTCCACCCTCAACAATGTATAACATTTGGTCATGGTATGTGGCTGATTTTGAAAATTTTCTACATATATCGTTGGTAAGATAAAAGGGTCCGATGTGTCACCTTACAGTGGAAATCTTCTATCATACTGCAAGAACTACACAACCTGTGTGAGTGCTTTAACACCACCGTATTTTTTAATACAGCAAATAACCATCCAAAATCAGAAAGTGATGAATCATCATATCAAGATGTATATATGTTCTATCGTTATAGTTTATGACACAATATGCACATTTCAAAAAACATTGTATAATCAGAAATGCTTGGGCCAAAAGAGAGGAGATTCAAATGTTGAGTTATTAGTTGAAAATATACCTATACATCTGGAAAACTTCTATGGGATGATAACACGTCACTAGGTTTTATACCGGGCGAGGCGAAGCCGAACCGATGACCTATTTTGAAAATTTTCACAGAATGTTTGGACGTCATTGTCTGTTTACACTACGACGTGGACACGAGGGATAACATTTTGACGTCATGACGGGTTAGACACCCGGTATAAGATAAATCACGTCTTCACGTGACCGTTTTTGGCCAATCGCTATCGGGGATTTCCAGGCAAGCTTGTCAGGGGCGGCTAAATATGAATACAAATAGCGAAATTCTAAATCTGACTTATATGTATTCGTCAAAGCGCCAGCTTAGTACAGAGAAGTGCTTTGATGAGGAAATACTCTGAAGTTACAGAATAATTTATAAAATTTTAGCAACAGAAAATTTACAATATTTTAAGTCAAAGCATATGAACGGTAAATCTAGGCAAACAATGTCCTCGCGGTCTAACAGAAAGCAGCAAGCAGAGATACAGACATAGTGGCATCATAGGCATTGATATTTATTTTCTAGCGTAATAGTTAAGTGCATCGTATGTGCATTTCAACAAGCAACGTATCATCAGTTAAGAAATACCAACCTAGTGGTAGTTGAAATCATTATATTGAAATTTATGTTCTAGCATAATAATTTAGTGCACCATTTCAGCAACAATCCCCTTACCTCCTTCCTCCCCTCCTTTTCACCCTTCCCTTACCTCCCCCTCCTGCCCACTTCCTTCGCCTCCCTTTCACCCTGTCCAGCCCCTCATGTATCAGCAGTGATGCTAAGCATTAAGAGAAGGAATCCATATGGTGAATACATGAATATTGGTCTCCCTTATTATTGTCCATATTCTATAACGATCCTTATCCTTTTGCTAAATCAGTGAGTAATAGTCAAACACTAAATCCAAAACAACATTCCAAAGATTCCATACTGAAATTAATCAAGTTAACGATTTTCTATCAAATCCTTTGTGCTATTTTGGTTACGTGTGGATCTCATAGTTGACGTTTTCTGTATCTTATTCGCAAAATGTTGCACCAAATCTAAACAAGCTTTAGCCCTCTAGGCCAAACCCGATTTAAATGAAGAGGAAAATCACGATTTCTATCATGTGGATTTGGAACTGGACCAATCTACAGTTTTGTATCCGCATCATCTCCAGCATTGTACACTGACCAACCATGATGACGATATTCCATGACGGGCAATGTCCAAATTTTACCAGAGAATTTCCTGTTCTGCACCAGATTTCACAAAACTACGAAGAATGTTAGGAATTTTATTAACTTTTGATCGCTAAGTTCTTCCAATAGAAACATACTGTTATTTATTGTTTTCTTCACAAACTTTTATGTCTGTAGATCATGACTTTTGGATTCTGATTTTGGGTAGGTGTTACCGTACTGTTTGTTTGGATTTATGTATATCATTATACATATCGCTGAACAAAAGTATATGATGTAACTACAATTGTCAATATTGAAACATATGTTCTATTATGAAATTTCAGTGCAACGTATGCGCATTACAACAAGTTATGTCTCATCATTTACGTTCGAGGCTGTAAAAGAGGAAATCAGAATAGTAAAAATTAAAAAGAGCAAAAGTCTAAACTTGACCTTAATTATCTGCCAAAGAACCTGTTGATATCCTATAGTTTAAATAAATCATCAAATTTCATGACGGAGAATTTATGTGACAAACAATTTATCGTGCTGACCCTAAATAATGTTCCTATATCTTAATATTAAGAAAGAAATGTAGTCCTGTATCATATAAGTAATAATTGAACATGTTCAGTTACTTTTTATCTAAATAATTGAAAATAGAAAAGTACAAAGATACAACCTGCATCTGGGCCACATAAATGACTATTTAATTTGATACGAAATCGGTTTTTGCTTTTCAATTACATTGTATTTATTACGCGCGTTTTGTATATCATGCAAGGAAATAATTTATATTTATTAACGCTGACATCTAAAAAGGATTCAGTTAGGTCAGTATTCCTGAGAGAAGCATAAAGAAGATGGTCAGAAAGTTGCTGATATTTATCTTAATTACAGCACTATTGCTTGACGGTAAGTCTCATAATTCTGGTAAGAGATATTAGCTATTGTTCCTACGGAAGTCCGTAGGTAACAGGTATAAATTACAATTCATCTGGCGGCCTCCACATTTCTTTAAGCCTCTTTAATTTGGCAGATGCAAAATAACCAGATAAAATGTAACACATATTTATCTGCTGGCCACCATATAATGAAGTGGCAGCCGCCACATATAGTAAGTAGCGACCGCCACATAAGTTTAGTGGCGGCTGTAAGATAATTTTTCAGCGGCCACCAAATAGTTATATGGCGGTCGACACATAATTAAGTGGTGAACGGCACATAAATTAACTGGTGGCCGTCAGATAATTTTGCAGCAGCCGCCGGATAGTTATCCGGCGGCCGACATGTAATAAAGTTGCGACTGCCACATAAATAAAGTGGTGGCTGCCAATTAAGTATGTGGCGATCGCCAAATGATTAAGTGGCGGCCACCGGATGATTATGTCGCGACCGCCAGATAAATAATGTGGTGACCGCCAGATGATTATGTTGCGACCGCCGGATAAATTATGTGGCAACCGTCAGATAGATTTTGTCACCTACTGTCTACCATACGGACGTCTTTTTATGTAAACAAGGAAACTATTCTATTTCGTTCAAGAATATCACGGATGGTGCATCGTTGCAAGAGGCACATATGGTACTCTCAAATATTTTTAATATTTTTTAATACACCCAGCAGTCCTGTTTGTTGTAAGGTTATCTGTTTAGGGTTTCCATGTGGTTCAAATTCTGCTACAGGAAAGTAAAGTAAAGTCTGCTGTCTACAGTATGCAATAATAAACGTAAAATCACTGGTGAAGATTTACTAACCGAAACACGTGTATGGTGTATTAAAATTGGTTTGGAATTTTCTTATTATGACAAATATGGATATTGACAATATCCCTGTATACAGCACAAAATCGACATTTCAGAAAATCAGGAACCGAAGGCATACAAAATCAGGATAAAACAGTAGCCAAAGCAAATAAACAAAAACCTCCACCACATGAAAAGAAGCGAACACCTGATATTGGAGTGAGATATTATTATAATATTAATTGTTCTTAAGGCCTTAACTACTTCGCAATATGGTATAAAAATACCGTATATCTTCTAAAATGAAATGTTTGTCTTAAATGCTTTATTTTACAAATTTATGTTAACAAATAACACAAAGACTAAAAAGAAATTATATAATTATCATTGCAGATGTTATATGGGTTAACTGTTCTACATGCCATTGGCGATATACCGCCAACGGATGGAAATGTATTTATATAAGGGCGCATGGATGTGAGTATACAACAAATTATGGCTTTAATTAAACTGGTCTTTCACTTAATAATTTTATCAAAGGACGCACGAGAAGTCAGGTCGATATTGCTAAATTCTGAAACATGATATAATTTCCTACTCTGCTAAAGCAAAAGATAAGAACAAAACAATTTTTAACAATTCTTTATAATATAGATTTATTAAATTTTTTAAATGAAATACAAGTAAATGCGAAATAAAATTGTCCTTTTTCTAAATGTATTTTTCATTTTCCTTAATATATTTTCAATTTTCCTAGACATATTTTTCATTGTCCTAAATTCATCTTTTATTTTCCTAACTATATTTCTTTTTTTTTCCTCAATTCATTTTTCATTTTCCTAAATATATTTATCATTTTCCTCAATTCATTTCTCATTTTTCTAGATCTATTTTTCATTTTTCTAAATTGTATTTCTCATTTTCCTTAATTTATTTTTCCTTTTTCCTAAAATTATTTTTCATATTCCTATACTTATTTCTCATTTTCCTCCATTTTTATCATTTGCCTAAATTTATTTAGAATTATTATTTCCTGAATAATTTTGGCTTTTAATAACACTGTGGAAGATTGATCATCCAAAAATTCATGTCTGTTTTACCGCATGTATACAGTTTTGTAAACAAGGCTGCTCACGCTTTTCGTTTTTTTTTTAAATATAATAATCTGTATATCATACAATAGTACCAATTCAATTTGTCATTTCAGTCAGGAAACGTCACATCCCTTTGCGTGTTCCAAGCCTCATCCGGAAAAAGCGATAGTAGACAGATTCTGATGTGCTATAATTTCCTGTCCAGAAGTTCAGTTATCTAAACAGCAAATAAATCAATTTTAAACATAGCAATCTATTTTTTCCTGTCCTTTGTGCATTTTATTTTGTGATTATATCCAAAAAGCATAGACAATCACTGACACATTCTATGCTTCACTTAGAATGACACAGTTACGAGAAAATATCAAACTTAAGCGACGTGGAAAGCTAACTAATTAAAGGTGTGTTGTTCCATCAGGTCAATGCTCCTGTTCACAAGTCTGTCACTGCCATGGCTGCCATTCATGATTGTGGCTTTAATAAATTGAGCATCCGCCTTATTCACCTAATCTTGCTCCGTCATACTTTCATCTATTCCCAAAATTGACAGCAGCTATTTCTGGCACCCACTGTCAGTGCGATGATGACGTCATACTTGCAATGGATAGCCTTTTGACCAGATACTAGCATCATATCCCACTTATTCTGCTACGTCTTTTGGTACAATTTGGACATAATAATTTTCATACTTTTTGGCCATATTACATCGCTTAGACTAAGGATCACTGACGAGGGTTTAGTACCCGAAACGTGCATGTCTGGTCCATGCCGTAAATTAATCAGCTTATAAATTATGCTATTGAATTGAAAGACGTTTAACAACTGTATATATACTAAAAGGGATTATGTAGAAGGATAATGCAAAATGTCTGATACAATTCCAATCGTTCAACGACAGGCATCAATCAGCCCTCGTATACCGAGCATACATGGTCCCTAATTTATGAATAAGGTATCATAACCCATTTATCTAACTGCAAAGTGTTCACATAAACTGACACATGTGGGCGTCGATCTTCAAGGATCTAAATGCAACGTTATGTTTTCCGAATAGAAACGTCATCATTTCTGTCATGACTATTGTGAACTCAAAATTTAAAAGGAGGACGACTTCCAATGAACAACATAAAACTCAAGGACAAATGAACTTAATGTTCACCTTTTCACATTTTCTGTTTCAGGTGTTTAGCTGTGATCACCACAGAGTCTTTCTATGAGAAATACTTAAACATTTCCCTTCATTTTTCAATCGAAATCATAGGAATAATTGCATGGCTTTTTGAGAATTTGATCGAGACTAATTCGTGAGAATGTTAAACGCCTTCAAATTCAATAGCATCATAAATTTAAGAAATATGTAGTAGGATGGGTGGGATATGATGCTACAGGACCCACAATTTAAAAATTTTCTAAACAATGTAATATGGTCAAAGAGTGTGAAAATTATTATGTTCAAACACGTACCGAAATACGTAGCAGGATGGGTGGGATATGATGCTACAGGACCCACAGTTTATGGGTAGGATTGGTGGGATATGATATTACAGGATCCACAGTTTAGAAATTTTCTAAACAATGTAATATGGTCAAAGAGTGTGAAAATTATTATGTCCAAACACGTTCCGAAATACGTAGCAGGATGGGTGGGATATGATGCTACAGGACCCACAGTTTATGGGTCTGGTCCATGCTGCAAATTGATCCGTTCTTAAATGATGCTATTGAATTTGAAGACGTTTTATATTTTCACCAGCATATTTCCCAGCATTTTATAGTGACCAACTCTGAAAACGGGAATCACTGACGGGACCGTTACAACTCATCAAAGGAGATACCCTTTTACTTATTGTACTGGACTTATATACAAGGGATGCATACTATCTGTAAAAATTTTTATCAATCTTTTCGGGGAGTTCAAAATGTCACATTCAACATCTTTTGGCGTTCTTTTTCATCAAGCAAGTGTTCTATTGATTTGCATTTTCTTTTTCTAAATGATAATAATGGTAAGCATTCATTATTTTAATGAATATTTTTGTATAATTTTTCCCTGACCAAAAATATGAAAAGAAATTCTCCATTCTTGATTCTAGAACAATATTGAGTTATAATTTCAAAAGAGATTATCGTGTCGCTGATATATGAGGCCTATCAATCACTGATTACTGTAAACCATCTTTTATTCGCAAACGTTTTATTTTCGCGATATTTGCGAGGTCTATCGATTTGGGAATATAAAAAGTCACGAATATGTCCAAACGTATGTAAACTAAATAACATTCCTATGAATTCGCAAAAATACAACGTTGCAAACATGTCTCTTCACTCGTGATCACGAAACTAAGACGCCGCGAATAAAAGACGCTATACTGTTGTTTGCCCAAGAAACACTTCCATAGTGAATATAACGTCAATATTCAAACATATTATGATTCGGGCTTTACGATTTCAAAAGATAAAAAAATAATCAATTTGAACAATATACTTACAGACGTAATTTATTCTTAAATTTATCTGAAAAGTGAAGACCACCACGAAAAGATGAAAAATCATTTCAACTGAACAATATCACGAATACCAGTGAAAACGAGCATTTAAATTGAACATGTCATTCACAATAACACTCTAATATCATTGGAAGATCAACAAAAAAGGGGAGGAGTCTTACTAACGGTCACTGCATCACAGGCTGTTTCCAAGAGAAAACTACACAATGAGGTAATGCATAATTACATCTATAAAACCCATAAAATTTCTTTTTCCCTGTATAATTCAAAATGAGGCATTCATAAGGAAACTGATATGACCAAGACACCATTTTTGCCATATTTGTATTGCTTTCAGACGGAAGTAATTAATATAAAGGAATATGAATTTTCTTGAGGAGGGAGAATGACGTCTGTATGTGAATATAAATAGTGACAACTTCTTCGGTCCAGCATCTGCAATCCTGTACCTAATCAGACCAATTTGAAGATGGTGAACAAAGTAATGATTTTGGTCATAATTGCTGCACTATTTGTAGCTAGTAAGTACTTATTATAAACACATTTAAAACTAATGTATTTTTAATTTGTATATTTAAAATTGTATTGCGTACGCCCTCTTTTTTATCCATATACAGATTCATCTGTGTTGCTCGCCCCCCCCCTTAGGTCTTGTTTGTGTGTTTTCGTCATTCATCTGAGGAGGTTGTTTTACACCACAGTTGTACGTTCTTCGAGACCTCTGGGTAATCGGAAAAGTGGGAGGGTTATGCGCACGTAATCCAGGATAGCCATTACCTCTGCTATTTCCGTGACAGATGGCCGTCCTTATTCGGCAACGGTTGCCCATTGGTCTCGTTAATTTATGTGTAGTCCTTTGTGTTTTATGTTTCTGTGTTGTGCGTTGACGTTCCTTGTCCCTTTTGCTTCTCTTCCTGTGCTTGTCTGCTCTGTGTTTTTGCATTGGGTGTTTTGGGATTTTGCTGTGGTTGCTGCAGCCTGGTGTTGTTGGAGATCCCCTCCTTTCTTCTAAGAAAGTATGTCTTTTTTATAATCAGGAGCCATATGGTGATATGTCTTCGTGGGACAGATGATCTTATATTATTTCTACTAAGCATCACTTATAATATTAATGTTGATAGTGGCGATATCGATTTAAATAAATGAATATTTAAACTAAATGAGATAAAGAAGATCCTGACGGCAATCTCGACAGCACTCACAATAAATCACCAAATTAAGCATCGACGGACCCCTAGCAAGCTAGAGGTTGGACCAGGAGTAAACCAGAAGATCCTGACGACAATCTCAACAGCACTCACAATAAATCACCAAATTAAGCATCGACGGACCCCTAGCAAGCTAGAGGAGGGACCAGGTGCCCGGGAGGAGTAAACACCCCCTGTTTGGTTAGCCGCACCCGCTGTCGATGTTCATGGCGAAAATACCCCAAATGAAGACATTATTTCTTGATATTGATTTTCTGTAATACAGCTCATCACGGCATGTCATGGATTTTCATGAAACTTTCTGTAATTGTCATACTTAATATAAAAAAAAAACGAAAACAAATTATAATGATCTATATAAAGCACTGTTGTCATGGTAACGAGGATCTCTGATTTGACAACCTCATATAAGGTCCGATTATTTCACAACCTCATATAAAAGAGAAATAGGATTTCTTGCGACGTACTGTTGCCATCGTAACAATTATCAGAACTTGTTTTTTTTTTAAATACAAACACTTTTCATTTAGTTCAACTCTAAAACAAATACCTTTTTGGGGGATGATAACTAAGGAAGTTGTTGAATTTTAGTAAAGATATTTCAAAATTTGATAAAAAGAAAATATATTTCTATGGCAATTTTTGGTATGTTTTTTACTATTTTGAAGGCTGAAAAAAACAGGCTTTAGATTTTTGACGTCACATTACCAAAATAAATGTCCATTGCTGGAAAAAATCAAGAACTAAAATCCATATAGAAATGCAACATTTTGCCATAAATACTAATCAAAATCGTTGCTATAGCAACTTTAAATGAATGTTTTCGTATACTGCATGTTTTTCCCCATTTTTGTGTCCTATGATTATATATTATTATACCTTGAATCTGAAGACGTTTAACATTTGAACTACTTGTCGAGTGTCACTGCTGGTGGACCAGGAGTCCCCGAGGGCACATGAAGCCAAGTTCGATCAACTTCGGTTGATCGTCTGTTTCTTCAACGCATTCAAACTTTTCTGGTACTAAAATTCTTGAAATTTCTAAAACGTGGGTCCTGAAGCATCATATCCCACCCATCCTAATACATTTTTCGGTACATTTATGACATAATAATTTTCACTCTCTTTGGCCATTTTACAATTTTTAGATTGAGGATCACTGACGAGGGTTGTGTACCCGAAACGTGCATGTCTGGTCGATGCTGCAAATTTATCCGTTTATAAATGATGCTATTGAATTTGAAGACGTTTAACATTTATACAAATAACATTTATCATTTTCACTTGACCGTCAGTGAATATCAAGGTAATCTGTCAAGAGCTCATGGTCATTTCTTAATTTAGACTCAAATTTACAAAAAAAATCAGGGCTCAGCACCACAAACTAAGAATTGACTGAAGTCAAATTCTCAAAATACGATGTATAGCAAATCGGTGAAAATTTAAAATGGTGAGTTCATCCATTTTAGTCTACTCTGAAAATTAACTGAAAATATTCTGGGAAATATTTCAAGTCATCACTTATATTGTAATGAGACAAAAGGAAATTGAAAATTAGACTTAATTCAATTTTAAGTTTATGGTGCCGGGCCAGGGATATTCTAATCATTTAAGTCCATTTTTTCTGTTCTTAAATGATGCTATTCAATTTGAAGACGTTTGAAATTTTTACTTATGGCAGGAATTTAGATCTTTGTACAAAACGTTGCCAAAGTAACATATTTTAAAGACATATGAACAGAGAACCTTTATTTCCCTATTTATTTCCTTCGATTACCATGATGTCCTAGAATGGTACAACTCAACAAATAGGCATCTGTAATATAAATCCTGTGCGAATTGCATTACTATTCATATCAAAGGTAAATAGAAAATAAGTCAAATCGGATAATATCGTCCAAAAATAGCACATTTTTAATAAGCATTTTTCTCTTAAAATAAAATTTAAGCAAATTCCCTAGACAAATAGTAAATAGGAGCATTGAAGCATGAAAATATATTGATTTTAAGAATCTGTTAAAGAAATACATCCAAAAGCTTTTTCCGTGGAAACGGATTGTATGAAAATGTCTTATTAGAGCTTTACCAATAACAGATGGTTGTTGGCGGACGAAGTACGTCCGAACGAAACGCAAATAAACTCACTAAACATAAGCAGTCATATATATATATTAAAACATTATATGTCTTTTTAAAATCTGAACAAAACTCTATTAGTACTGCAGACAGTAATAAACAAAAGATGAATTAATACATATATAGTTATATGTATTCATCTTAGGTTTTATTTAAGTTTTTGAAACATATCTTTTTTATATATATACGACCCCTATTGTATGGTGAGTTTCGTCGCATTTCGTTAGGACGTACTTCGTCGGCAACCAACCGTCTGTTATTGGTAAAGCTCTATTTAAAGGGATAATTATACAAAACATTGGTAACAATGGCAACGAAACCCCATAGAAAAAACATGAAAGGTCATTTCGTTCTGATTACATGATATACATCTTGCATACAAAAATTTCCAAATTCTGAAATATGTCGTGGCTAAAATGTGAGATGCAGTTTCGAGTAAGATTCTGTTACAGAAAAAAAAATCAGAATAAACATTTAACATTAAGCAAAGCAAGAAACACTAAAATCTATCGTTAAGATATAAAGAGAAACATCGCAAAACGATATTGCTGAAAAAAATTAAAATTAAGGACAACAGAAAAAGAAAGGAACCATGCATTATACACAAGAGTCATGTTTCCTATGGTTAGATATATAGGTTACTGTCCTGTTCACTAAATCCAGAGCAACCTGTTTCGATTATTTTCTCAGCTGTATAAGGAATTTCCAAAATATTTATTGTCTCCTGATATTGACCTCCTTAAGTCGTAACAGGAAATGTGCATAAATAAACATTAAAGAAGTACCTAACCGTTATTCAGTCTCAAAGTCGGGAAGGCAAAGCAAAATCGTGAGAATTCCCATCTAAATGGTTGCGAACCCCGGAATGAACAACATTCCGAAGTGAGACCAGGTGCCCAGTCAGCGTCTCCTGATTGCATGAACTCACCTTTTCAACTGTGTTTAACCTGCCACAAGAAAAATAAAATATCTACGAGAAATTCCCATGTTAATTTCAGCCCCCCGTCTTCTTGTTCGCCGTATCAACAATGGTAAACAGTGACGTCATGGAATCCGACGTCACGCATTATAGTCATTTTTACTCTAGAAAATCCCCGTAAACATTTCATTCTCCTTCGTATCTTTTAACTTATCTACGCACAACAAAAATTGAGGCATTTTCTGTTACGACTAAAAGAGTTCTAAAGACTGGATATCACTTTTTTTATGACAAAATTATTTTTCGGAGAAAATCATCAAATAGGGTGCTCTGGATTAAGTGAACAGGGCAGTAGGGAAGAGTATACTTGATGATAAAATATAAGCATGAAATGTATCAATTGATTTGGAGATAGATGATACAGTTTTTACTTTAATAAAGATAAGAAATCCTAATATTCCCCTTTTTATCGTTAAAGCATGCTCAACAGAATCTAGACGATTATTTACTCTGTCCATAACTGGGTTTCGGCATAATGTTTTCGATCATGTTTAGAACTAAGCTCCTTGCGCCTTCCCTCCAAAGATTTTTGGCCATTTTATCACTTAAAAACGCTTCTGAATACACACTACACAAAATTTTGAGCCGCTCATTTTGGCCAGAGAAGTTCATATTATAGATGGCGCCAGGAAAGTTGAATTTGGCTTTATACAACTTGTTTTGACATTAAGTACCACTGACGATGATTCAATATCCTAAACACCTGTCTAGTACAATAAAATTCGTACTATAGACCATATATTTCAATTTTGACCATTTGATTTCTCACATTTAAATTTTCGTCGGGTTTCGTAGGTACGAGTTCGAACGGTGCTACCGGTTTCTTATTAGTAAAGCTCTAAATTAGATGTACCAAAAATCTCATAAATCTTAATTATCATGCAAATCATTCTCTTTAGAAGTCATTCAGATTCTTCAATTCTCATGTATTTGTTTATGTTTTGAATGACATTATAGATTTGAAATATCCTGATCAATACGTCTTCATAACTTCATTTAATAACAGATAAATTTGCAGCATGGACCAGACATACACGTTTCAGGTACTTAACCCCCGCCAAAGATCCTCAATCCAAACAATGGAATTTGACAAAAGGCCGTGAAAGATATGTTCAAAAATTACGTAGACGTACAATGTAGCAGGATAGGTCTGATATGATTATTATATGACATATTTTTCAGAAAGGGCTAGGTGCGGTACCCCCTCCTGGGGGCCCTCTTATTTGGATGACAATTACATTTTCAAAACGAATAATTTTATGACTTATTGCGATGTACATTTTTGAGGAAATAATGCGTCATAATTTTGAGCCATTGTTACCTCACGTGCGTGATGATTGACGTTATATTCTGACGTCATTTTACCTGAATAACGGAAAAAACATTATATCTACACAAATCTTACAAATTCGAGTGCGCGCCGGGCCTCACCCACAAAATTTTTTATGCAAATTGAAAGGTCCATCTGACATCTATCAATTTATATACAAATTATGATTGGCGAGGGATGGCCCGCAACTTAATTTCATAATTTTGTATCGAAGTTTGATATTTCTAATGATTTCACCGTTTTTAGACGTATTGAACGTCTTAGTTTTTAGTACAGATCCATGGAATCAAACCAATCTTTCCTTATTTCGATTCACCATACATTTGACTTTTTCTAACCAAAGAATTATGATAATCTGAACGTCTTTAAAGATAGATCCAAAATAACAGGTTACCGCAACTACACCTTTCAAGAACATTTTGTGAGCAGACATTTACGAATGCATTTAAAGAAACGATCAACATAAGTTGATAGGACTTGGTTACATATGCCAATGACTTTCCCATAAAAAAATGCATGTCTCGTGTGCTTATTTGCGACTTTTGTGAAGAAGACAGCAGAGGTGTGGCACTCTGTTTTTCCAAATAAAGGCTAGAAGGTAATTTAGATAATACGGAAGTGTTCCATCTCTATACCTTCCTGAAGAAAACTTCAAACTAATTTTCATGCCCCAGACACTTGTTTGGAATATGAAATTCTCATAAGTGATGCTTTCCCGTCAAAGTGCTTTTCATACACCACCCAAATTCATTTCCCTAGCGCCCTCCTAGATTCTAAATTTCCACTTTACTTTTAAACAGAGAGTGCGCGGCTCCAAATTACCTGTAGGGTCGATTCAGTAGCATATCCAAATAAAATCTATGTTGGAACTTCAAAATAGCATTGGAGGGATGGTACTAAGAAGTTATCCTCCTTTAATTTCGATGATATTTTTCGATGAAATGGCATGTTTTCCAAATAGCAAAAATATGTATGATTTCAAATTGACAAAGGGCCAAATCAAAGCTTCTTTTAGGCGACAGAGCTTATCAAACATCAAGTCACGGGGAACAATTTAAAATGCTCCATACTGCAACAAGAAATAAGTGTTTATATTAATAATACGGAAGTGTTCCAAATCTATACTTTCTTGAAGAAAATTTCAAAACAATTTTCATGCAAAAGACACATGTTTCGAATATCAAATTCTCATCAGTTTTGCTTCCAGCCAAAATGCTTTTCGTACGCCACCCAAAGTCATTTCACTAGCGCCCTCTGGTTTAATTTTTTGAATTTAAATGTGTACATTAACTTTAAAGTTTCTACATGAATAAGAAGTGGGCGAAGCGTTAGCGAAGCCCTACTTATACATATAGAAACTTTAAATTACCTTCTAACTGACTTAGATGGCAACTACCACTTTTGCGTATATACTTTTCATCTTTAGTATGATGCAGGATATTTCACAAATTCTTCACAAATAAGACGAGAAATTTCAGAGCATGTGATTTGCTCAGCTCACATGGTCCCATCTAAGTAAATGAAGACGTTAATATAAACACTTATTTCATGTTGCAGTGTGGAGCAGTTAAAATCGTTCCCCGTGACCTGATGCTTGTCAAGTGTATTAATTACTTCTTTCCAGCCTGAAAGAAGCTTCCCTTTGGCCCTTTATCAATGTGACATCATATCTATATGTTTTTGCTATTTCGGAAACTTGCCATTTCATAGAAAACATCCTAGCATCATCCCTCCAGTGCTTTTTTGAACATAGGTTTTATTTGAATATGCTACTGAATCGACCCTACAGGGATTTTGGAGCCGCGCACCCCTGTAAAGTAAATGCAGAAATTTAAATTCTAAAAATAACGCAAGAGGGAACTAGTGAAATTAATTTGTACTTCTTATGAAAAGCACTTTGGCTGGAAGCATCACTGATGAGAATTTGTTATTCGAAACACATGTCTGGTGCATGGAAATTGGTTTGAAGGTATAGAGTTGGAACCCTTCCGCATTATTCATGTATTAAAGCTGACTACTGTTTTGACGAATTCCTGCTTCAGTATATATTTTCACTGTCACTGTGGATGTTAAAGGTACATGAACACGATTTTGGGGAATTATAAAAATGCCTTTAGTTTGGCATCGTGTCAGACCGCTTAAATATTCTTTGACAATTTCTACAGCGCAATTCGCGGGAAAATAATTCTTGGAGAATTGTTTAGTAAATGTAAGCTACGAGGGCCGTTCAAAACGTTCGTGGACACATGCATTTAAAATCACTTTTGAAGATGTATGCGAATGAAATGTTCCAGAAAAGAAAGGGACACATTCAGAAAGAGAAAATGAAAAAATATTGGGTTAAAATAATTTACAAAAAGGGCATAATTGTCACCTTTATACATGAAGGGTAGAGGCGGCTACAGAGCAGTCAAATTTGAGTTGTTGAAACGAAACCATCCCTTTCGTTATATTGCTAAATAGAATAAGAAAAAATACTCGACTATTAATCTAACTGTCTATATCATTAATACTTTTATTTTTCTTGACCACTGCGAAGTGGTCGGACCAGATTTACGACTTTTATTAGAATATATGCATCAAACAAACCAAAAATTGATGACATCAGAGTTCTTTACGGAGTATCAGACAGTCACTTAGCATTGAATTTCTGTTGAATAAAACAGACGGAGACTTTTCAGCTAATGAATAGATCATGATACGGACCAATGACATCAAAACATATGTTGTTAAGGTAGAAGAATGTGTTTTTATGATGAAAAGATACATAAACAACGCAATCGTTTTATTGACGTTGTACAAAAAAGTAAACGAAATTAAGTTAAGTGAAGCCGTTTTCCTCCCTTCATGGTGACCTGACTTTGAATGATTCAAAGATGAAAGTACATTGTGATATAAAGTTAGAAATACACATGAAAAATAGAACATGTCTTCGTATTACTTTGGGTATTTCATAACCTGCATTTTATGGTGACATAATTAACAAGATAAGAAGGATCAAAGATAGACAACATCACTTTCGAAAATGCGTCAGAATCATCAAACGCCTTTTATACCGTGGATATGATCCTAATGTCACCAGACGGACACTAAGCATGGTACTTTACCAATCTACAGTCTTGTACCAGCGCATTCTTAAAACTTACACTCTAACTGACTGTGACGACGGGACTCCATGACGGGCCGTCCTAAGTCGACACCGGTTGCCCATTGGTCTCGTTGGTTTATGTGGAGTCCTTTGTGTTTGATGTTTCTGTGTTGTGCGTTGACGTTCCTTGTCCCTTATTCGTCTTTCTATGCTTGTCTGCTTTGTGTTTTTGCATTGGGTGTTTTAGGGTTTTGCTGTAGGTGCTGGAACCTGGTGTTGTTGGAGATCCCCTCCTTTGTTCCTTATCAGAATACATAAAAAGATATTTTGAATTTTGTACAGATGAAAGGTGTTTTATTTCTTTTAAAATTTAATGTCAAATTTATGCTGGACATCTGAAGTTGTCGCTACGTTTTTTTAGCTACTCCGTGATCTAGAACCTCACGTTGATCAAAAGTTTAATATTTGGTATTGACGAAACGTAATGAAAATTCGTATTTGTATTCAAAATTATCTGTTACATCAGGAAATCAACATGGTTATAAGCAAATTCTCTAGATCTTTCCTTAACTAGCTTTGTCCATAACCTTTTGGAACAGCCCTCGTTAATGTTACATGTATGGGAGAGTTTTCTGGAAATTTCACTGCATTTCGCAAAATTTTGAAAGTTTTCACGCTCATAAAAATATGTCAATTATGAAAAGAAAGCACAGGAATGGAATGTGAACGTAATTATTTCAAACGACTATTTTCGGACATGATTAAGATGTACATCGAACTTCATACGATTAGGCCAGACCAAGCGAGTTGGGTATTGTTTTTTTTTTAAGTCAATTTCAATATTTTTCCATCACTATTCACCTTTTTCAAGAAAGATGTATATAGTCTCAACAATTTACAGTGGGTATATTTAGTCTTACAAAGGTTAGCTTACCTGAAAATTAATTAAAGATGACACAAACGGTTATCTTACCTGAAAATTAATTAAAGATGACACAAAAATATCATTTTCTGCCACTTTCTTTGTTTACCTACCATGCGATCCTAATTTTTGGTATACTCCATAAGATTTCTTTAGGTATTCCCCTCTTCCCGTTGTTTGTTTTCAATGGATAGGTAGATAGGTTTCCATTCCTTGACCTAATGACCTAACTTTAACTAAGACAAAAAAAAACCCCAGAAATGGTCTTAGGTTTTTCATAAAACTGTGTTAAAAAAGAATCGAGTGTGTTAGAGTTGGAACCCTTCCGCATTATTGAAAAATTAACAAGAGAAATATGACATTTAATTTAGAAGATGTGAAGTCTCATCCATAATAGAAATAATCATCAAAGAAGTACCTAACAGTCAGATTATTCAATGAAATAATAATACTTTATTCTTTTATTGAAGATGACGCCTTTGTCCATGGTTTAAGTCAAATTCATGGATTCCGATGTACAGAGGGCAGATGTACATTAAGACATACCAGTAGCAAACGTAAGTGGATTTTTTCTCTGTATAATACGTCTACTTTTTGTGTTTTATTTACGTATATTCCTTTCATTTTAAACACCTATTTATTATTTCCAAATCATTTTAGCTTAAAACAAGCACGCTTCAAACGCAGCACAAGAGAAGAAGCTGAACAGTTGAATTATACAACGGTAAATTTTAATACTGCATAGATTTTCAGCAAGACTATCCAGCATTGGCCACAGCGGTGCACAACCCATAAAACAACAAATACAAAATTTGGACAAACACGAAAGTCAAAATTTCAAAATGCAAAATTTGAGATTGTTTTTATTTCCGGCTTGAAATAGCAACTAAGTTGATCCAGTTTTGAATCTGCTGTCAGGTTTGATCATGTCGTGCATTATGTAAAATGTGATTCATTCACTCCGTTTTCAATATGTACATTGTTATTCAGCATCGAGATGTCCAAAAATGTACCTAAAGACGTAGAAGGATGGGTGGGATATGATGCAACAGGACCCACGTTTGAGAAATTTCAAGAAAGTTTGCTAACAGATATTTTCAATTGCGTTTAAGAGAAGATCAACCGAAGTTGATCGAAGTTGGCTACATGTGCCCCCGGGAACTCCTGGTCCATCAACAGTGACACTCACCAAGTGTTGTTAATGTTAAACGTCTTCAAATTCAATAGCATCATTTAAGAACAGATCAATTTGTAGCATGGACAAGACATGCGCGTTTCGGGTACTTAACTCTCGTCAATGACCCTCAATCTAAGCAATGTACACGGCCAAAGAGTGTAAAAATAATTATGTCCAAAAATATACCGAAAGACGTAGCAGGATGGATGGGATATGATGCTACATGATCCATGATTGAGAAATTTCAAGAAATTTTGATAACAGAAATTTTCAAATGCGCTGAATAGATAGGCGATCGACCGAAGTTGATCGAAGTTGGCTACATGTGCTCTCGGGGACTAGTGTTACTAATGTCAAACGTCTTCAAATTCAATAGCACCATTTAAGGGCCGGGTGGGGACTATAAAAGAAGACATGTAATTTCCCTGTCATTTCATCCCTGACCGCTGTAGGGTTAACATATTTTATGACAATATGATTTTTGAGTGACAGCTTCAAATAGATAAAATTGTGGTTTATCTAATTTGCATAATGAAGTATACCTATCGGTATGTCTTTAATGTCACAAATAGCTCGCGTCTCTGGGACTATCTTTGATCAGTTGACGCCGCTATATCACGCCTACCAAACTAAGATAACTCTGGTAATATATCTATTACCACATTAAGAACAGATCAATTTGTAACATGGACCAGACATGAACGATCCGTGTACTTAACCCTCGTCAGTGATCCTCAACCTAAACAATGTTATACGGCCAAAGAGTGAAAATTATTACGTCCAAAAATATTCTGGAAGACGTAGCAGGATGTTTGGTATATGATGCTACAGGGCCCAAAGGACAAGGGACACTTGTCAATATAGTTTGGCCCATTCATTTTATAAAAATTCAAGATCTCTAAAAAGAATTGATAGAAATAAATTTAAATCAATTAAGGTTTGTATTTTTAATATCTAGAGTAATTTTGCAAGAAAAATCATAACAGCCTATATATACAGTAATGAAGTTGCTTGATTTCTCGAAAATTCTGCTTTTTTCACCATTTCCATGTGTTCATCTTCTTTTTTTTTTTTTGATATGAGCACACGCTGGCCTATCATTCATATTTTGATATTGTGTTTGTGACCCATTTACGAGTTGATGTGCACATTTTCTCAGATAGGCCCTGCTGTGCTCACTTGTTGTAACGAAAAACGTAACGTTGCCTCTAGTAGTAATGACGTTTTTTCGCGGGATCGGGATTTTCACATTGACGTTTTGGAGTAATTTACGTCAGTATCACATATGACAATGACATTTTCGCGCAAAATTAAAAAAGAAAGCTTTGCAAGCTATATACTTATTGAGAAAAAAAGATCATGTGTATGGGAATATATAATAAATATCAAATTTAAAGTTTTGTTTTATAAAAGTTTATTTTATTTCATTTGAATAAAATATAACTGTATATTTTTATGCTTATAAACTTATAGAATTATCTAGTATTAAAGTACAAATTTGATAATAAATTCTTGAAAATAACAATAAAATCAGCACAAGGGCATCAACTCTTATAATTTTCGAAAACACAAATAAAGACTAAGTTACGAGACCCTCGTATAGAAACTTCAAACTTGCCACAAAGTACATATACCCAGGGGGTATATTTTAATATACGTCTCTGATATAACATATGAGCAGATCTAGTCAGGTTATATAGGTTGTAACCCCCCCCCCCCTTTTTTTGTATGATAGGCCAGAGTCAATCAGTTCTTACGGAGACTGTAACTGTGTAAGAAGTTCCTATTCTAGGTAGTGAAAACTAATGGTTTGCCGGTATAATATATTTAAAAAAAATTACTGTTATTTTACAAACGCTATTCCCAATAAAACTGTCATCATTTATTCCAAAATTTTCCCGAATAGATTCAGAATCATACATTCCCAAAGTTTCCACGATTAAAGGAATAAAGGACAAAACTAATTATCACTATCATAATTGTTTTTATGTTTAATTGACAATTTGGTAGATCTCATCCATCTGATTGAATTTACACTGACAAATTATATATATATATATATATATATATCTTCTTTTTTTTTTGGCTCGCACCGTCGGTTAACTTAGATGTAAATTTCAAAATTACAAAAATGGAATAAAATAAAAAAATATCACAATTTCGTATATGAATTGTAATTCTAACAATAAACATCTCTTCGCCTTCTCGATAAATCATGTCTTCCATAACCCCCCCCCCCCCCACCCCCCCCCCCCCCCCCCCCCCACCCTTATCAATCTGTCTATTGCAAGAGGTCCATGATGTCGGTTTGCATATAGAATATCGATTGTAAATTTATACGACGCAAACAGATGTTGTAACAAACATTAAAGATAGTGTCCCTGAAAATAAATTTTATTAAAAACGCAAAATTTATTCAGATGGGTCTAGATTGAAGATAAAAAGGAGCCATAAAAAGCGCTATTTGAAAATATGCAGTAGCTACCATAATCTTGTCGAATTTGTAAAATTAAATCTACAACGCAATACATTGTAGGTGGCGCTAGTGGAATGAATTAGAGCTGCGCACCCCAAATTAAAAATGACGGGTACAATTACAAATGTATGCGTTAGAGTTGCCTGAAAATTTGAATTGATGTTAATGAGAATGTAAACTTTCATATCAAAAGAAAGATTTTTCATTATAGAGTTTTGTAAAATTAATTAATTTTCAGGGATACCGTACCTTTAAGCATTTGTTTCAGACATTGTATGCATAAGCGGATCTAGAAACTTTTTTCATCCAGGAAAGAGGAGGGGGATTCTAACCCGTCGGATGGAGAGACTTAATCTATAGTTTTGAAAAAATACCATAAAACGGTGAAAATCAGCATGCTGTGGCAAATTCCAGGGGGGGGGGGTCTGACCTTCTGAAGCTCTGTTTAGCTCTTAGAATAGTATTCGTTTTTAGAGTCATTGAAACAATCGCAGACCTTGTCCCTTGTCAATGAATACATAAAAGTAGAGGGTAAGGGGGGGCCAAGTGCGCTCCCTTATACCCTCTTCTGTACTCCTTTTTACTGTGCTTTCCTAAAGGGTAAACGGAATCATTTTCAGAAGGTACGGTACTCAAAAATAAACATGATAAACTCATTTTAGCCGGTACGAGGGCTGATTGATATGTTGTGAGCGTCGTATGTCAGAATTTGAATCTTTTGCCAGCGGTGTTTAAGGGCCTCAATATCACCTAATATGAACTCATTTTCTTGGCTGGTCAGAAAACCATTCACTGCATATGACTGAGTATGACGTCATCATCGGACTGAACGTTGGAGCCAGAAATAGCTGCTTTCAGTTTTGGGAATAGATGAAAGTCTGATGGAGCAAGATCAGGTGAATAAGGCGGATGCTCATTCAAATGAAAGCCACAGTCATTCATGGCAGTGACAGACTTGTGATCAGGAGCATTGTCCTGATGGAACAACACACCTTGAACTAGTGAGCTTTCCACGGCGCTAGTAAGTGTAACGTGTAAGAAGTGAAGCATAGTATGTACCATTCATTGTTTGTCCTTTTTGGAGATAATCTATCAGCAGAATACCTTCTGCATTCCAGAAAACCGAGACTCACAACATATCAATCAGTCATCGTATATTTGTGTTTTTCAAATGACAATCACTTTCTAAAATGAAAAAGAACTACATATGTATTGGTATTGTTTAATAATAAGCCTTAGTAGCCTATATCTTGGTCAATTTTTACGCAGATATTTGTAACTGGTACGAATATTTATAGGATATAACTTGAACTTTGTTTATCAAATGATATTCTTTTCCATTCATGATCAGAAACAAGATCCTACCACAGCTAGAATGTGTCCATTTTGTCAAGGGAAAATAACTTGTACTCATTTTCTCAAAAGAAGTGGTTTTTGCGCAAAAAGTATATATTTTACCGAAAATTTAGACTTCAATTAACTAAAACGTTTCATATTACTTGCATTTGATAACATAAATGATTTTTTTAGTAAACGACAGCTTTGAATTTATTATGCCCCCCCCCCCTTCGAAGAAGAGGGGACATATACTGTCCTGTTCACTAATTCCAGAGCACCCTGTTTGGGCGATTTATTCTGTCGTCTGAAGAATTTTGCTATAGATTAATTTTTCTGAGAATTGACCTCCTTTAGTTGTAACTGGAAATTAATTTCAACTTACCCTATCAGCTGCCTTCAACCCGCAAAATGAAAAAATAAAATGTCTACGGGAATTTCCTATGTTAATTTCAAGCCGCCGCCATATTGTTCTCCGTGTCAACAATGGTAAACAGTGACGTCAAAGCTCCCAACGTCGCGCATTTTCAGCGATTTTACTATAGAAAATCCCCGTAGACTTTTTATTTTCCGTCCTATTTCTAACTTAGCTGACGCACAGCCAAAAGAATAGTATTTTCTGTTACGACTAAAGGAGTACTATAAAATTGATAACTTTTTGGAGGAAAACATTATAATATTTAAGAGAAAACCGGGAGTGCTCTGGAATTAGTGAACAGGACAGTAGGTTTGCCGCTGTCGGTCGGTCGGTCGGTCGGTCGGTCGGTCGGTCTGTCGGTCGGTCGGTCTGTCGGTCGGTCCGCGACATCAGTTTCCGTTCAATATCTCTTGAATGGATTCACATATTGATATGAAATTTTGTATACAGACACATCAATCAAAAATCTAGGTCAAGTTTATATTTGGGTCCGATCAAAAAAATTTTGACAGAGTTATGCCCCTTCCATTTCGAAAAATACCAACATTTCAGGGTTTCCGTTCAATATCTCTTGAATGGAGTTACATATTGAAATGAAATTTTGTATACAGACACATCAAATGAAAATCCAGGTCAAGTTCGTATTAAGGTCCGATCGAAAAAATTTTGACAGAGTTATGCCCCTTGCACTTCGAAAAATACCAAAACTTCAGGGTTTCTGTTCAATAGCTCTTGAGTGGAGTTACATATTGAAATGAACTTTTGTATACAAACACATCAAATGAAAATCTAGGTCAAGTTCATATTTAGGTCCGATGAACAAAATTTTGACAGAGTTATGCCCCTTGCACTTCGAAAAATACCAAAATTTCAGGGTTTCCGTTCAATATCTCTTGAGTGGAGTTACATATTGAAATGAAATTTTGTTTTCAGACACATCAAATAAAAATCTAGATCACGTTCATATTTGGGTTCAATCAAAAATTTTTATGCCCCCCCCCCTTTGAAGAAGAGGGGACATATTGCTTTGCCGCTGTCTGACTTTCTGTCTGTCGGTCCGTCGGTCCGTCGGTCGGTCCACGACATCAGTTTCCGTTCAATACATCTGGAGTGGATTCACATATTGAAATGAAATTTTGTGTACAGACACATCAAATGAAAATCCAGGTCAAGTTCATATTAATTACCTTGTAGAAGTTTATTAGAAGAAGAGCTTTAACAAAGCATAAATGCTGTACTTACAGGTCATCCTGACAGTTATACTTCTTTGACTTTTTTCATTACACTGTTACTTTATATCCCCATAGGTTGTATCAATGCAAGTATAAAGTTGTGACGGACTTTAATCACAGAAGAGGTAGGGGGGCATTATTGTTTTACAAACATCACTTTTAACTTGTTATTTTAGGTAATACCTTGTATTCATTAAATTTTACCAGAAATCTGTGATTTAAAAAAGAATAAATAAATTTTGCCTCAAAACGAAGTAGGAAATATGCTGTGCTTACTTTGAATATTTGATTCATGAGCAACACTTTTTAAGTATTAGTTTAACTAACTCTTCAATAAACAATTAAAGGCAATATTCTAGAACTGAGGAACAGGAGAAAATAATAATTTCCTCAAATTTCTTAGAAATTTTGCAAAAAAATGATTTTTTTACCCAAAAAACACGTCGTAAGAATAAAAAATAAAATTTAAATTCTATTCCACCTGAAAGAACACGAAAAATACTTTATAATTACGTTTTCCTATATTCTAAATCATCGTCCATTTACAAATTATAACAATTTTCCGATTTTCAGTGATTTTGCACCAAAAAACATGTTTTTCCTCCAAAAACATCACTTTTTCAATAGAAATTTCCATGAAACTTTTTTTCAATTGAAAGAGCACAAAAATGCTGCAAGGTTTGGAGGATGAAAGTGGGAGGGTTGCAGCCAACCAAGTGATACATCCCATACTATAATGGTTACGTTCTATTCCTTGATTAATTAAGCCATAACCTTGACCTTAAAATTGACCTTAAAATATATAGAAACGATAAAGCATAATATGATATGTAGGTTTTTCGGTAAGTAGACTCCATACTCCTTTGTTTTAGATCAAATTCATTCATTTCTATGAGGGGCCAAATAAGGCCCTTACTGTACCTTGTCCTTTTGGAAATTCCAAGAAATTTTGATAACAGAAATTTTCAAATACGTTGAAGAAACTATCAACCGAAGTTGATCGAACTTGGCTACATGTGCCCTTGGGGATACTTAATCAATGACAGATTAATAGGTTCTATCACGAACTACTGAGTGAGACTTCAAAAATTACACGAGTGACGAAAATTTTATGTTTTCCCGAGTGGAGCGTAGCGGAACGATGGAAAAAATGTAAACGTTCGTCGCGAGTGTAAATCTTTGTTTTACTTGGTAGAAAGTGAAAGGATATATTTCTTCTTCCTTGAAACAAAAGAAAACAGTGAATTCAAACAACGTTTCATGCCATAAAACGCCATGTTTTCAGACGACGTTACGGTTACGTCACAATAAGATTCTCTCTTACCATTGGTCAATTGGAACCTTTGAGACAACTTATGTTTCTCACATAGGCTGGCATACAGGGTACGAACAAAACTGGAGAAGAAACCTCAGTTTTACACGATAGGTCTCAAAATCATGTAATGCAAGCAAGACTGTATTGGCCACAGCGGAGCACACACAAAATGAAAGAGATCCCCGACAAGACTGCCATGTTATGACCACAGTGGAACACACACACAATGGAAGAGATCCCAAACAAGACTTCCCTGAACTGATCACAGCAGAACACATACACAACGGAAGAGATCTCCAACAAAACTAGTCTGTACTGATCACAGCGGAACATACACAAGGGAAGAGATCACCAATAAGGCTACCCTGTACTGGCCACAGTGGAACATACAGACAATGGAAGAAATCTCCAGCAAGACTACCCTGTACTGACCACAGCGGAACACAACCACAATGGAAGAGATCCCTTACAAGACTACCATGTACTGACCACAGCAGAACACATACACAACGGAAGAGATATCCAACAAAACAAGTCTGTACTGATCACAGCGGAACACACACAACGGAAGAGATCACCAATAAGGCTACCCTGTACTGGCCACAGTGGCACACGCAGACAATGGAATAGATCTCCAACAAGACTACCCTGTACTGGCCACAGTGGAACACACACACAATGGAAGAGTTCACAAACAAGACTACCCTATGCTGGCCACAGCGGAGCACACACACAATGGAAGAGATCACCAATAAGACTACCATGTACTGATCACAGCGGAGCACACAACCAATGGAAGAGATCACCAACAAGACAACCATTTACTGATCACAGCGGAACATACACACAATGGAAGAGATCACCGACAAGACTAACATGTATTGCCCTTGATGGAACACACCAACAAAGGAAGAGATCACCAACAAGACTAAAATGTACTGACCTTAGTGGAACACACCAACAAAGAAAGAGATCACCAACAAGACTAACATGTACTGCCCTTAATGGAACACACCCACAATGAATGAGATCTCCAACAAGACTACCATGTACTGATCACAGCGGAACATAAACACAATGGAAGAGATCACCGGCAAGACTAACATGTACTGACCTTAGTGGAACACACCAACAAAGAAAGAGATCACCAACAAGACTAACATGTACTGCCCTTTATGGAACACACCCACAATGGAAAAGATCTCCAACAAGACTACCATGTACTGATCACAGTGGAACATACACACAATGGAAGAGATCACCGGCAAAACTAACATGTACTGACCTTTGTGGAACACACCAACAAAGAAAGAGATCACCAACAAGACTAACATGTACTGCTCTTAATGGAACACACCCACAATGGAAGAGATCTCCAACAAGACTACCATGTACTGATCACTGCGGAACATACACACAATGGAAGAGATCACCGGCAAGACTAACATGTACTGACCACATTAGAACACACAAAAAAAGAAAGAGATCTCCAACAAGACTACCATGTATTGACCACAGCGGAATACACCAACAATGGAAGATATCTCCGACAAGACTACCCTGTAATGTTCACAATTGAACACACCCACAATGGACGAGATCTCCGACAAGACTACCCTTTACTGATAACCGCGGAACACATCCATACGATGTCATTTTTATCAATTTTAAACTCATTTTAGTTGCAAAGCGAGACATACTACCTTATGGCAGATACTACAAAAAGCGGGGCTGATTACATGTAGTGGAAATAAGGTATACGCATGCTCTCTCTCTCTCTGCGTAATTTTTAATTTCATGAAAAAAATCACTCATCGTAAGGTAAAACACAGAAATGGATACTGGAAAACATCAAATTATCTTTTTTTCATAATATTAGAACAAAATCAAAATGAAAATTGCCGATATCTTTCATACACCAAGAAAAATATAAGCTGGACACATGTCGGATTACATTCGTCCTTTATACATGTACATTTGTATAATAGACTATTCATCCTAAAGTGAGGAGGCAACTATTTACAACAATTTCTACGAAAACACTGGGAGCTTACAAATAGGAGGGTTGTGCACAGTAGATCCTGATAGCCTCACATTTTGCTACTTACAATGCAGATGGCCGTCCTAAGTCGGCACCGTCTACCCGTTGGTCTTGCTGCATGGTTTATGTGTGGTCTTTTGTGTTTAATGACTCTATGTCGTATGTCTCTTTTTCGTTTTCTGTTGTGCTCCTTTTCTCTGTGTTTTTGCATCGGGTGTTTTGCTGATTTCCTGTTGGTGTTTCAAATGAGTCTGGTAGGAGATCCCCTCCCCTTCTTTTACCTTGCAGATGGTCATCCTAAGTTTCGTTTTTCTGTTGGTCTCGATGGTTTATGTCAGTGAATGAATGTCGAACACAAAACCCGAAATCTGAATCTTTAGAATCACAATAAAAATTCTTACACATTCTTAAAAAAAACATTTAAACACAAAAAACGGGACATACAGACGGAGACAACAACGCAACCCCATAGAAACATCAAGGACAGCTAAATCTAATGAAGATATAATGGGTACAGAGCAATTATGGAATGCATTGTAGATTGCGCATTAATTATAGTATCCAAGTAGGCGGGATATGTACCCAAATTAGTTTTTGAGCAAAATGTCTGTTTCCATAAATAGCACAATACTTTTTGCCAAAAATCAACATTATGACACAAAAACATAGAGTTTAACTTGAAGTTCGAATTTCTAATTATTTCACTTAAAAAGAGTATCATGGATAGTAAATATTCTGATGTTTGAATCTTTGGTAGCATAACTCATGCGAAAATGACAACTTTTTTCCTATTTTCTGCGATTTTTCATTAAAAAAAGGCATTTTTCCCAAAAATATCCATTCAAGGAGTATTATTTTTTTCTAAAATAATGTTACAATCTGAGCTTATACCATGTTTCGCTTATGTCGGTTTCAAATATTATGTGATATGAAAATAGAGTTATCTCCCTGTAGTCGCAACCCTAACCTTAATTGTCGCTTTTGTGTCTCTTATTTTCTTATCGTATAAATCTGTGTTTTTGCATTGTAAGTAGCAAAATGTGTGGCTATCAGACTCTCGTGTGCATTTGAGTGTCTCCATGTTTTTTTTTTTGTGGATGCTGCAAACCATGCACTTTTAGAAATCGACTGTTTTCTCGTGTCAGGTACTGTATTTGTAATTTCTTACCAAATCTTAGTCAGGCTCCTGGTCTCACTTCGGAATGTTGTTCATTCCGGGGTTCGCAACCGTTTCGATGGAATTTCTCACGATTTTCCCTTGCCTTCTCGACTTTGAAATTGAATAACGGTTAGGTACTTCTTCGATGTTTATTTCTATTAGGTTACATATTTTAAAACGCATATAAACAGGACTTTTTCCTTAATTTCTTCTATCTTTTTTTTAATCAGAAATTCATATTGTGCTATATTTTATCCTGATCATAGACCATGTATCTTGGATCTCCAACAAGACTCAGGTGCATCACCCACAGCAAAACCCAAAAACACCCAATACAAAACATAGAGCAGACATCCACAGAAAGAGACGCAAATGGATAAGGAACACCAACCCATACAATATAACGAGTTTCATAAGCTTTTGTCCAAAAACGTGTAGTATTAATATACACCCCTATTGTAAGTAGCGTTTTATATATAAATCGGGATGGGGAATTAATTTTCCGGGTGTTTTAAATTGATTTATATAGGACAAAGACTTAATTTCATCCCAATATAAGCACTATTATGCAAAACAGAACAGACAACATTTTTGTTGTATTTGGATGAAAGGTTTTCCGGCAAATTGTCGGAATTTCAATGGGAAACAACTGTGCCCTACTCCTTGTCGACATCTTTATTTACTCGTATGAAGCTGAATTTATTCAATCTTTGGTCTCTGAAGGGAAAAGATACTTAGCTTCTCACTTAAACTTTACTTACATACATAGACGATATACTATCCATCAATAAACCAAACTTCGCGGATCACCTTAGCAGAATCTATCCTTCGGTGCTTCAAGTCGAAGAAACTACACAGACAAATAATTCAGTATCTTATTTGGACATAATACTGTCTGATGACACTGATGGTCACATTGAACACCTCACTTTATGACCAACGTGACGACTTCAGTGTCAGCATAACAAACTTTCGTTTTATGAGTAGCAACATCCCTCCATCGCATGCTTATGAGGCTTCGTATCTCAATTGATACGTTAAGTCAGAGCAAGTACCAGATATATGTACAGATTATCTTCTGACAGCTAAGCGTCTTTCAGGTAAGATTCTCAATCAGGGGTTCTTTTGTGACCGACTAATAAAGTCACTGAGGATGTTCTATGGTCGATACGGGAAAATCGAGACATACACTATGATATCCAATTGTCCAGAATGGTGAATGATAATCTGTCTTAGACCATTTGAACCATCCAACCACAGAATATACTTGTGTCGTAACCTGGTGTGACAAATCTACCGAATTGAGGCGACGATTGTTGCATGCAAGCAGGAGATGCTGACTCTTTCTGGGCACTTAGTCTCACTCCAATATACGGAGTTTGCTTCTTTTCATATGATGGAGGTTTTGTTTGCTGAATTATCGATTTTCTACTGTGTATGGGGATATGGTCACCATCCATATGGGTCATAAGTGTTCAACGTCTTCAAATTCATTAGCATCATTTTAGAGCAGATAAATTTTCAGCATGGACCAGACATGCACTTTTCGTTTACTTAACCCTCGTCAGTGAACCTCAATCTAAACAATGTAATATGCTAAAATCTGAAAATTATGTCCTAGATATACCGAGAGACGTAGCAAGATGGCTGGGATATGATGCTACAGGACCCAGTTTTGAGAAATTTGAGATAATTTGGTATACGGAAATTTCAAATGCGTTTGAAGAAACAAGTCAGAAAACGCATTTCTAAAAACAGTAGTATTGCTTCTGATAAAAAGTTAATCAATTCTGCAATTTGGTCTTGTCATTGATGTTCCTTTGTTTACTATAAACACAACAAGAATATTTTGAATAATGACATGAGCCGTGGTCAGTCAGCTCTTTTGTAAAATCTTTAATCTTCAATAAAAGGAGTTTTTTAATTTGTCCATCGAAATGACATTTGTAAATTTTATCTTTCAGATTTAAAATCGCAGAAAATGATGACGGCTTGACAAAATAAAAGTTGCTAAGAAGAATTGAAACAAAATTATGAAATAAAATCTGTCTTGATCTTCTCGATGTTCTTGATTTTTTTATCAATATATCTTTATTTCCAATTTTATGAGAACACCACCCTCAACAATATATAACATTTGGTCATGGTATGTGGCTGATTTTGAAAATTTTCTACACATATCGTTGGTAAGATAAAATGGTCCGATGTATCACCTTTCACTGAAAATCTACTATCATTGTGCATGAATTACATAACCTGTGCGAGTGCTTTAACCCACCGTTTTTTTAATACAGCAAATAGCCATCCAAAATCAGAAAGTGATGAATCATCATATCAAGATGTATATATGTTCTGTCTTTATAGTATATGACACCATAAGCACATTTCATAAAACATTGTATAATCAGAAATGCTTGGGAAAGAGAGGAGATCCAAATCTTGAATTATTAGTTACCTAGTCGTCTGTAAACCTTGATTAGAATTATACAACGTCACTAGATTTAATACCGGGCGAGGCGAAGCCGAACCGATGACATATTTTGGACGTCAATGTCTTTTTACGCTACGACGTCGACATGAAGGATAAGATTGTGACATCACGGAGGGTCGGGTATAAAAGGCTAGGCACCCGGTATAAGATATATCACGTCTTCACGTGACCATTTTTGACCAATCGCTATCAGGGACTTCCAGGCAACCTTGTCAGAGGCGGGGTAAAATATGAATACAAATAGCGAAATTCTAAATCTAACTTATATGTATGCCAATGCGCCAGCTTAGTACAGAGAGGAGCTTTGCATGAGGGAAATACTTTAAAGTTACAGAATAATTTACTAAATTAAGCATAAGAAAATTTACAATATTTCAAGATCAAAGAGTTTCCATTGTCATTTTAAAGAAACGAAGATTCTGATTGGCTGAGAAATTTCGTTCATACATCGATCAACACAATTTTTCACGGAAGTCTATTTATAGCACTATTTTTTAGAACGGGGGTCCCCTCAAACATGAATGAACTCTTTGATGAAAATATAATTTGTTGATGTTTGCTTATCATTTCAAGGGTACCATTTCTTTTCTACTTACTCAAAAATTAACAGTGCATGTAGAATTTGCTCAAATTGGTCCTTATTATATAAAAGATATAGAGGGACGATCGTTCGCTGTTTGAATCATGGCGGCTGCCATAACTTATTTTGGCAGACGTATCACTGCGAAAGCTTCTGACTTACGAAATATAGTGCGGTGATTAATTGTTTTTAGATCCAAGAAAACAGTCTGTTTTCCATAATTAAATGATAAGAAATGAATCTTATATTTTTCTGTTGATGCAGGTTTCACCCGACAAATTGCACAGAAAACTTTTGCATTAACGCGCTACGCGCATTGATGCAGTTTTCTGTCCAGTTTTTCGGGTGATACCTGCATCAACAGAAAAATATATGATTCATTTCTTAATCGAAGCAGATACACGGTAAAACTAGGCAAACAATATCCTCGGGGTCTAACAGTCAAGCAGCAGGCAGAGATACAAACCTAGTGGCTGATATCATCATAGGCATTGATATTTATGTTCTAGCGTAATAATTAAGTGCACCATATGTGCATTTCAACAAACAGTGTATCATCAGTGAAGAAATACCAACCTAATGGTTGAAATCATTATATTTATGTTCTAGCATTATAATTTAGCGCTCCATTTCAACAACAACAACCCCCCTTACCTCCCCGCTTTCATCCCTCCTTTTCACACTTTTCCTCCCTCCCCCTCCCGCCCCACTTCCTCCCCCTCCCTTTCACCCTGTCAAGCCCCTCATGTATCAACAGTGATGCTAAGCATAAAGAGGAGGAATCCAAATGGTGAATACATGAATATTGGTCTCCCTTATTATTGTCCATATTTTATAACGATCCTTATCCTTTTGCTAAATCAGTGAGTAATAGTCAGACACTAAATCCGAAACAACATTCCAAAGATTCCATACTGACATTAATCAAGTTAACGATTTTCTATCAAATCTTTTGTGCTATTTTGGTCACTTATGGATCTGATAGTTGACCTTTTCTGTATCATATTTGCGAAATGCTGCAACAAATCTAAGCAAGCTTTAGCCCTCTAGGCCAAACCTGATTTAAAATGAAGGAAAATCACGATTTCTATCGTGTGGAATTAGAACTGGACCAATCTACAGTTTTGTATCCGCATCATCTCCAGCATTGTACACTGACCAGCGATGATGACGTGAATTGTTCTCCAAATTTTACCAGAGAATTTCCCGTTCTGCACCAGATTTCACAAAACTACGAAAAGTAATAGGAATTTTCTTAAATTTTGATTGCTTAATTCTTCCAATAGAAGAATACTGGGTTTTTTTCTGCACAAACTTTTATGTCTATAGATCATGACTTTTGGATTCTGATTTTAGGTAGGTGTTGCCGTACTGTTTGATTTGATTTATGTATATCACTATACATATCGCTAAACAAAAGTATATGATGTAACTACAATTGTCAATATTGAAACATATGTTCTATTATGAAATTTCAGTGCACCATCCAACCAAAGATTGTACTCTATATCTTCCAAAATGGAAGTAACCGGATGTGACAGTTCCACCGAATTGAAGCGACGGGTGTTGCATGCAAGCAGGAGATGCTTACTCTTCCTGGGCACCTGGTCTCACTCTCATATCGGGAGTTCGCTTCTTTTCATATGGTGGAGGTTTTTGTTTTTGTTTGCTTTGGTTCCTGTTTTATCCTGATTTTGTATGCCTTCGGTTTCTGATTTTCTGTATTATCGATTTTGTACTGTAGACAGGGATATGGTCATTATCCATATTTGTCATTCAACAAGTTATGTCTCATCATTTATGTTCGAGGACGAAAAAGAGGTAATCAAAATAGTAAAAAATATGAAAAGCAAAAGTCTAAACTTGACCTTGATTGTCTGCAAAAGAACCTGTTAAGACAGAGTTTTACCAATAGGGAGATATCCTATGATTTAAAAAAAATCATTAAATTTCGTGACGGAGAATTTATGTGATAAACAATTTATCGTGCTGACTCTAAATAATGTTTCTAGATCTTAATTATATGGTGACCGCCAGATAGATTCTGTCAGCTACTGTCTACCATACGAACGTCTTTTAATGTTAAATTCGGACTATACAGGAGTCAAGGGCAAGGAAACTATTAGGTTTCGGTCAAGAAGATCAAGGATGATGCATTGTTGCAATAATACGGAAGTGTTCCAACTCTATACCTTTCTGAAGAAAATTCCAAATCAAGTTTTTCTGCACCAGACACGTGTTTCGAATATTAAATTCTCATCAGTGATGCTTCCAGCGGAACCACCAAAATTCATTTCAGTGGCGCCCTCTTTAATTTTTTGAATTTAGATTTGTACATTTACTTTACAGAGAGTGCGCGGCTCCAAATTTCCTGTAGGGTCGATTCAGTAGCATATCCAAATAAAATATATATAAATATTGACAATAATAAATTCCAATTTTGACCATGATAAATTTTGTAAAATGAAATAAAGTGTATGCTTTTTAATAAACCCAGTAGTCCTGTTTGTCGTAAAGTTATCTGTTTATGGGTTTCATGTGATTCAAAATCTGCTACAGGAAAGTCTGCTCTCTATGGTATACAATAATGAACGTAGAATCAATTCGGCACTTTTAAAAAAGTACACGCCACTGGTGAGGATTTGCTATCCGAAACACGTGTATGGTGTATTAACATTGGTTTGGAATTTTCTTATTATAATATTAATCGTTCTTTTAAAAGGCCATAACTAGTTCGCAATATGGTATAAAAATAAAGTATATCTTCTAAAATGAAATGTTTTTTTTAAATGGTAATTTGACAAATTTATGTAAACAAATAACACAAAGAGTAAAAAGAAAATATATCTCCTTTCAGATGATATATGGGTTAACTGTTATACATGCCGTCTGCGATCTACCGCCAACGGATGTAAATGTATTGATATAAGGGCACATGGATGTGAGTATACAACAAATTACGGCTTTAATTAAACTGGTCTTTCACTCAATAATTATTATCAAAGGACACACGAGATCGATGTCAGGTCGATATTGCTAAATTTTGAAACATTATATAATTTCCTACTCTGCTAAAGCAAAAGATAAGAATAAAACAATATTTAACAATTCTTTATAATATAGATTTATTAAATTTCTAAATGAAAAATAAAACAGAAGCAAATGCGTAATAAAATTGACCTTTTTCAAAATATATTTTTTATTTTCCTTAATATATTATTCATTTTCCCAAATATATTTTTCATTTTCTTTAATATATTCTTTAATTTTCCCAAATATATTTTTCATTTTCTTTAATATACTTTCCATTTTCTTAAATATATTTTTAATTTTCCTTAACATATATTTCATTGTCATAAATTCATTTTTTCATTTTTTCTTATTATATCTTTTATTTCCTCAATTCATTTTTCATTTTTCTAAATATATATCTCATTTTCCTAAATTAATTTCTCATTTTCCAAGATATACTAGTATTTCTAATTTTCCTAAATTCATTTTTCCTTTTTCCTTAAAACATTTTTCATTTTCCTAAACTTATTCCTCATTTTCCTCCTTTTTTATCATTTGCCTAAATTTATTTAAAATTATTATTTTCCTGATTAATTTTGGCTTTAAATACCACTGTGCAAGTTTGATCATCCAAAAATTCATGTCTGGTTTACCGCATTTAGACAGTTTCCTCAACAAGGCTGCTCAATCTTTTCGTTTTTTTTTAAATATAATAATCTGTATATCATACGATAGCACCAATTTAATTTGTCATTTCAGACAGGAAACGTCACATCCCTTTGCGTGCTCCAAGCCTCATCCGGAAAAAGCGATAGTAGACAGATTCTAATGTGTTATGCTTTCCTGTCGAGAAGTTCTCTTCATTTTTAGCAGGAAATAAAAGATTTCAAACATAGCGCCCTATTTCTTTCATGTCCTTTGTGTATGTTGTTTTGTGCTTTGTTGTCTTTGTTGTTTGTTAAGGAAGGACCCTACAGGACTTTTTAGCCTCGCACTCTCTGTAAAGTAAATGGACAAAATAAAAGCAGAGGGTGCTACTGAAATGAATTTTGAAGGCCACTGAAAATCCATTTGGCTGGAAGCATCACTGATAAGAATTTAATATCCGAACACGTGTCTGGTGCATAATAAATTGGTTCGACATTTTCTTCGGGAAGGTATAGAGTTGGGACACTTCGGTATTATCAAATTAAGGTACTTCTTCGATGTATATATGCAACAAATATTCATTTTAAATATATATTTCATTTGAACATATTTACTAGTCACCTCACCTATTAGGTTCTCTGATCTAAAATATCTTCTCTACTTCCCATGCATTTTCAACGAAATCAACTTCGATTATGTTATGCCTCTTATATGTTTAATGCCATCAAACTAGCTCATATTAGAATCAAGGATTGAGAAAATACAATAAGCATTGATATTCGTTGTATCAAATATTAGTTTTCCTAGCCATCTTGCTACGTCTTTCGGTATATTTAGGACATAATTTTCACAGATTTTTGCCATATTTCATTGTTTAGATTGAGGATCACTGACGAGGGTTAAATATCCGAAACGTGCATGTCTGGTCCATGCTGAAAATTTATCTGCTCTAAAACGATGCTGATGAATTTGAAGACGTTAAACATTTGTACCACTTGGTGAGTGTCACTGCTGGTGGACCAGGAGTCCCCGAGGGCACATGTAGCCACGTTCGATCAATTTTGGTCGATCGTATCTTCAAACTCATTTGAAAATTTCTGTTTACAAAATTTTATCAAATTTCTGAAACCTGGGTCCTGTAGAATCATATCCCAGCCATTTTGCTACGTCTTTCGGTATATTTAGGACATAATTTTCACAGATTTTTTGCCATATTTCATTGTTTAGATTGAGGATCACCGACGAAGGTTAAATACCCGAAACGTGCATGTCTGGTCCATGCTGTAAATTTATCTGCTCTAAAATGGATTTGAAGACGTTAAACAATTGCAATGACAAAGCAGATTTTGTATTTTGAGAAATGTCAAAATGCCAAGCCGTAAACAACCATTTAGGTATATTAAGTCCAGGACCTACTCATAATGATATGGAAGTATTCAAATACTTTACTCTCTTGAAAAGAATAAGGCACCAGACACGTGTTTCGGATAGTAGGTCCTTTTTCATATTATTTCATTTTTGATGTCAGATCACAATCATCGTAAAACAATGCAATCGCTCTAACATTAAACCATTGTGTGCATATAAGGAAGTGAGGGTGAAAAAAATGAAAAAAAAAAAGAAAATAGAAAAGTTGAAATAGAAATAGAAGTGCGCAGAGGCAGACAGATAGTGCAGACAGGTTGTAAAAGAAGATGTAGACAAGAGAAGAGAAGAATACATTAGAATAAATAAGAAGTAAAAAGTCAAGATAACCTCCGTCATTCAGTTAAACAATATTGAGTGCTCAGATTGAGACACTCATAGCTGACTCAAAAAGAAAAAGGTAAAGGTAAAGGAAGGGGTTTACAGAATATGGGGAAACAAAATCTCACTCTATACCGTGCAGTTTTCACCAGTATATTTTCCAGCATTTTACAGTAACCAACACTGAAAACGGGGATTACTGGCGAGACCGTCACAACTCATCAAAGGAGATAGTCATTCACTTATTGACTGGAGGTATATATACCAGGGATGCATACTGTCTATAGAATTGAGCATTTTAACAATCTTGTAGGAGTGCTCAAAATGTCAGAGTCCTTTTCATCATGCAAGTGGTCTATTGATTTGTATTTTCTTTTTCTAAATAATAAGAATGGTAAACATTCATTATTTCAATGAATATGTTTGCATATTTTTTTTCCCTGACCAAACAATTCAATTGCAAAATATGAAAAACAATTCTAAATTCTAAAACAACATTGCGTAAGAATTCCAAAAGAGATTAACACGAGGCCCATCAATCGCTGATTATCATCTTTATAAATCACGGCCACGATACATTCTAACCGTCCTATTCTTGCCCTTGATATACATTGTATTTACCGCCTCGTATTTGAAATTCACGTACTGCCATCTAACGAATCAACAGAGTTATTTCATAGTCCTTGGAATAACCAATCACAGAGATAATTATAAATACGTTTGAGTTGATCTCCATGGAAACATTGGAATGAATATGCCGTAAGTCAACATCGAAGGTTTAATGGAAATCAAGAAGATGTCACTCACGCTATATGTGATAGAATAGTTGTGCATACGAGGGCTGTTCCGAAAGTTCATGGACAACGCAAATTAAGGAAAGATCTAGAGAATTTGCTAAGAATCATGTTGATTTCCTTTTATAACGGACAATTTTGAATTCATAAACGAATTTTCATTACGATTGGTCAATACTAAATTTTCAAATCCCCGTTTGAACAACGTAAGGTTCTAGGTCACGGAGCAGCTAACAACGTAACGACGTCGTCAGGTGTCCAGCATAAATTTGACATTTTCAAAGAAATAAAACACCATTCATCTGTACAAAATTCAAAAATGTCTTTTCATGTATTTTGATAAGGAAGACATGTTCTACTTTCATGTGCATTTCTACCTCTATATCATGATGTACTTTCATCTTTGAATTATTCAAAGTCAGGTCACTATGAAGGGAGAAAACGGCTTCACTTAACTTATTTTCGTTTACTTTTTGTACAACTTCTATCAAAATTGCGTGTTTATGTATCTATTCATCATAAAAACACATCCTCCTATCTTAACAACATAAGTTTTGATGTTTTTGGTCCGTATCAAGATGTATCCATCAGCTGTTAAGTCTTCGTCTGTTTTATTCAACCGAAATTCAAAACTGAATGACTGTCTGGTGCTCCGTAAAGAACTCTGACGACATCAATTTTTGGTTTGTTTGATCAACAGTTTCATGCATAAATCCTCATAAAAATCGTAAATCAGGTCCAATTTTGTTAAAACTTCGCAGTGGTCAAGAAAAAATATAGTCTTAATGATGTAGAAAGTTTAATTGATAGTCGCGTATTTTTTCTTATTTTATTTAGCAATATAACGAAAGGGATGGGTTCGTTTCAACAACTCAAATTTCACTGCTCCATAGCCTCTACCATTCATGTATAAAGGTGACAATTATGCCCTTTTTGTAAATCATTTTAACCTGATATTTTTATTATCTCTTTCTGAATGTATCCCTATCATTTCCAGAAAATTTCATTCGCATACGACTTCAAATGTGATTTTTAAGGCCTGTGTCCACGAACTTTTGGAACGGCCCTCGTAAGTCGAGACACGAGCAGGAGGTGGCAAATCTCCTTTTTTTAATTATAAACATTTTGTAAGCAAGATACGATTTGATTGGATAAACCTCTCTGACCGCGTCCAAAGATTTACTCATACCCGAAGCGGTAAATATATCGTATCGGAACCGTGATTGATGAATTTGCTGATTATCTGCCCAATAAACAGTTCTAACGTAAATATAAGGTCATCATTCAAACGTCTTTCATAGGATTCGGGCTTTCATATAATTCCGTCTTTTGAAATAGCGAGTTACTTCCCATTTGTGCAAGTATCTGACGTCAATGCATTGTGACGTCATCAAATTTTATGGAAACCAGCATGAAATTCAGGGAAACAGGGTTACATATATGACGTTTTCAAAGGAATTCAATGACGTCACAATGCTTTTACGTCAGATACCTGCACAAATTGAACGTAGGACTGTAAAATCGAAAAGACGGAATTGTCTTCAAGATGAAATTTGATTAATTTGAACAATGCACTTACAGACATTAGCTTTTCATAAATATTTCTGAAAAGTGAAGAGCACCACGAAAAAGATGAAATATTCATTTCAGATCAAGCCGAATACTATAAGAATATCACAAAGATCAGTGAAAACGAGCATTTAGATTTTACATGTCATTCACAATAACACTCTAATATCATTGGAAGATCAATAAAAAGGGGAGGACTAACGACCACTACACCACAAGCTGTGTCCAAGAGAAAACTACGCACTGGGGTACAATTACATTTATAAACCAATAAAATTTCTATTTCCACGTGTAATTAAAAATGAGGCATTCATAAGGAAACTGATATGAATATGACACTATTTTTGCCATATAAATATATTGCTTTCCTAATGAAGACGGAAATAATTAATATAAAGGAATATGAATTTTCTTGAGGGAGAATGACGTCTGTATGTGAATATAAATAGTGACAACTTCTTCGGTCCAGCATCTGCAATCTTGTACCTTATCAGACAAATTTGAAGATGGTGAACAAAGTAATGATTTTGGTCATAATTGCTGCACTATTTGTAGCTAGTAAGTACTTATTATAAACACATTTAAAACTAATGTATCTTTAATTTTAAATTGTTGATTTTTTCAAACAGCTTTCGATAGTTCATATCTGTATATTTAAAATTGTATTGCGTACTCCATCTTTTTATACCCATTTACATATTCATCTGTGTTGCTTGCCCCAACCCCCTTGGGTCTTGTTTGTGTGTTTTCATCTTAGGAGGTTGTTTTACACCACAGTTGTACGTTCTTCGAGACCTCTGTGTAATTGGAAAAGTGGGAGGGTTGTGCGCACGTAATTCAGAATAGCCATACCTTCTGCTATTTCCGTGACAGATGACCGTCCTTAGTCTGCACCGGTTGCCCATTGGTCTCATTGGTTTATGTGTAGTCCTTTGTGTTTGATGTTTCTGTGTTGTGCATTGACGTTCCTTGTCCCTTTTGCTTCTCTTCCTGTGCTTGTTTGCTCTGTATATTTTCATTGGATGTTTTGGGGTTTTGCTGTGGTTGCTGCGCAGCCTGGTGTTGTTGGAGATCCCCTTCTTTGTCTAATATACCAAAAATCTCATTCATCTTATAATCATGCAGATCCTTCTCTATAGACGTCATTCAGATTCTTCGATTTTCATGTGTTTGTTTATGTTTTGAAAGACGGTATAGATTTGAAATATTTTGATCAATACGTCTTAATAGCTTCATTTAAGAACAGATAAATTTTCAGCATGGACCAGACATGCACGTTTCGGGAATTTAACCCTCGTCAAAGAGATCCTCAATCCAAACAATGGAATATGATAAAGGGCCGTGAAAGATATGTCCAAAATTACGTAGACGTACCAGGATGGGTGGGATATGATTATACAGGACCTACTTTTTAGAGAGGGCTGAGTGCGGTACTCCCTTTGTGACCTATAATTTGGATGAAAATTACATTTTCAAACCGAATAATTAATTATGACTGATTGCGATGTACAATATGTGAGAAAATAATGCGTCATAATTTTGAGCCCTTGTAACGTCACACATGCGTGATGATTGACGTATTACTCTGACGTCATTTCACCTGAATAACGGAAACAATGTATTTTACACAAAAATCTTACAAATTCTAGTGCACGCCAGGCCTTGCCCACAAAACCTTTTATGCAAATTGAAAGCTCCATCTGACATCAGAATCATGATTAGCGAGGGCTGGCGCGCTACTTAATTTCATAATTTTGTATCGAAATTTCGTCCTTTTATTGATATTGTTAATTCTTTCACCGTTTTTAGACGTATTGAACATCTTAGTTTTCAGTATAGGTCCATGTAATCAAACCAATCTTTCCTGATTTCGATTCACCATACATTTGATCATTTGATTTTTGTAAAGTTACGAAAATCTGAACGCCTTTTTTAAAGAATAGGTCCAAAAAGACATATTACCACACCTACACATTTCCAGAACACTTTGTGAGCAGAAGATTTCAAATGTGTTGGAAGAAACGATCAACAGAAGTTGATAGGACTTGGCTACATATGCTAATGACTTTCCCATACAAAATGCATTTCTCATGTGCTATATTTGCGACTTTTGTGAAGAAGACAGCATAGGTTTGGCAATATGTTTTCCAAGTATATGTTAGAAGGTAAAGTAAAATTTTCTACATGAATAAGAAGTGGTAGGAGCATTAGCGAAGCCCTTTTTTATTGATGTAGAAACTTTAAATTACCTTCTAACCGACTAAGATGACAACTACCCCGGTTGCGTAGTGGTAGCGCGCCCGCTTAGCATGCTGAAGGTCTTGAATTTGAGTCGCGCTCAGGTCACATATTTTTCAAGTATATACTGTTCATCTTTTGAAGGATGCAGGATCCTCCACCGATTCTTCACAAATAAGACAATAAGGCAATTTCAGAGCCTGTGACTGGTTTACCTCACATGTTGCCATCTAAGTAAATGAAGACGTTATTTCATGTATTAAAGTTGACTAGTGTTTTGACGAATTATATTTTTTACTGTTACTGTTGATGGCAAAGGTACATGATTGGGGAATTATAAAAAAAAACATTTAATATGGCATCGTGTCAGTCCGCTTGAAACTTGTTTGACAAATTCTACAGAGCAATTCGCGGAAAATAATTCTTGATGAATTGTTCAGTAAATGTAACCATTTTTCATTCTCCGTGAATGTTACATGTATGCGAGAGTTTTCTGGAAATTTTACTGCACTTCGCAAAATTTTGAAAGTTTTCACGCTCATATAGAATATGTTAAATATGAAAAGACAGCATTAGAATGAAATGCGGTGCGAACGTAATTAATTCAATTTGAACAGAATTAAGACTTATCTAAGTTCTTACGATTGGGCCAGACCAAGCGAGTTGGGTATTGTTTGCAAAAAAAGACCAGTCCATTTCAATATTTTTCAATCACTATTAGCCTTTTTCAAGAAAGATGTATATAGTCTCAACAATTTACAATGGGTATCTAGTCTTACAAAGATTAGCTTACCTGAAAATTAATTAAAGATGACACAAAAAGATAATTTTATGCCACTTTCTTTGTTTTCCTACCATGCGATCCTACTTTTTGGGATACTCCATAAGTTTTCTTTAGATATTCCCCTCTTCCCATTGTTTGTTATCAATGGTTAGGTAGATAGGTTTCTTTTCTTTGACTAATGACCTAACTTTATCTGAGACCAAAAAAAATGGTCTTAGGTTTTTCATAAAACTGTGTTAAAAGAATCTAGTGTGTTAGAGTTGGAACCCTCCCGCATTATCAAAAATATTTAGGAAGAGTATCCCTCAGGTCAGCATTGCTGGAAATTTTTTGCCTGGATACCCAAAATTTTCTCTTCAGAATATTGTTCAGATTATCAAACTGAAATGATTTTGGGAAAATAAACTTTTATAGTTAGATTTTATCCCCTTTAAGAAGGACTATTTCTTCATTTTCCCATAGGGTCTAATGTTAAAATTCTAACGGCTACGTTCTCGGCATAATCATGGAACCACAAATTAAAATTGTGTTTGTTGATCAGGTTTAACATAATGGAAGTGAAAATATTTAGGAAATATGAGCAAGTCTGGAGATGTTCTTTCTTAACAAGAGAAATAAAACATTAATAGATGTGGAATCTCATCCATAATAATAATAATCATCATCAAAGAAGTACCTAACAGTCAGATTATTAAATGAAATAATAACACTTCATTCTCTTATTGAAGATGACGCCTTTGTCCATGGTTTAAGTCAAATTCATGGATCTCGATGTACAGAGGGCGGATGCACATTAAGACATACCAATAGCAAACGTAAGTGGATTTTTTCTGTATAATACGTCTTCTTTTTGTGTTTTATTTACGTATATTCCTCTCATTTTAAACACCTATTTATTATTTCATGTCCGAATCATTTTAGCTTAAAACAAGCACTCTTCAAACGCAGCTCAAGAGAAGAAGTTGAACAGCTGAAGCATACAACGGTAAATTTTAATACTGCAGAGATTTTCAACAAGACTATCCAGCATTGGCCACAGCGGTGCACAACGCATGAAACAACAAATACAAAATTTGGACAAATACGAAAGTCAAAATTTCAAAATGCAAAATTTGAGATTGTTTTTAATTCCGGCTTGAAATAGCAGCTAAGTTTATCCAGTTTTGAAACTGTTGTCAGGTTTGAAAATGTCGTGCATTATGTACAATGTTATAAGTTCACTCCATTTTCAATATGTACATTGTTATTCAGCATCCAGATGTCCAAAAATGTACCTAAAGACGTAGCAGGATGGGTGGGATATGATGCTACAGGACCCACGTTTGAGAAATGTTCGAGAAATTTTGATAATAGATATAGTCTGGGATGTATCACTGAGTTGGGTGCACCCCCCCCCTCCTTGATCCTCCAAAATCGGCCTAACTTTGTAGCATTTTTGTGCTTTTTCAGATAAAAAATTTTCTCCCACTTGAGACTGAGAACTCTCAAATTTCCCTGGGGTGAGATAAATCGATCTCACCCTCTGACGTCATCGATCTCTACCTCTGACGTCATCGCTACCAAAGCGACGTTATGGAAGTATAGCAAACTGGTGATTATTACAGACACTCTAGATAGCCGATAACGTTGGAGAAAAACAATCAAACACCACCATGAGGGAGGGATGGCTCAACCCTCGTGTACAAATTTTGCAAGTCCATGACGAGGCTTGCCTAATCGGCCTAACTTTGTAGCATTTTTGTGCTCTTTCAGATAAAAAATTGTCTCATGGAAATTTCCACTTCAACAGACAAATCGCAGAAATCTGAATTAGATGGCAAATTGAAAAGTGAGAGGTTTTATGTCTATACAACAATTTTTGTCAACTGAGACTGATCACAGTGGAACAAACAGACAATGGAAGAGATCTCCAACAAGACCACCCCGTACTGATCACAGTGGAACAAAAAGACAATGGAAGAGATCTCCAACAAGACTAACCTGTACTGATCAAAGTGGAACAAACAGACAATGGAAGAGATCTCCAACAAGACCACCCCGTACTGATCACAGTGGAACAAACAGACAATGGAAGATATCTCCAACAAGACCACCCCGTACTGATCACAGTGGAACAAACAGACAATGGAAGATATCTCCAACAAGACCACCCCGTACTGATCAAAGTGGAACAAAAAGACAATGGAAGATATCTCCAACAAGACCACCCCGTACTGATCACAGTGGAACAAACAGACAATGGAAGAGATCTCCAACAAGACCACCCCGTACTGATCACAGTGGAACAAACAGACAATGGAAGAGATCTCCAACAAGACCACCCCGTACTGATCACAGTGGAACAAAAAGACAATGGAAGATATCTCCAACAAGACCACCCCGTACTGATCACAGTGGAACAAACAGACAATGGAAGATATCTCCAACAAGACCACCCCGTACTCATCACAGTGGAATAAACAGACAATGGAAGATATCTCCAACAAGACCACCCCGTACTGATCACAGTGGAATAAACAGACAATGGAAGATATCTCCAACAAGACCACCCCGTACTGATCACAGTGGAATAAACAGACAATGGAAGATATCTCCAACAAGACCACCCCGTACTGATCAAAGTGGAACAAAAAGAAAATGGAAGAGATCTCCAACAAGACCACCCCGTACTGATCACAGTGGAACAAAAAGACAATGGAAGATATCTCCAACAAGACCACCCCGTACTGATCAAAGTGGAACAAACAGACAATTGAAGAGATCTCCAACAAGACCACCCCGTACTGATCAAAGTGGAACAAACAGACAATTGAAGAGATCTCCAACAAGACACTCCCTGTACTGATCACAGTGGAACAAACAGACAATGGAAGAGATCTCCAACAAGACCACCCCGTACTGATCACAGTGGAACAAACAGACAATGGAAGATATCTCCAACAAGACTACCCTGTACTGAGCAAAGTGGAACAAAAAGACAATGGAAGAGATCCCCAACAAGACACTCCCTGTACTGATCACAGCGGAACAAACAGACAATGGAAGAGATCTCCAACAAGACCACCCCGTACTGATCACAGTGGAACAAACAGACAATGGAAGAGATCTCCAACAAGACCACCCCGTACTGATCACAGTGGAACAAAAAGACAATGGAAGATATATCCAACAAGACCACCCCGTACTGATCAAAGTGGAACAAACAGACAATTGAAGAGATCTCCAACAAGACCACCCCGTACTGATCAAAGTGGAACAAACAGACAATTGAAGAGATCTCCAACAAGACACTCCCTGTACTGATCACAGTGGAACAAACAGACAATGGAAGAGATCTCCAACAAGACCACTCCGTACTGATCACAGTGGAACAAACAGACAATGGAAGATATCTCCAACAAGACTACCATGTACTGAGCAAAGTGGAACAAAAAGACAATGGAAGAGATCCCCAACAAGACACTCCCTGTACTGATCACAGTGGAACAAAAAGACAATGGAAGAGATCTCCAACAAGACCATCCCGTACTGATCACAGTGGAACAAACAGACATTGGAAGATATCTCCAACAAGACCACCCCGTACTGATCAAAGTGGAACAAACAGACAATTGAAGAGATCTCCAACAAGACACTCCCTGTACTGATCACAGTGGAACAAACAGACAATGGAAGAGATCTCCAACAAGACCACCCCGTACTGATCACAGTGGAACAAACAGACAATGGAAGATATCTCCAACAAGACTACCCTGTGCTGAGCAAAGTGGAACAAAAAGACAATGGAAGAGATCCCCAACAAGACACTCCCTGTACTGATCACATCGGAACAAACAGACAATGGAAGAGATCTCCAACAAGACCACCCCGTACTGATCACAGTGGAACAAACAGACAATGGAAGATATCTCCAACAAGACCACCCCGTACTGATCACAGTGGAACAAAAAGACAATGGAAGAGATCTCCAACAAGACCACCCCGTACTGATCACAGTGGAACAAACAGACAATTGAAGAGATCTCCAACAAGACTAACCTATACTGATCACAGTGGAACAAAAAGACAATGAAAGAGATCCCCAACAAGACACTCCCTGTACTGATCACATCGGAACAAACAGACAATGGAAGAGATCTCCAACAAGACTACCCTGTACTGATCACAGTGGAACACACCCACAATAGAAGAGATCACCAACAAGACTACCCTGAACTGATAACCGCGGAACACACCCACAGGATGTCATTTTTATCAATTCTATATTCATTTTAGTTGCAAAGCGAGACGTACGTCCAGACAGATTCGGAAGAAGACATCATACTGGCTGATTACCTTTAAGTAAGTTGAAATGCGAGCTCATGTAGTGGAAATAAGGTATATGCATGCTCTCTTTGCGTTATTTTCAATTTCATGAAAAAATAAATCATCGTAGTGTAAAACACACAAATGGATACTGGAAAACATTAAATTATCTTTATTTTTATAAAATTAGAGCAAAATCAAAATGAAAAGTGCCGATATCTTTAATAGACCAAGAAAAATAAAAGCTGGACACATGACGGAATACATTCGTCCCTTATACATGTACATTTGTATGATAGACTATTAATCATACAGTGAGGAGGCTACTATTTACAACAATTTCTTCGAAAACACAGGGGAAGCTAACAAATATAAGGGTTGTACACGTGAAGGGTGATAGCGTTTTGCTACTTACAATGCAGATGGCCGTCCTCAGTCGGCGGTCTCGCTGGTTTATGGCCTTCGTACGTCGGTACCGTTTACCCCTTGGTCTCACTGCATGGTTTATGTGTGGTCTTTTGTGTTTAATGACTCTACTCGTATTCTCATTTTTCGTTCCTTGGTGTGCTTGTCTTCTCTCTGCTTTCGCATCGGGTGTTTTGGTGTTTTGCTGTTGGTGTTGCAAAAGGGTCTGGTAGGAGATCCCCTTCCTTCTTTTACGTCGCATATCGTCATCCGAAGTTTCGTTTTCTTGTTGGTCTCGATGGTTTATATCAGTGAATGAAAATCAAACACAAAACCCGAAAAAACAATTTAAAAATCACATTAGAAATGCTTACACATTCTTAAATACATATATTCAAAAAGTACAGTCTCCGTTAAAGTGTTAGATTACTAAATTTGCGCGTCTGCAGCCTGTACAGAAATATTTCATTGATAAACTTAGTGATGTAGTGGGTCATGTATTATTTTAGTTTTACTTTATGTGTAGGTACACATGTACTTAGACATATTATATTATGATTTCATAATAATTCTTTCTAGATTTTACTATGTCATGTTTATTTCATTAGAGAATATTCCAGTATGTTCTTTGTTACATCATTATCATCACATGACTGTGATTTCTAGAATGTACTCTATTGTTAATCATTTGTAATGAGTCATTGTTCTAGAAGCTTCTGGTAAATTCATTGGTATTGAGTATAAATACCTCTGAGGAACTGTGTTGAGCGGGCATTCGTACACATTCGTAGACACGATTCATTCATCTATTCTGATATACTGGGACACTTTGTTTGTTGAGACTTAAATCCATTTAACAACGTTTGGACACCGATCTTTCGAGAACGTTTGTGATTACCGGAAACCAAACATTCGATAGACTTTGTGGACCGTAACGGACACTTTGATCCGGACATTGTATTGTAAGTTGTAATCATTTCAAATATATATATTGTGTACATAATTAAACTTGTAAATTTATATTTTGTCTTTGTCTGATTTTTGCTGGCGTTTTGGGGTATTCTGAGCCTTAACAGAATTGGGGGCTCGTCCAGGATCGTAATCTCTGCTTATTGCACTTTACGTAAAGTTCGTTTTTGAAAAAAAGAAAATATTTTTCTCAATAAATTTTTTGCCAGCAGAAATCAATCATGGTATTTTCGGTCACTGAATTTTTGAAATCGCCGACTGTAGATGAGTTCGAATCACTGAAAAAAGATGATTTGATTGGTTTAGGTCTTCGCTTGATATTAGATGTCAAATCTTCTATGAGAAAACAAGAAATTAGAAATATTGTGGCTAAAGAGCTTTTAGCTGAGGAGTCTTTTCGTCATATGATTTTCCTGTTGAACCTGTTTCAAGCGAAACCAAAATGTCAAATTATGAGTTTGAATTCGAGAAAATGAAAATACAATTACAATTTGAAAAAGAAGAAAAAGAAATACAATTAGAACGAGAGAAACAGGAACGTATGCACGAGAGAGAACTCCAGTTTGAGCTAGAAAAATTAAAGTTAGAGAAAGGCGCAAAGGAAAATCCTGTTCCTTCGCCTGTCAAGTCTGAATTCGATGCCGCCAAAAACATCAGATTAGTACCAAAATTTCAAGAAAAGTCCGTGGACAAATATTTTCCACATTTTGAGAAAATCGCGGCCAATCTGAAGTGGCCACGTGATTTTTGGCCAACTTTGTTACAAAGCGTACTTATTGACAAAGCTGCTGAAGTGTACTCGGCGCTCAGTATTGCTAAGAGTTCAGACTATGACAAGGTCAAGGGCACGATTTTGAGAGCATATCAGTTAGTACCTGAGGCGTACAGACAAAAGTTTAGAAAGTACAAAAAAATTGAAAATCAAACATATGTTGAATTTGCTCGAGAAAAAGAAGATCTATTTGATCAGTGGTTTCGATCTAAGAAAATTCCCAATTCATTTGACAATTTGCGTCAAATAATTCTGATAGAAGTGTTCAAAGAGTGTGTACATCAAGATTTAAGAACTCATTTCGAAGACAAAAATGTTAAAACTCTTGAAGAAGCCGCTGTTTTCTCTGATACGTATGCTCTCATTCATAAAAAAAATTTTGTGTCAAAAACTCAATCTAGCGATAGCGCAAAAACGTCAGATGTTCCAAAGAAAAATGTACAAGAGTCTCAGTCATCCATTAGTTCCCAGTCACCATCTCAAGGTGGTTCTACGTCCGGTCCTAGGTCCGAGCGTTCTGAGGCATCCCCAGGGGGGGGGTCGCTTCCTACATGCAATTATTGTGAGAAAAAAGGTCATGTTATTGGTGAGTGTTTGAAGCTTAAGAAGAAAAAAGAACTTAAGTCACAGGCCTGTGCGTCTGTTAGAAATGATAGGAAAGCCTTAGATTCGATTTGTTCTGACACTCCTGAGATTCAGGGTTCTAAGTCCAGTTCTGATGATTTTGTGGAGGATCATTATAAGCCCTTTTTGTCACAGGGATTTGTTTCACTCAGTGATTCTAGCGAAGCGTTGCCTGTTCAGATTTTGAGAGATACTGGTGCTGCCCAGATTTTATTGTTAGAGGGTTCATTGCCTTTGTCTGAGCACACTTTTACTGGTAGGTCAGTTTTATTACAGGGTGTGGAGCTAGGTGTCATTGATGTTCCACTTCATAAAATTTATTTGAAGTCAGACTTAATTACTGGACCTGTTATCGTAGGTGTTCGACCTACTCTTCCCGTTCAAGGCGTTTCCTTGTTGCTTGGCAACGATTTAGCTGGCGGCAAAGTTGTAGCCGATCCGATTGTTTGTGAGAAAATCACGTCCGATGTCGTGTCCGATGATGAAGACGACGACTTGTATCCAGCCTGCGCTGTTACCAGGGCGATGGCCAGGAACAGACTGAAAGAGGCTGAGAGTACTTCTGCACTTTACGAGGACCATCCCTCCAAAAATATAGACCTTTCTGACACATTCATGTCTACCATTGATGACAGCGTACCTTAGACGTCAGTACCACTTCATGTTGACAAGTCTCCGACAGTACCTGGTGATGATTCACATCCGCCATTAGACAGTGATACAGATGCCTTAAGTCGTGAGCAGCTCCTCTCCGAACAAACTAAAGATCCGGAGATCATCCGACTAAGCAAGAGGGCCCTTCCCCTAGAAGAAGCGGACAAAGTCGGAGAGTGCTTCTACATACATAATGGCATCCTCATGCGGAAATGGAGACCACCTGATGCACCCCCTAATGAAGTGTGGCGGGTTTTTCACCAGATAGTGGTTCCAGTAGCGTATCGCGGGACATCATGAGTTTAGCTCACGACACACCCATGGCAGGTCATTTAGGTGTCAATAAGACTTATAATAGGATTTTAAGTCACTTTTACTGGTCTAAGTTGAGGAAAGATGTGTCTGAGTTTTGTAAGTCTTGTCATAGTTGTCAGATGGTAGGTAAACCCAATCAAGTTATACCACCTGCTCCCTTCCAACCTATTCCAGCCTTTGAGGAACCTTTTAGTTGGGTGTTAGTTGATTGTGTAGGTCCTTTGCCTAGGACTAGGTCAGGGAATCAGTACTTACTGACAATTATGTGTACTTCGACTAGGTTTCCTGAAGCCATACCTCTTAGGAATATTAAGGCAAAGACCATAGTTAAGGCCCTTACAAAGTTTTTTCAGTTTCGTAGGTGCTCCCAAGGCTATTCAGTCAGATCAGGGTTCGAATTTTATGTCAGGATTGTTTCAGCAGGTATGCATGAGCTAGGTATCAGGCAGTATAAGTCTTCTGCGTACCATCCTGAGTCCCAGGGGGCACTTGAACGCTTAAAACTATAATGAAAACATATTGTCACCAGTATGAAAAAGACTGGGATGAAGGGGTTCACCTCGTGTTGTTTGCGGCACGAGAAGCGGTTCAGGAGTCCCTGGGGTTCAGTCCCTTTGAGCTAGTTTTTGGGCATACGGTCAGGGGACCATTGAAGTTATTGAAGGAAAAATGGTTGACTGAGACTAGCGATTTGAATCTCTTAGGCAACGTGTCTAATTTCAAAGAGAAATTATATAATGCTTGCAAATTGGCTCAAGAAAATCTCAAAACCTCACAAATGAAAATGAAAACATGGTATGACAAAGATGCTAGAAACAGAGTTTTTAAACCAGGCGATAAAGTTCTTGTATTTTTGCTTTTGTATTTGGTCATCCTTTGCAAGCTAGATATTTCGGTCCTTATGAGATTGAGAGTAAAATTAGTGATGTTAACTATGTGGTTAAGACACCAGGTCGGCGAAAAGAAAAAAGAGTGTGTCATGTTAACATATTGAAAGAGTATTTTGATAGAAGTGACCGAAATTTTGTAAAACCAGTTTCCACTTTGGCCAATGTAAATACATTAGAAAATTGTGTTGAACCTGAATGTAATGAAGAGACTGTCGAAAAAGACTTCGCTCAAAGTGTCCGTTTGAAGAATTCCGAAATTCTGACAAGTCCGAAAGTGAAACTCGGACATTTGACCGTGCATCAAAAAGAGGAAGCGCAACAATTAATGCGGGAATATACGACCATCTTTCCGGACGTTCCAAACAAGACGAATGCATCTCATCATGACGTCATTGTGGGTGATGCGTCACCTATCAAACAGCATCCCTATCGGTTAAACCCGATAAAACTTCAATACATGCGGAAAGAAATTCTATACATGCTTGAAAATGACATTATTGAACCCAGCAATAGTGATTGGAGTTCCCCATGTATTCTGGTTCCGAAGCCAGACGGAACTTACCGATTGTGTACGGACTTTAGAAAAGTCAATTCAGTCACCAAAACTGACTCTTATCCGATCCCACGAATCGATGACTGTATAGATAAAATTGGCAGTGCAAAATTTGTCAGTAAATTTGACTTGCTTAAAGGCTATTGGCAGGTCCCGCTTACTGAGAGAGCCAGAGAAATATCGGCATTTGTGACTCCAGATGGGCTATACCAATATAAAGTAATGCCCTTTGGTATGAAAAACGCACCAGCCAAATTCCAGAGGATGATTCATTCGCTCCTAAATCATCTCGAAGGATGCGAGGCGTACATCGATGACGTCATCATCTACAGCGACACCTGGGATGATCATCTCCGAATCATGCGTACCTTCTTCGACATACTGGCGAAAGCAAACCTCACAGTGAACCTTGCGAAAAGTGAATTTTGTCACGCGACTGTAGAATAATATTTCGGTCACAAAGTAGGTCAAGGTTTTGTTACTCCTATCATGGTCAAGGTGGAAGCTATTTCAAAGTTCCCGATTCCTACTAATAAGAAAGAGATAATGAGATTCTTGGGAATGGCAGGATTTTACAGAAAATTTTGTCCAAATTTCTCGTCAGTTGTTGGTCCACTTACCAATCTGTGACAAAAGAGATTGAATTTTGCGTGGACCAATGACTGTGACGAATCTTTTAAGAAAATCAAATGTGTTCTTATGAATAGCCCTGTCCTGTCAGCTCCAAATTTTGATAAGCAATTTAAGCTTACTGTTGATGCTAGTGACGTAGGAATCGGGGCTGCTTTGTTTCAAGAAAATGATGATGGTGTAGATAGAGTTGTTTGTTATTTTTCAAAGAAATTGACAAAATGTCAAAAGAATTATGCTACTATTGAAAAGGAGTGTCTTGCATTATTGTTAGCTTTACAACATTTTGATGTTTATTTGAATGTTACTTTACATCCCATTCTTGTGTTTACTGATGTACAAAATGTCAAACAAGAATCAAAGACTTACAAGGTGGAGTTTATTGTTGCAAGAGTACGATATCATTATTAACCAGATCAAGGGCAAAGACAATGTGATGGCAGATGCACTAACGAGAGTTTCATGAGTGATTTTTGCAGAATTTACCACCTAAGTTTTCATTGACATTCAAACTTTTTTTAAGGGGGGAGGTGTTGTGGGTCATGTATTATTTTAGTTTTACTTTTTGTGTAGGTACACATGTACTTAGACATATTATATTATGATTTCATAATAATTCTTTCTAGATTTTACTATGTCATGTTTATTTCATTAGAGAATATTCCAGTATGTTCTTTGTTACATCATTATCATCACATGACTGTGATTTCTAGAATGTACTCTATTGTTAATCATTTGTAATGAGTCATTGTTCTAGAAGCGTCTGGTAAATTCATTGGTATTGAGTATAAATACCTCTGAGGAACTGTGTTGAGCGGGCATTCGTACACATTCGTAGACACGATTCATTCATCTATTCTGATATACTGGGACACTTTGTTTGTTGAGACTTTAATCCATTTAATAACGTTTGGACACCGATCTTTCGAGAACGTTTGTGATTACCGGAAACCAAACATCCGATAGACTTTGTGGACCGTAACGGACACTTTGATCCGGACATTGTATTGTAAGTTGTAATCATTTAAAATATATATATATATTGTACATAATTAAACTTGTAAAGGAGTAGGTTCAGAAACTACCGATATTGGCCTTGTTCAAACCTAGATTCTAAAATTGTTTTATTTCATGTTATTTCTTTATGAAAGCAACGACAAACTTTGATAGTTCAGAAAAATACGACGTTCGGGAAACTGCACGTGCTGTGACGTCATCTATGACGTCGTTAATCCATGACAGTACGCCGATTTCCGTGTTTTTAACATGTTTTAGAGTCTTTATCCTGAAACTCTACCCATAGCACACGTTGTCACAGAAATTGAATTGGTATTAAATTGAAGATCATACTCAAATCTTCCTATATAGAGAATTTCGTTTCTGTGACGCACTGTGCTGTGCATCTATTTTAAAGTTTTCTATGTCGTACTTCTACCAACCTGAGAGAGATTTAGCGTGTACAGCTCTCTTTTGAAATCAGAAAATCGAGATATTCTTTTCAGTGTCTACAGATTTTGAGAATAGTTTTTTTACAGTTTGATTGTTCTTGATTTCTCGTAAATACTAACATAATAAGTGCTACTATAACATATTTACCAGGACCAGAAATTAAGTTTGATAGGGCGAATTTATAAGATATTTCTAGGCTCAGTACATCGTGTACGTTAAATTAAACGAGTTTCTGGGTATAAATATACGATGTACATATCAGTATTGAATTTATATTAAAACTAAAACTATCAAATGGTCTACATCTTATCAAAAGTTTCAACAGATAAAGATGACAAAATCTTGACTTTCCGATTTCTGAAGTGTGCTGCGCGGACGGTAGCAACAACAACAAAAAAAGAGGACGATATAGGTATACGTAAATTACACAAAAAAAAGTTGAATGAAGAATGTACTTAAGCATTCACACATGTGCATTCTGCAAGTGTAATGGAACGTTAATGTATATTGAATAAAATGAAGAAATATTCGCTCATTATCCAACATTATTATTTTCAAACGCTAAACAGAAATAGAAATAACTGTGACTTCAGTTCATACCTTCTCGAATTCAAAACGACAAACAGAAAAACGAAATTACTATTCAGAAAATGAGAGAGAGATAGTATCGGAAAATGTTATTATTATTGGTATGACTTATAAACTCCAATTTAGATTATGCAAATATGATGTACCATACTCTAGCTTATTAGTTCAGCTTGTGTTCATGTTTGATACAAAATGAACCCGGGATCTGAGTTCGTAATGTATCAAGAGGAAGGACATAAAACGGTCTGTTTTGTATTTTCGTGAATCCAACATCAAACTGAAAGCACTGGTCTAAAGAGAGATCATGGGCCGGGTCAGCACTAGTGTTGAAGACATTTAGGAATCGATAATCGGATTTTTTCGTAGAAAATCAGAAGTAAAATGGATTAAATTCAGAAAAAAAATATTTCAAGAAAAATGCAGCATGACATTTACCGAAAAGGTTGCATTTTTTCTGCAAGGAGTAAATTTGAACATAATTGAGCGACATGGGTCATACTCGAACATGACCTTTTTTGTAAAGGCTATATAAAAGCTTGAAGATCGATCTTTTTTTTTATTTGCGCACAGATCTACATTTATTCTAGTATATGCTAAATGAGTTTCCGATGAAAATACGTCACGCATCTTCTCTACCTTGAGGCTATACCAGCTCATATCTTTTCAAATCGTCTTATTAAATCGTAAATGTAAATACTTTCTTTTCTTCTTGTTTTTTTTTTAATTTATTGTTTTCGTTACAACTAGTGTTCATTAATTTCTTATGGCAACACAACGTCGTGACGGTGTCATGTGACGACGTCATTGACGTCGCTCAAAACCCCATAACATGCCTGGAACGATTCCACATATTTTCGTCAATTTTTAAGATATTTGAAAAAAGAAAACAGTTTTAGAAACTGCAGACATCAGTTATTTAACATATCTTCAAAAGTACGACAGGGCCGAATTCCATGGTTACCGTACCTACTCCTTTATATTCTGTCTTTGTCTGATTTTTGCTGACGTTTTGGAGTATTCTGACCCATAACAGTAAAAATATCGATTTTGATTACCTTTCACAATGTTCCAATATACCACAATAGTATTTACAACCAGAACATTCGTGACGCTTTTTGCTGGACTCACAATGGGTCAATTCTGAGTGAATATTTGCCTTGTCCGGTGCACAAGGCTACATTTTTGATGTAGTGATATACAATTAAGAAATGTATCATCGGTGTCCTTATTTACTCCCTATTGAATACCCAAAGTATTACTTTTACACAAGGACTAAAACTTTTCCTAAATGAGAAATGTTGTTTTATATTGTTGTTTTTAGAAATATTGTGATGTCCGTTTGAAGGTGAACAGATACGTTACAGATACGTTACCACACTTCAAGCTGCTAAAAATTTAGGACAATAATGACATATTCTAAAGCTTTGAGTAGAAAAGAAAGCGTATATATGGGTACTATCAGCAACCAATCTAGCAAACGATAATTCACCTGTTTCATGAGGAGTATTCAAAATCAGCATTTGGATATTTAGACAGCACAGATATGTTACCAACTATATAGCTCTTCAGTGATAAGTCAACCGATTGGCCCTATTTATGGATTAGATTTAGAGAATGTTAGTTCGAAAATACGGTTCTTTTAATAGAATGATGTACAATACAAAATGAATTGGAAAATGCAGCTAAACAACAGGCACATTACCGATAGATACGTTACCTAGATTTCATTTTTGGCCCATATACAGTAGAAGCTGTATATTACTAGTTTGACGCTGATATTTTAGCTTTTGTCAGAAGAAACATATATTTGAAAATAAAGCAAAATCATAGCTTATGGGGCATATTTTGTGTTTGTATGTAAAATCCTGAAAAACAGACTCGGAAAATCAATAAATGTGTTCATACAGAGGCGTAATTTATACCATAAGGTGTTGTTGCATAACTCATTTCTCCCAATATAGGAGATTCATAGGGGGGAACCTTTGTACTGTACTCAAACGCGACTTTAGTACTGAAAGTAACGTATTTGTTCAAATGGTAACGTATCTGCTGGGATGATATTTGTAGTATTTTAGAGAAACTAACCTGAATATCATAAAAATAATAGGTTACTCATATACACTGCTTACATCAATTACAGATATTTGTTACCATATATTTTGATAATTGGTACTTTTATAACAAATTCTCTACCACTGGTATACCAACATAAAGTTGCGGTCAACGATTTTCTAATCAATTTACATTAAATCATAATGCACAGGATGATACCCTCTGACATGAAAGCAATAAATATTTAGTTGACCAGGGATGCGAGCTTTGAATAATTGTAGATGGAATGTACAAAGAGCGAAAACATTTAAGACAGAAATATTTATGCCTTCTTCAGACGTCAAATTTTCAAATAATGTATGAAATCAAAAAGGTTCATTTATATTTCAAAAGACTTCTTATGCATAGTAAAACGTCAGATGACAAAAGTTTATATTCTAACTACATCTGTTTCTTCAGTGATAGAATGAAAAAAGGCTACCTCTTGTAACGTAGCTGTTAAATTGCAACCAGGGCACCACTTTATTTTTCACCATTTTCAAATTGTAATTTTACACTTTTGTGGAGAATGCACCTTAGAAAAGAAAATAGGGCAAACATATAATGGGTACAGAGCAATTATGGAATGTATTGTAGATGGCGCTTAATTTATAATATCGTTTCTTCAACGCATTCTAAATTTCTGTTATCAAAATTTCATGAAATTTCTAAAAAGTGGGTCCTGTAGCATCATATCCCACCCATCCTGCTACGTCTTTCGGTACACTTTTTCGACATAGTAACTTTCATACTTTTTTGGCATATTACATTGTTTAGATTTAGGATCACTGATGAGGGTTATGTACCCGAAACGTGCATGTCTGGTCCACGTTGCCAATTTGTCTGTTCTTAAATGATGCTATTCAATTTGAAGACGTTTACATTTATACCACTTGGTGAGTGTCACTGCTGGTGGACCAGGAGTCCCCGAGGGCACATGTAGCCAAGTTCGATCAATTTCGGTTGATCGTTTATTCAACGGATTCTAAATTTCTGTTATCAAAATTTCATGAAATTTCTAAAAAGTGGGTCCTGTAGCATCATATCCCACCCATCCTGCTACGTCTTTCGGTACACTTTTTCGACATAGTAACTTTCATACTTTTTTGGCATATTACATTGTTTAGATTTAGGATCACTGATGAGGGTTATGTACCCGAAACGTGCATGTCTGGTCCACGTTGCCAATTTGTCTGTTCTTAAATGATGCTATTCAATTTGAAGACGTTTACATTTATACCACTTGGTGAGTGTCACTGCTGGTGGACCAGGAGTCCCCGAGGGCACATGTAGCCAAGTTCGATCAATTTCGGTTGATCGTTTCTTCAACGCATTCTAAATTTCTGTTATCAAAATTTCATGAAATTTCTAAAAAGTGGGTCCTGTAGCATCATATCCCACCCATCCTGCTACGTCTTTCGGTACACTTTTTCGACATAGTAACTTTCATACTTTTTTGGCATATTACATTGTTTAGATTTAGGATCACTGATGAGGGTTATGTACCCGAAACGTGCATGTCTGGTCCACGTTGCCAATTTGTCTGTTCCTAAATGATGCTATTCAATTTGAAGACGTTTACATCCAACTAAGCAAGACAACTCTTCGTATGATTTGAAAAGAAGGGGGGAGTTTCGCTCATTGGCCTCGGTTAGAGAACCTAGAAAAAAACTGCCAAAATTGATTGTACGCAGTGGCACCCGTAATAAATTCGATGAAAGATAGGAAGGAATCTTCAACAACACCAGGTTGCAGCACCCACAGCAAAACCCCCCAACACCCAATGCAAAAACACAGAGCAGACAAGACCAGCACAGGAAGAGGCGCAAAAGGGACAAAGAACGCCAATGCACAACACAGAAACATCAAACACGAAGGACTACACATAAACCAAAGAGACTTATGGGCAACCGGTGCCGACTTGGGACGGCCATCTGCCACGGAAATAACAGAAGGTGTGGTTATCCTGGATTACGTGCGCACAACCCTCCCACTTTTCCGATTGAAGACATTATATCAATATTATGATTGAAAAATCCAATTTCGTTGATCCAAAAGCTTGTCATATAATAAAGTCAAAAGATTATTAGAAAATATTTCAACAACAAACCTGAAATATTCTGTTTGTTTAAATATAGTTTAACTTATTGAAATATTTCAGACTAATGAAACAGAAGGGAGTGGGTCTATAGAATTTTACATGTGTGCGGCGCCTCACAAATTTATTTCAACAATGCAACCTACAAGAAATTTCCATTTTACATGAAAATCTTTGGAGATTCACTTCAACATTCTGCAAAGAAGTAATAATAATCTGTTGTGTTTAGTGTTAGGACGTTGTCCTTTTTGATTTAGTCTGTCTTAATTGTTGAATCGGATATTCTTTTTCTAAGCATTGTCACTAAACATGGCACACATTTTTAGAATTCGACTGTTTCTCGTGCCAGGTACTGTATTTCCAAGTTCTCACCAAATATTACAACTTAGGTTAGATATTTTAAAACGCATATAAACAGAAGAACTTTTTTCTTAATTTCTTCTATCGTTTTTTTTTTCTTTCAAAAAGTCATATTGTGCTATATTTTATGCTGATCATAGACCACGTATCTTGGATATAAAAGGAAGGGGGGATCTCCAACAAGACTCGGTTGCATCACCCTCAGGTAATTCCAAAACATTCAATGCAAAAACACAAAGCAGACACCAACAGAAAGAGACGCAAAGGGACAAGGAACACCAACCCATACCATAGAAAGGCCACACATTAACCAACAAGACCAACTCACACCATAGAAACATGAAACCAACGAGACCAATGGGCAACCGGTGCCGACTTAATACGGTCATCTGCTATGCAAATAGCAGACGGTGTGGTTATCCGGATTACGTGTGCACAACGCTCCCACTTTTCTAATGTATAGATTCTAAGGAATCTATACATTAAGTCAATAAATTCAATAAGATTCAAACCTCTCAGTAACTTTTCTGACAGATTGAGACATCTTCTCATCACAAAATGTACTTCATACCTTACTTCCCCTTGTCGGGTGTCATACATAAAACTGTGATACCGGTGAATTTCGCTCAGAATATATACGACACGGTCAGTCCTTTCATATACAAGTAATTTTGAAACTGCTAGTCATTTATTCGAAATTTTGGCTTGATAAGTCTCCGCCGCGAAACTCACCGGAGACGCAGTACTGAGTATGACATCCGACAAGGGGGAGTAAGGTATATATGTATATATTAAGTACACTTGCCTTGAGAAGAATTATGCATTTGAGATAACTTTGTTGTCTTTTGTCTATAGAGATTGTGTTTTGGGCTAGGGCATGATTAAACCAAAGGCAGGGGAAAGTAGAATGCTGCGTGCTTAAAATAATGCTTGTGATGTTGAATTTGAAATTCTCATACTGTAGAAAAGTAAAATGTTTGATTGATAATTAAAATTAACGAGTAAAATAATCTGATAGGCTTTGTCCCCCTCCTTCCTTTCGAGATTCAAAAGACTTTGTCCAAAAAGTGTAGTATTAATATACAACCCCTATAGTAAGTGGCGTTTTATACATCAATTGGGATGAGGAAACAATTTTCCGGGTTTTTAAATTGATTTATATAGACCAAAGACCCAATTTGATCCCAATATAAGCAATATTATGCAAAACAGAACAGACAACATTTTGTGGTGTTTGGATGAAAGTTTTTCCAGCAAATTGTTGGAATTCCAATGGGAAACAACTGTGCCCCACTCCTTGTCGATATTTTTCTTTACTCGCATGAAGCTGAATTTATTCAATCTTTGGTCTCTGATGGGAAAAGATACTTAGCTTCTGGCTTTAACTTCACTTACATATAGACGATGTACTATCCATCAATAATCCAAAATTAGCGGATCACCTTAGCAGAATCTATCCTAATGGGCTTGAAGTCAAAGAACCTACACGGACAAATAATTCAGTATCCTATTTGGACATTATACTGTCTCACGACACTGATGGTTACATGAACACCTCACTTTATGACCAACGTGACGACTTCAATGTCAGCATAACAAACTTTCCATTTCTGAGTAGCAACATCCCTCCTGCTTATGAGGCGTTCATATCTAAATTGATACGTTATGTAAGAGCAAGTACAAAATATATGTACAAATTTTTTTGACAGCTAGGCGTCTTTCCGATAAGATTCGCAATGAGGGGTACATCTGTGACCGACTAACAAAGTCACTGAGGATGTTCTACGGTCGATACGGGGAAATCGAGACATACATTATGATGTCCAATTGTCCAGAATGGTGGTTGATAATCTGTCTTAGACCATTTGAACCACCCAACCACAGAATATACCTGTATTGTAACCGGGTGTGGCAATTCTACCGAATTGAAGCGACGATTGTTGCATGCAAACAGGAGATGCTGACTCTTTAAGGGCACCTGGTCTCACTCCCATATTGGGAGTTCGCTTCTATTCATGTGGTGGAGGTTTTGTTTTGGTTGTTTTTTTTTCTTTAGCTGCATTATCGATTTTGTATTGTATGTTGGGATATGGTCATTAGTTGCTTCTGATGCTCTTATAATGAGTTAATTATTTCTGCAATTTGTTCTCGTCATTTATGTTTCTTTTGCTTTACTATAAACTCAACAAAAATATTTTGAGTAATGACATGGGGCGTAGTCAGTCAGTTATATTGTAAAATCTTTAATCTTCAATATGTCGGGGTTTTTTTTAATTTGTCTATCGAAATGACATTCCTATATATATATATTTTTTTCTTTCAGATTAAAAATCGAAGAACATGATGACGGCCTGACAAAATAAAAATTGCTACGAAACATTGAAACAAAATTAGGAAATTAAATCCATCTTGACCTTCTCGATGTTTTTGATTTTTTATCAAATATATATTCATTATCAATTCTATTAAAACACCACCCTCAACAATGTATAACATTTGGCCATGGTATGTGGCTGATTTTGAAAATGTTCTACACATATCGTTGGTAAGATAAAAGGGTCTGATGTGTCACCTTTCAGAGAAAATCTGCTATCATTGTGAAAGAACTACACAACCTGTGCGAGTGCTTTAAACCCACCGTGTTTTTTGGAATACAGCAAAGAACCATCCAAAATCAGAAAGTGATGAATCATCATATCAAGATGTATATATGTTCTATCTTTATAGTTTACGACAACATATGCACATTTCAAAATAATATTGTATAATCAGAAATGCTTGCGCCAAAAGAGAGGAGATCCAAATGTTGAATTATTAGTTAAAAATATACCTATACATCTGGAAACCTTGTATGGGATGATACTACGTCACTAGTGACCGCGCGGCTCACTCCGGAAACTGGATGAACGCGATTTTGATTACTTTATCATGCAAAAATTTTAATGAAATTGATATCATCCAATAGATCTCGCTAGGTTGTAAATTCTGGTATAAGTTATAGGATAGTCATTTTACGCAATAAAACTTTATAGACAAAACAAGCTTTAGATGGGCCATTTCCCATGCTAATTTTTTTCATGACGTCGTGACGCTCTCCATAGGCTCAATGTTTAACTCGGCGATATCACGCTGGAATTTAACATTGAAAATGCCCTATCTAAAATGTATTTTGCCTGTATAATATGATTGCATAAACCCTCGACCATGTCACATATACCAAAATTAACGACTAAGCTAGATCTATCCAATGATATGGATTTCATTTAATTTTTGCATGACAAAGTTATCAAAATTGCGTTGATCCAGTTTCAGAAGTGGGCCACGTGGACAGGCTGTTTTAAACCGGGCGAGGCGAAGCCGAACCGATGACCTATTTTGATAATTTTCACAGAATGTTTGGACGTCATTGTCTGTTTACGCTACGATATTGACATGAAGGATAATATTGTGACGTCATGACGGGTCTGGCATAAAAGGCTAGGCACCAGGTATAAGATATACCACGTCTTCACATGACCGTTTTTGGCCAATCGCTATCCGGGATTTCCAGGCAACCTTGTCAGAGGCGGGGTAAATATGAATACAATTAGCGAAATTCTAAACATAACTTAAATGTATACCAAAGCGCCAGCTAAGTACAGAGCAGAGCTTTGTCATGAGGGAAATACTTCAAAGTTACAGAATAATTTATCAAATTCAGCATCAGAAAAGATACAATATTTCAAGTCAAAGCAGATACACGGTAAAGCTTGGGCCTAGTAGGCGTACACTATCCTCGGGGTCTAACAGTCAAGCAGCAAGCAGAGATACAGACCTAGTTGCTGATATTATCATAGGCATTGAAATTTATGCTCTAGCGTAATAATTAAGTGCATCATATGTGCATTTCAACAAACAGTGTATCATCAGTGAGGAGATACCAACCTAATGGTTGAAATCATTATATTGAAATCTATGTTCTAGCATAATAATTTTGTGCACCATTTCAGCAAGAACCCCCTCACCTCCCTGCTCCCACCCGTCCTCCCTCCCCCTCCCCCGCCCCACTTCCCCTCTTCTCCCTGCTCCCACCCGTCCTCCCTCCCCCTCCCCCGCCCCACTTCCTTCCCCTCCCTTTCACCCTGTCCAACCCCTCATGTATCAGCAGTGATGCTAAGCATAAAGAGGAGGAATCCAAATGGTGAATACATGAATATTGGTCTCCCTTATTATTGTCCATATTTTATAACGATCCTTATCCTTTTGCTAAATCAGTGAGTAATAGTCAGACACTAAATCCGAAACAACATTCCAAAGATTCCATACTGACATTAATCACGTTAACGATTTTCTATCAAATCTTTTGTGCTATTTTGGTCACTTATGGATCTGATAGTTGACCTTTTCTGTATCTTATTCGCGAAATGCTGCAACAAATCTAAGCAAGCTTTAGCCCTCTAGGCCAAACCTGATTTAAAATGAAGGAAAATCACGATTTCTATCGTGTGGAATTAGAACTGGACCAATCTACAGTTTTGTATCCGCATCATCTCCAGCATTGTACACTGACCAGCGATGATGACGATATTCCATGAAGGGCCATGTCCAAATTTTACCAGAGAATTTCCCGTTCTGCACCAGATTTCACAAAACTACGAAAAGTAATAGGAATTTTCTTAAATTTTGATTGCTTAATTCTTCCAATAGAAGAATACTGGGTTTTTTTTCTGCACAAACTTTTATGTCTATAGATCATGACTTTGGATTATGATTTTGGGTAGGTGTTGTCGTGCTGTTTGATTTGATTTATGTTTATCACTATACATATCGCTGAACAAAAGTATATGATGTAACTACAATTGTCAATATTGAAATAAATGTTCTATTATGAAATTCAGTGCACCGTATGCGCATTACAACAAGTTATTTATCATAAGTATGTTCGAAATAGTATAAAATATGAAGAGCAAAAGTCTAAACTTGACCTTAGTTGTCTGCCAAAGACCCTGTTAAGGGCAGAGTTTTGCCAATAGGGAGATATCCTGTAGTTTAAAAACAAAATCTTTAAACTTCATGACGGAGAATTTATTTGACAAACAATTTATCGTGCTGACTCTAAATAATGTTTCTAGATCTTAATAATAAGTAAGAAATGTAGTACTGTATCATATGAATAATAACTAACAAAATTAGTTACTTTTTATCCAAACAATCGAAAATGGAAAAGTACAAAGGTACAATTAACTTGCATCTGGACCACATTAATGAATTATTAATATGATGTGAAAACGGATTTTGTTTTTCAATTACATTGTATTAATTAAACGCTTTTCTTATAGCATGCGAAGAAAAAAATTATATTCATTAACGCTGACGTCTAAAAAGGTATTCAGTTAGGTCTGTATTCCAGAGAGAAGCATAACGAAGATGGTCGGAAAGTTGTTGATATTGGTCTTAAGGTTCAAGGATACACCATCCGAACAACAAATCACTTCGGAGTCTCTCTCGTCGCCAAAATCGACGTCACGTTATCTATGACGTCACGAAAAAACGCGCCAAAATTGCATCGGCACTCTTATTATTTGACGCTGACTTACCTACGTCCTGAAACATGAACTAGTATTTTAGGGATTGTGCTAGATAAAACTGCTGTATTTTGATAAGATGGGACTTCTATCGTTTTCCTTTGAATCTTGATTAAAAATTGATGTAAAACAATTCTTTGATGGGTATGTTCATTCAGAGAAAAGGCAGACAGCGCATTCTGCCGCTCGCCGTCATCTCTACGAGAAAATCACGAAAGAATAATATTATGCTTGTTTTATTTGTAAACAACCGTTTGATTTATACCCGGGGTTAAAAAAGCAATTGAATCTAATTAAAATGTGTGTGATGTTTTTTTTTTACACGCGGGGTTTAAATGAGCAACATCTCACAAAATTGTACATTTTATTAGGAAACAACTCCTTAGTTAACATGCGGGATTCGGGTAAAACAAATGAATGGATTTTTCTATGTCTATATATCTAGGAGTAGTGATATTTAGAACAGCAAGCAGCATGATAAGGGCAAATGGGGGGGGGGGGTATTACTGCTACGCCGCTATGTGTAAGATTCGCCATTTATTATAAGCGAACTGTAATAATTATATCTTGAATTTATCAAACAGAAGACTTTTCATGACAAATGACATAGTACTATGAGTCAAATATTCTAAAAGTGAATCCTCCATTTGAAAAAATTCCCTTTTTTACATTATTTGTTCTTCTCCTTTTCTTACAATGCGAATATTCATGGACATGTTATAAATCAATGATTTCAGGATTATTGCTTAAACCCTCTCCCCGGCAGTGAATTATTATTACAGGTATACGTTTAATACAGGAATAGAAAGTACATACATGTTCTAAAATTACCAGTGGTGGATTCAGGGGGATGCGGAGGGGGCGCCTGCCCCCCCCCCCCCGGCAATGACCCAAAATTTTCCAAAACATGTATATTTTTGCCCATTTTCAGTAAAAATCGGCAAATTTCGCCCCTTGACCCCCCGACAAAGGGGGCGCAGGATCCGCCACTGATTACTTAAAGGATATTTGATCCTGAACAAGTCACACTGACCTTGATGATGACCTTGACCCACGTTGGATGCCATAATGCTGAATATCCCAGCATGTTTGATAAAAAAAAAGCGAATGCCGACTTACCTACATTATATGATCTCCATAAATACGTAAATGCAAGGAATACTGTTTTTATCGTTTTACATTGTACACTAAAATTATTTTGCAGTCAGGAAAGAATTCGTCATTAAACGCCTATAATCAAATATGTGCAAGTAGACCAGTAAAAAAAGGAGGAAGAGGGGGGGGGGTTAATGAACGTTTATAATATTAATCTAAGATAGAACTCAGTTGCAGCATTGTTTTACTGTTATAAGTCAGTTAAATGCATTTTACATTGACTATATGGATTTTTTTTTGTTAAAAATATTTCAAAAAAAATCCTTTTAATTGTTTTCTGTTTTGAAACACAGATTCTTATATGTGGCAAATAGGTTTCAAAACGCCGAGCAATTATAAGGCGATGTCCTGGTTCAAAACGACGTTATTCGTGCTATTGTTTACCCTTTGTTAGAAGAAAACAGATGTCATGCGGAAATAAATATGATTTTTTTTATAGATATAGGTATTACTATTTCAAAAAGATATTCTGTCACAAGGCCGAATTTAGCCCTTCCCGGCTTTTCTCCTCATCCAAAACCAATGGATAGCAACATACATGTACTAAGCCTGTATATCATATATAACGTGTGATTGCACTTACATTCAAGTATTGGTAATTTTCTTTGCGTATTCTTTTGTCTGAATACATTCTATTTATTTATAATTCTATTCATAAGATAAACATCTTCTTTTCATCGCCCCATTTCAGTCTGGACCGTTTTTATTTCTTTATCAACTTGATTTGACGTTCAAATGGCCAAATGCATCACGTGACGTCATTTGCTTAAAACTGTTGCAGGCGTTAATATTACTGATATAATGGGTAAATATTATAAAATGGCTTATAGAATTCTCATTTTGGTCAGTCCTATTTCCAATTGATATATGGATGACAAATGGAGTAATTTAGATGAACGGTTCAGGAGATATACATCCGAATAGAGCACGGAGGGGATACCTTGCCAGCATTTTGTAACAAAATCTGGAAGGGGGTAAGGTCATAATTTTGTATCAAACTTAAAATTTTGTGCGATGATTGCTACATTTATTTTTTGTTGTTGAAAGATATGTTAACTTAGATTAAGATAGCATTTTTTCCGCTCATTGGCATGTTAACAAAGTACTTAAACCCGTCATTTACTGGTTGGACTCTAAAAATAATGACGTCAAGAATAGAGACTAAAATGGTATAATATTTACTGTTTAATAGAATTTGACGTACCAGCATTGATGTATTTTCTATTTTTTATTTCTTTTAGACCTTCTTTCGTTATTAAAAGAATGACCATATACATTCATGCATCAGGTTTAAAATTCCAGGGGTCTATTGATGCAAATTTGGGGAAAATTAAAGGAAAATTGGACATGTACTTCTTTGGAAGGTCATACATCCATTGGAAGCTCGATGACATATACTATTTTCATTACAATACTATACATTACATTGTTCTCTACCAATAAAATCAATGAAACTTAACCTGTGATGTTTAATAGTGTTTTGGGGGTGTTTTGGAAAGGGTGTAATCATGAACCTTAATTACAGCACTATTGGTTGACGGTAAGTAGTTATTGTTCCTTTGAATTCCTACGGAAGACCGTGGGTGTCAGGTATAAATTACAATTTATTTGGTAGCCGCAACATCTCTCTAAATCTCTTTAATATGACAGATGCAAAATAACCAGATGAAATTTAACACATATTTATCTGGTGTTCGCCATATAATTAAGTGGCAGCCGCCACATAAAGTTAGTAGCGACTGCCACATAAATTAAATTACGGCTGTAAGATAATTTTCAGCGGCCGCCAAATACTATTGTGGCGGCCGACACATAATTAGGTGGCGACCGCCACATAAATTAAGTGGCGGTCGCCAGATAAGTATGTGGCTGTCGCCATATGATTAAGTGGTGACCGCCATATAAATTATGTGGCGACCGCCAAACAGATTATAATTCATACCTGTCACCTACTGTCTACCATACAAACATCTTTTTTATGTAAAATTCGGAACAAACAGGAGTGAAGGGCAAACTAAAGTTAACTTTTTCGGTCAAGAAGATCACGGATGGTGCATTGTTTCAAGGGGCACGTATGGTTATCTCAAATATTTTCTTATTGTATTATAACAGGATTTATAAATCTAGTTCGAGTTTAGCCTTTTGCTCTTTATGATTTTATATGACTGCATAATCAGACATTTTCGCGAGATACTAGTTTTCGCTATATTCGCGAGTGATTAATTGTGTTCATTTTCCTGCATGAACATCGACGGCGGGTGCGGCTAGCCAACAGGGGATGCTTACTCCTCCCGGGCACCTGATCCCACCTCTAGCTTGCTAGGGTTCCGTCGATGCTCAATTTGGTGTTCTATTGTGAGTGCTGTTGAGATTATCTTCAGGATCCTCTTTAACTCATTTGTGTCACACTTATGCCCTTTGCCGTGTGGAGCTCGTAAAAAAGTTCCCCGCGAGGGGTTTGACAGTAAGTGTTTTGAATATTGTTCCCTGACATTGTCGCCATAGCACTTTCTATATAGATGCGGCCTCAGACAGTGCATGCATTTTATATATTTTCATTTTCCTGCATGAACATCGACAGCGGGTGCGGCTTGCCAACAGGGGATGCTTACTCCTCCCGGGCACCTGATCCCACCTCTAGCTTGCTAGGGGTCCGTCGATGCTCAATTTGGTGCTCTATTGTGAGTGCTGTTGAGATTATCGTCAGGATCCTCTTTAACTCATTGATAAATTACAACATGAATTGGTACCGGTATATCATTTATATTTCGTTCTAATCGTACATAAGTTATGCTTTACTTTTCCTAATAGAACGCAAATAAAAGTGAATTTAGTGTACTCTTATAACGAAACTAACTAAAACTTCAATAATGAAAGGTAGAAAACAGTAACATCATATGTACATATTTGCTAGTAATTAAGGAATCCTGAAAATTTGTACTCGCGAAAATAAAGACACTCTTATTGCTATAAAATCGCGAAATTTGATACTCGCGAAAATAAAGACACTCTTATTTGCTATAAAATCGCGAAAATTTCTGGTTATACGGTATTTGGATATCCTCCTTTCCGGCCTAGAGCATCACTGATGATACACAAAATGTTGAAAAACGCATATGGTGCACTCCGATTTTGTAAAAGTACATATATTTCAATTTTGACCATGGTAAATTTTGCAAAATGAAATGAAGTGTATGATTTTTGAATACACCCAGCAGTCCTGTTTGTCGCAAAGTTATCTGTTTAGGGGTACTAACGATAATTGCTGTGCACAGACCAGTGATCGTACACAAGAGGGAATTATTGTCGGTTACCCTAATATTTGTATCGAAAACGTCTAATTAACCATTCGGTTATTGTCTCCGGGCATCAAGAAGTATCTTACCTAGTCGAACATGCACTATTTATTGTCGCTATCCAAAAGACGTTTGTAAACTATTCTGTGATTGGATAAAAAATTATAAAAGGGAACCAATCGACAACATTTGCATATAAATGGAAATCCCCGAAATAGTACGATGTGACCCAGGGTATTCAGCCAAAGTGCAAATAGCATGGGGACCCGAGGATGTAATGAACGTAGAATCACTTCGGCACTTAAAAAGTACGCATCACTGGTGAGGATTTATTAACCGAAACACGTGTATGGTGTATTAAGATTGGTTTGGAATTTTCTTATTATATTATTAATCGTTCTTTTAAAAAGCCATAACTAGTTCGCAATATGGTATAAAAATACAGTATATCTTCTAAAATGAAATGTTTGTCTTAAATGGTAATTTGACAAATTTATGTAAACAAACAACACAAAGAGTAAAAAAAAGAAATTATATATCATTGTAGATGATATATGGGTTAACTGTTATGCATGCCGTCTGCGATGTACCGCCAACGGATGCAAATGTATAAGGGCTCATGGATGTGAGTATACAACAAATCAAGGGACGTACGAGAAATCCGGACGATATGGCTAAATTCTGAAACATGATATAATTTCCTACTCTGCTAAAGCAAAAGATAAGAACAAAACACTATTTAATAATTCTTTATGATATAGATTTATTAAATTTCTAAATGAAATAGAAGCAGATGAGAAATAAAATTGTCCTTTTAAAAATATATTTTTCATTTTCCTTAATATATTTTTCATTTTCCTTAATATATTTTTCATTGTCCTAAACAAATCTTTTATTTTCCTAAATATGTTTCTTTTTTCCCTCAATTCATTTTTCATTTTCCTTTATATATTTTTCAATTTCCTCAATTCATTTCTCATTTTCCTTAATTTATTTTTCCTTTTTCCTTAAAACATTTTTCATTTTCCTAAACTTATTTCTCATTTTCCTCCATTTTTTTTATCATTTGCCTAAATTTATTTAAAATTATTATTTTCCTGAATAATTTTGGCTTTAAATACCACTGTGGAAGCTTGAACATCCAAAAATTCATGTCTGGATTACCGCATTTAGACAGTTTTGTCAACAAGCTGCTCACGCTTCTCGTTTTTTTTAAATATAATAATCTGTATATCATACAATAGCACCAATTTAATTTTTCATTTCAGACAGGAAACGTCACATCCCTTTGCATGCTCCAAGCCTCGTCCGGAAAAAGCGATAGTAGACAGATTCTGATGTGTTATATTTTCCTGTCCAGAAGTTCAGTTATTTCTTAACAGGAAATAAATCATTTTAAACATAGCAATCTATTCTTTCCTGTCCTTTGTGCATTTTATTTTCTGATTATCTCCAAAAAGCATAAACAATCACTGACACATTCTATGCTTCACTAAGAATGACAGAGTCACAGAAAAAATATCAAACTTAAGCGACGTGGAAAGCTAAATTATAAAAGGTGTGTTGTTCCATCAGGGCAATGCTCCTGTTCACAAGTTTGTCACTGCCATGGCTGTCATTCATGATTGTGGCTTTAATTTGATTGAGCATCCACCTTATTCACATGATCTTGCATCGTCAGACTTTCATCTATTCCCAAAACCGACAGCAGCTATTTCTGGCACCCACATTTTAGTGCAATGATGACGTCAAACTTGCAATGGATAGCCTTCTGACCAGTCAAGATGTCTTTATAAAAGTGTATGAATACTAAAAGGGATTATGTAGAAGGATAATGCAAAATGTCTGATAAAATTCAAATCGTTCAACACCAGGCACCAATCAGCCCTCGTATACCGAGCATACATGGTCCCTGATTTATGAATAAGGTATCACAACCCATTTATCTAACTGCAAAGTGTTCACATAAACTGACACATGTGGGCGTCGATCTTCAAGGATCTAAATGCAAAGTTATGTTTTCCGAATAGAAACGTCATAATTTCTGTCATGACTATTGTGAGCTAAAAACTTAAAAGGAGGACGACTTCCAATGAACAACTTAAAACTCATGAACAAATGAACTTAATGTTCACCTTTTCAATTTCCTGTTGTTGTTTAGCTGTGATCACCACAGAGTCTTTCTATGAGAAGTACTGGAACATTTCCCTTCATTTTTCAATCGAAATCATAGGAATAATTAATTGCATGGCTTTTTGAGAATTGATCGAGACTATTTCGTGAGAATGTTAAACGTCTTCAAATTCAAAAGCATCATAAATTTAGGAAATATGTAGCAGGATAGGTGGGATATGATGCTACAGGACCAACAGTTTAGAAATGTTCTAAACAATGTTATATGGTCAAAGAGTGAGAAAATCATTATGTCCAAACATGTACAGAAATACGAAGCAGGATGGGTGGGATATGATGCTACAAGACCCTCAGTTTAGAAATTTTCAAAACAATGTAATATGGTCAAAGAGTATGAAAATGATTATGTCCAAACACGTACCGAAATACGTAGCAGGATGGGTGGGGTTTTATGCTACAGGACCCACAGTTTAGAAATATTCTAAACAATGTAATATGGTCAAAGAGTGTGAAAATTATTATGTCCAAATAGGTACCGAAATACGTAGCAGAATGGGTGGGATATGATTCTACAGGACCCACAGTTTAGAAATATTCTAAACAATGTAATATGGTCAAAGAGTGTGAAAATTATTATGTCCAAATAGGTACCGAAATACGTAGCAGAATGGGTGGGATATGATTCTACAGGACCCACAGTTTAGAAATTTTCTAAACAATGTAATATGGTCAAAGAGTGTGAAAATTATTATGTCCAAATATGTACCGAAATACGTAGCAGAATGGGTGGGATATGATGCTACAGGGTCCACAGTTTAGAAATTTTCTAAACAGTGTAATATGGTCAAAGAGTGTGAAAATCATTATGTTCAAATATGTACCGAAATACGTAGCAGAATGGATGGGATATGATGCTACAGGACCCACAGTTTAGAAATTATTTTTTTAATCCTACTACATCCTTCTATATTTTTCGATATTTGGACACAATACTTTTCACAATCTTTGCCCATGTTACATTGTTTTGATAGAGGATCACAGACGAGGGTTGAGTACCTGAAAAGTGCATCTCTGGTCCATGCTGCAAATTGATCCGTTCTTAATGATGCTATTGAATTTGAAGACGTTTAATATTTTCACCAACATATTTCCCAGCATTTTACAGTGACCAACCCTGAAAACGGGAATTACTGACGGGACCGTTTCAACTCATCAAAGGAGATACCCTTTTACTTATTGTACTGGACTTATGTACAAGGGATGCGTACTATCTGTAAAATTGACCATTTTATCAATCTTGTCGGGGAGTTCAAAATGTCACTTTCAACATCTTTTGGCGTTCTTTTTCATCAAGCAAGTGCTCTATAGATTTGTATTTTCTTTTTCTAAATGATAAGAATGATATTCATTATTTGAATCAATATTTTTGATTGATTTTTCCCTGACCAAAAATATGACAAATAATTCTACATTCTAGATTTTAGAACAATTTTGAGTTATATTTTCAAAACAGATTAATGTGTCGCTGATATATGAGGCCTATCAATCACTGATTGCTGTAAACTATCTTTTATTAGCAAACGTTTTATTTTCGCGATATTTGCGAGGTCTTTCGATTTGCGAAAATAAAAAGTCACGAATATGTCCAAACGTATGTAAACTAAATAATATTCCTATGAATTCGCGAAAATACAACGCTGCGAACATGTCTCTTCACTCGTGATCAAGAACTTAAGACGCCGCGAATAAAAGATGTTATACTATTATTTGCCCAAGAAACAATTCTAGAGTGAATATAACGACAATATTCAAACACATTTTGTTGGATTCGGGCTTTACGATATCAAAAGATAAAAATAATTAATTTGAACAATATACTTACAGACGTAAACTAATCATAAATATATCTGAAAAGTGAAGACCACCAGGAAAAGATGAAATGATGACATGTTCAATGATGACATGTTCAGTGAAAACGAGCATTTAAATTGAACATGTCATTCACAAAACACTCTTATATCATTGGAAGATCAACAAACAGGGGAGGAAACTTACTAACGGATACTGCATCACAAGTTGTTTCCAAGAGAAAACTACGCACTGAGGTAAGTAATGTACAATGAGGTAATGCATAATTACATCTATAAAACCCATAAAAACCCATAAAATTTCTTTTTCCCCGTAAGGAATTCATAAGGAAACTGATATGACCAAGACACCATTTTTGCCATATATATATTGCTTTCCTGATGAAGACGGAAATAGTTAAAATAAATAACTATTAATTTTTGTTAGGGAGAATGGCGTCTGTATGTGAATATAAATAGTGACAACTTCTTCGGTCCAGCATCTGCAATCCTGTACCTAATCAGACAAATTTGAAGATGGTGAACAAAGTAATGATTCTGGTCATAATTGCTGCACTATTTGTAGCTAGTAAGTACTTTTTAAAAATACATTTAAATCTAATGTATTTCTGATTTTATATTGATGATTTTTTAAAACTTTCGATAGTTCATATCTGTGTAGATTGAAATATTTCTTCCAGAGGGAAGGGACGATAACAAATGAAAACACAAATACTCAATTACACAAATTTTCGGCGCCTTGGCTAACATATAAAAATGCAAACACAAGGGGCCGAAAATTTGTGCATTTGAGTGTTTGTGTTTTTATTTTTCATATCTGTATATTTAGGAAAGTATGTCTTTTTATGATCAGGAATGTGGAAATAATAGCCAAATGGCGATACGTCTTCGTGAGACAGTTGATCTTGAATTATCTCTACTAAGCATTACTAAAAATATTAATGTTGACATTGGCAATATCGATTAGAAAACTAGATGGCTACTGTTGCAAGCAACAGACGGATTCCTCCTTTATTATACCTTCCTCGGAACTGAAGTGTTAAAATCCGAATAAAGAAGATGAAAAAAGAATAGTTGCTTTAGTACCTTATTCACTTCAGCAAATGAGTCAAAAGAGTTAATGTCTAACTTGGGACTCTTGTCTATTTATCGACAAAAAAGAAGAAAAAGATGATAAATACCTTTCAAGTTTAGATAGGCTTTAAACTCCTAGATCTATTCTATCCATTTTGAATCCTTTAAAATTACTACCCCAAAAATAATTGCACAATGAATTAGCAATGAGAACATTTCTATAAATAGAAAATGACAACAGCATGAAAGTACAGAAAAGTAATGCCACTAAGACAAAAAGGAAACAGAGAACAAGAATAAAAGAGTTATCTATCTTACTATGTAAAGTTCAAATAAGAAGTACTACTTGCGTGAAGAATAAATATTTAAGAACAAAATCCTGTCAATCCTACAAGAGTAAATGTTTGTTATGACCTTGAAAAAGTTTATTTGACCTTGAACCAAGGTCATGAATGAAAGATAAGCATTTTAGTTTATTCTCATCAAGATTCCTTTTCATCTATTCAAAGCTCAATATTTTATCAACAAAAGTCTGTTGTGACCTTGAAATCGAACAAATGACCTTGGGTCAAGGTCAAGGTGAAAGGACTTGATGCAAGGAATATTTGCGTCAAGTTTTAACTCTCAATGTCAAATGGTCTTTGTTCTATAGAAAAAAATTTTGTTGTGACCTTGAGAATGAGAATTTGACCTTGGGTCAAGGTCAAGGTGAAAGGGCTTGGATCAATGATTGTATTTGTGAAGTTTGAACTGTCAAGGTCAAATAGTCTTTGTTTTATAGACAAAAGTTTGTTGTGACCTTGAGAATCATAATTTGACCTTGAAACTAAGTCATCATCAATGACTACCTATAAGTAACCTACCATCCAAGTTTCAACTCAAAATCTCAAAAACTGTAGAAATTGGCACTGTGCCAATTTAAAGTTCCATTTTCAACTCAAAATAGCGCGAAAACCGTAAATATTTTATCAAGCATGTAAGCGTATAAAAGTTTGCAAATTTCCCAAAGAACAATATAAAACAAATTTCGTTAAAATCGCACGGTTAGTTTAGGAGTTATAAGGTTTTAAAGATTTGACCTTTGATGACCTCTAGCAGGGGCATATGTGAACTTTTCGACAAGAAAAAAAATTTAAATTTAGATCTTCATATGCTCTTTCACATGATACTTTCCATTTTTTCATATGATGCTGTACTTTTTTGTAAAGTGACCGGAACGGTTTGTGGGTAAGAATAATAATAATAATAAGAATAACTAGATGGCTACTGTTGCAAGCAACAGACGGATTCCTCCTTTATTAGACCTTTCTCGCAACTGATGTGTTCAAATCCGAATGAAGAAGATGAAAAAAGAATAGTTGCTTTAGTACCTCATTCACTTCAGAAAATGAGTCAAAAGAGCTTATGTTGAACTTGGGACTCTTATCTATTTATCGACAAAAAAAGAAGAAAAAGATAATAAATACCTTTCAAGTTAAGGAAGGCTTTAAACTCCTAGATCTATTCTATCCATTTTGAATCCTTTTAAATTACTATCCAAAAAAGAATTGCACAATGAAATAGCAATGAGAAAATTTCTATAAATAGAGAATGACAACAGCATGAAAGAAGAGACAAGTTATGCTACTAAGATAAAAAAAGGAAACAGAGAACAAGAATAAAAGAGTTATCTATCTTACTATGTAAAGTTCAAATAAGAAGTACTACTTGTGTGAAGAATGAATATTTGAGAACAAAATCCTATCAATCCTACAAGAGTAAATGTTTGTTATGACCTTGAAAAAGTTTATTTGATCTTGAATCAAGGTCATGGATGAAAGATAAGCATTTTAGTTTATTCTCATCAAGATTTCTTTTCATCTATTCAAAGCTCAATATTTTACCAACAAAAGTCTGTTGTGACCTTGAAATCGAACACATGACCTTGGGTCAAGGTCAAGGTGAAAGGACTTGATGCAAGGAATATTTGCGTCAAGTTTTAACTCTCAATATCAAATGGTCTTTGTTCTATAGAAAAAATTTTGTTGTGACCTTGAGAATGAGAATTTGACCTTGGGTCAAGGTCAAGGTGAAAGGGCTTGGATCAATGATTGTATTTGTGAAGTTTGAACTGTCAAGGTCAAATAGTCTGTGTTCTATAGGCAAAAGTTTGTTGCGACCTTGAGAATCATAATTTGACCTTGAAACTAGGTCATCATCAATGACTACCTATAAGTAACCTACCATCCAAGTTTCAACTCAAAATCTCAAAAACTGTAGAAATTGGCACTGTGCCAATTTAAAGTTCCATTTTCAACTCAAAATAGCGCGAAAACCGTAAATATTTTATCGAGCATGTAAGCGTATAAAAGTTTGCAAATTTCCCAAAGAACAATATAAAACAAATTTCGTTAAAATCGCACGGTTAGTTTAGGAGTTATAAGGTTTTAAAGATTTGAACTTTGATGACCTCTAGCAGGGGCATATGTGAACTTTTCGACAAGAAAAAAAAATTAAATTTAGATCTTCATATGCTCTTTTACATGGTACTTTCCGTTTTTTCATATGATGCTGTACTTTTTTGTAAAGTGACCGGAACGGTTTGTGGGTAAGAATAATAATAATAATAAGAATAATAAGAATAAAGAAAAGACAATACAATAACAGAAAGGATTCCGACGGAAGTCGGAATCCTTAATAAGAATAAAGAAAAGACAATACAATAACAGAAAGGATTCCGACGGAAGTCGGAATCCTTAATAAATGAATATTTGAACTAAATGAGATAAAGAAGATCCTGACGCCAATCTCAACAGCACTCACAATAAATCACCAAGTTGAGCATTAACGGAACCCTAGCAAGCTAGAGGTGAGACCAGGTAACCGGGAGGAGTAAACATCCCCTGTTTGGCTAGCTGCACCCGCCGTGAATGTTCACGACGAAGAATACCCAAAACAAAGACATTATTTCTTAATAATGATTTTCTGTAAAACAGCTAATCATGGCATGTCATGGATTTTCATGAAACTTTCTGTAATTGTCATACTCAATATAAAAAAACGAAAACAAATTATAATTATCTATATAAAGCACTTTTGTCATGGTAACGAGGATCACTTACTTGACAACATCATATAAGGTCAAGAGACAAACGACTTCATGCGACGTTGTGTTGCCATGGCAACAATTATCAGAACATGTTTTTTTTAATACAAACGCTTTTAATTTAGTTCAAATCTAAAATCAATACCTTTTCGGGGATGATAACAAAAGTAGATGTTGATATGTGAAAATTTGGTAATAACAAGATATATTTCTATGGCAATTTTTGGCCTGTTTTTGACTATTTTGAAGGCTGAAAAAAGGGTTTAGATCTTAGATGTCACATTAGCAAAATAAGTGTCCATTGATGGAAAAAATCAAGAACTAAAATCTATATAGAATTGCAACATTTTGCCATAAATACTTATCAAAATTGTTGCAACTTTGAATGACTGTCTTCGTATGCTGCATATCTAAAGTCATTGTTTTTCCAAATTTGTGCGTTATAATTATTCATTAGTATACCTTTATACAAGGGAAAGGGAATGATCTCCAGCAAGACCACAGCGAAACAAACTCACAAGAAACAAATGAGGGATCTCCAACAACACCAGGTTACAGCACCCACAGCAAAACCCAAATCGTCACTGTGGAAGTTCTACGGTCGATATGGCGAACTCGTCATACACTATCTGTCCCACTCTCCAGAATGGTGGATGATATTCTGTCATAGACCATTTGAACCATCCAACCAAAGATTGTTTACCCTATATCTTCCGAAATGGACGTAACAAGATGTGACTGCTCTATCGAATTGAAGTGGCGGGTGTTGGATGCAAGCAGGAGAAGCTTACTCTTGTCTCACCCCCATTTCGGGAGTTCGTTTATTTTCATATGATGGAGGTTTTTGTTTGTTAGCTTTGGTTCCAGTTTTATCCTGATTTTGTATGCCTTCGGTTTCTGATTTTCTGAATTATCGATTTTGTGCTGTATACAGGGATATGGTCATTATCCATATTTGTCACCTACCCAATGACATTCTTCAAATAACATCTTTTTATCTCGGAGTAAGCGGCTCCATTGTGTTGGGACGTCTTAGAATAAAAATAAGAAATTTTAAGGAAACCCATAATTGCTTTAATATAACATAATGAAAATTACGAAGAAACGGAAAAAAAGTAGTTCATATAGAAGACAATTTCGAGTTGACCTAAGTGGAACCTGCAATCTTTATTCCAAAAACAAAGGAGGAGATCTCCAACAACACCAGGTTGCAGCACCCACAGCAAAACCCCAAAACACCCAAAGCAAAAACACAAAGCAGACAAACACAGAAAGAGACGCATAAAGGACACAGAACGTTAACGCACAACACAAAAACATCAAACACAAAGGACTACACATAAACCAAAGAGAACCAATGGGCAACCGGTGCCGACTTAGGACGGCCAACTGCTACGGAAACAGCAAACGACTAAACGACTACGTTCTCGGTATAATCATGAAACCACGAATTATATTTTGTTTGTGGATCAGATTTAACATAATCTTTGAGTATATGTAAGTGAAAATATTGTAAAAGTTGTTATTTAGGAAATATGAGCATCTGAGTTCTGAGGGATGCTCTTCCTTAACAAGAGAAATAAAACATTTAGTAGATGTGGAATCTAATCCATAATAATAATCATCATCAAAGAAGTACCTAACAGTCAGATTATTCAATGAAATAATAATACTTCATTCTCTTATTGAAGATGAAGCTTTTACCCTTGATTTAAGTCAAATTCATGGATTCCGATGTACAGAGGGCAGATGTACATTAAGACATACCAGTAGCAAACGTAAGTGGATTTTTATCTGTATGATACGTCTACTTTTTGTGTTTTATTTACGTATATTCCTCTCATTTTAAACACCTATTTATTATTTCATGTTCGAATCATTTTAGCTTAAAACAAGCACGCTTCAAACGCAGCACAGGAGAAGAAGTTGAACAGTTGAAGCATACAACGGTAAATTTTGATACTGCAGAGATTATCAGCAAGACTATCCAGCATTGGCCACAGCGGCGCACAACCCATAAAACAACAAATACAAAATTTGGACAAATACGAAAGTCAAAATTTCAAAATGCAAAATTTGAGATTGTTTTTAATTCCGGTTTGAAATAGCAACTAAATTGATCCAGTTTTGAATCTGCTTTCCTTTGGAATTACGAAAGACATCTTCAGCATTATTGGCCACAGCGGAGCACAACCACAATGGAAGAGATCTACAACAAGACTACCATGTACTGACCACAGCAGAACACATACACAACGGAAGAGATCTCCAACAAAACTAGTCTGTATTGATCACAGCGGAACACACACAACGGAAGAGATCACCGGTAAGGCTACCCTGTACTGGCCACAGTGGAACAAACAGACAATGGAAAAGATCCCCAGCAAGACTACCCTGTACTGACCACAGTGAAATACACCAACAAAGAAATAGATCTCCAACAAGACTACCTTGTACTGGCCACAGTGGAACACACACACAATGGAAGAGATCACGAACAAGAATACCCTACACTGGCCACAGCGGAGCACACACCCAATGAAAGAGATCACCAACAAGACTACCATGTACTGGCCACAGCGGAGCACACACCCAATGGAAGAGATCACCGACAAGACTACCATTTACTGATCACAGCGGAACATACACACAATGGAAGAGATCACCAACAAGACTAACATTCACTGCCCTTAATGGAACATACAAACAAACGAAGAGATCACGAACAAGACTACCATGTACTGATCACAGTGGAAAAAACCCAACAAAGGAAGAGATCTCCAACAAGACTACCATGTACTGATCACAGCGGAACATACACACAATGGAAGAGATCACCGGCAAGACTAACATGTACTGACCTTAGTGGAACACACCAACAAAGAAAGAGATCTCCAACAAGACTACCATGTATTGACCACAGCGGAATACACCAACAATGGAAGATATCTCCAAGAAGACTACCATGTACTGACCACAGATGAACACACCCACAATGTAAGGGATATTCAACAAGACTACCCTGTAATGTTCACAGTGGAACACACCCACAATGGACGAGATCTCCGACAAGACTACCCTTTACTGATAACCGCGGAACACATCCATACGATGTCATTTTTATCAATTTTAAACTCATTTTAGTTGCAAAGCGAGACATACTACCTGATGGCCATTACGGCAGAAGAGCGGGCTGATTACCATTGCGTAAGTTGAAATGCGAGCTCATGTAGTGGAAATAAGGTATACGCATGCAATCTCTACGTAATTTTCAATTTCATGAAATAATAATTCATCGTAGTGTAAAACAAATGGATACTGGAAAACATTCAAATATCTTTATTTTCATAAAATTAGAATAAAATCAAACTTGCCGATATCTTTCATAGACCAAGAAAAATATAAGCTGGACACATGTCGGAATACATTCGTCCCTTATAATGTATATTCGTATTATAGACTATTCATCCTGCAGTGAGGGGGCAACTATTTACAACTATTTCTACGAAAACACTGGGAGCGAATAAATATGAGGGTTGTGCACAGTAGATCCTGATAGCCACACATTTTGCTACTTACAATGCAGAGGGCCGTCCTCAGTCGGCGGTCTCCTTGGTTTATGGCCTTCCTAATTCGGCACCGTTTACCCCTTGGTCTTGTTGAATGGTTTATGTGTGGTCTTTTGTCTTTAATGACTCTATGTCGTATGTCTCTTTTCCGTTTCCTGTTGTGCTCCATTTCTCTGTGTTTTCGCATCGGGTGTTTTGCTGTTTTGCTGTTGATGTTTCAAATGAGTCTGGTAGGAGATCCCCTCCCCTTCTTTTACCTTGCAGATGGTCATCCTAAGTTTCGTTTTTCTGTTGGTCTCGATGGTTTATGTCAGTGAATGAAAGTTGAACACAAAACCCGAAATCAGAATTTTTAGAATCACAATAAAAAGTCTTACACATGCTTGAAAAAAATTTAACACGAGAAAAGAAAATAGGACATATAGACGGAGACAACGACGCAACCCCATAGAAACGCCAATGAAAGCTTAATCATATGAACATATAATGGGTACAGATCAATTATGGAATGTATTATAGATGTCGCTTCAGTTATAGCATTCAAGTAGGCAGGGAAAAAAGGAGGCTTAAACTCTCTTCGCATGATTTTAAAACAAGGGAAATTTCGCTCAATGGCAGCGGTGTGAGAACCTAGAACAAAAACTGCAAAAATTGATTGTAAGAAGTGTCACCCTGAATAGATTTGATGTAGAAATCATATGTAAATTATAATTGAAAAATTCAGTTTCGTCCAAAAGCTTGCCACACTCCCTTTTGATTGATTAGTCTGATTTTTTTTATTAAGTTAAACTATATTTAAACAAACAGAATATTTAAGGTTTGTCGTTGAAATATTTTCTCATAATGTTTTGACTTTATTATGTGACAGGCTTTTGGATCAACGACATTGAATTTGTTGTGCGTTTAAAACAATGTTTGTGATCTTGAATTTGAAATTCTTATATTGTAGTAAAGTAAAACGTTTGATTGATAATTAAAATCAACGAGTAAACTAATTTGTTAGGCTTTGTCCCCCTCCTTCCTTTCGAGATTCAAAAGACTTTGTCCAAAAAGTGTAGTATTAATATGTGGTAAGTGGCGTTTTATACATTAATCGGGATGGGGAAACAAATTTCCGGGTTTTGTATAATTTATATAGGCCAAAGACCCAATTTGATCCCAAGATAAGCAAAATTATGCAAAACAGAACAGACAACATTTTTGTGATATTTGGATGAAAGGTTTTCCAGCAAATTGTTGGAATTCCATTGGGAAACAACTGTGCCCCACTCCTTGTCGATATTTGTCTTTACTCGTATGAAGCTGAATTTATTCAATCTTTGTTCTCTGGTGGGAAAAGATACTTAGCTTCTGACTTTTACTTCACTTACATATAGACGATGTACTATCCATCAATTATCCAAAATTCGCGGATCACCTCAGCAGGATCTATCCTTCAGGGCTTGAAGTCAAAGAAACTTCACGGAAAAACAATTCAGTATCCTATTTGGACATTATACTGTCTCACGACACTGATGGTTACATGAAAACCTCAATTTATGACCAACGTGACGACTTCAATGTCAGCATCACAAACTTTCCTTTTCTGAGTAGCAACATCCCTTCACCGACTGTTTATGACGCGTCCATATCTCAATTGATACGTTATGTCAGAGCAAATGCAAAATATATGTACAAATTTTGTTTTGACAGCTATTCGTCTTTCAGATAAGATTCGCAATCAGGGGTACATCTGTGACGGAAGAAGTCACTGAGGATGTTCTACGGTCGATACGGGGAAATCGAGATATATATACCCAACTAAAAATGAAACGCACCACTTAATCATCATTCTATAAAATGTGTTATGTAATCTATAGGTACTCTATTCTTTTCCATCATAAATCGTAGGTATACGAGTGACTTATTCTGTCAAACGCCAAACGAATCCGTCTTCATGATCAGACACAGCGCCATGATAAAAGACACTTGGTTCAAAACGCAATATCACAAAATGGCTTTAAGAATTCCTTTCATTTTTTAGTAATGATTAAAGCTGTTAAACCTATCCAATTGATATATCAGGCATTGCGATTTGTTTTTTCAATGATGATAGACAATTTTCCCTTAATACAAATTTATTCAATTGCTTCAAATTACGTCATCAAACAGAAAATATAAATTTGAGAAAAACATCACAATCGTCAACTCATTTGAAAATGAAGTCCGTGGTTTGATATTTGTCGCTCTTAAATGTGTCGCAAAGATCAAAATTACCCTACTACAGCTAGAATCTGACATTTCTCGCAAGCACAGTTTTCAAAAACAATACCTCGATCTTGACAGGTCATTTTTACGTGCATTTTCAAAGGTTTTTGACGCTAAATTTAAGCTTTTGTGTGTTATATTCGATTATTTCTATAAGATGTTAAAGATAAATCTGCAACAGACATATAAGAATGACTGAAGACAAAATTAGTGTTCCTTTGGGATCAGAATTGCAAAATAGTGATATCCTTTATTGTAAACAAACCCCAGTATACGGAAATTTCTACTAAGACATTTAATTCTCAGAAGTATTGGCATATTTTGACTACATTTGAATAAAGAAACCAGTTTTTATCTATTTTTTTTTTACTGAAAATTTGTTGAAAGTTGTCAAACAACAAAATTCCAGAAGGATACCAAACCTTCTGTCATGCAACAGGAGCTAGAAACAACACGCTTTATTCTGCACTATCATTGCGATATGTTGCGAAAAAATGATCGAAACATGCTCTATCCTCAGTAATTCGAGTGTTGGAAAAGAAAACTATAATCAAATCTCTAATTAAATACCTATGATCAATTGAAAAAAAACACTATATAATAGGATGTGCGTTTCTTTTTTTTTGTCGGGTATACTATGATGTCAAATTGCCCAGAATGGTGAATGATAATCTGTCTTAGACCATTTGAACCATCCAACCACAGAATATACTTGTATCGTAACCGGTTGAGACAAATCCACCGAATTGAAGCGGCGATTGTTGCATGCAAGCAGGAGATGCTGACTCTTTCGGGGCACCTGGTCTCACTCCAATATTGGAAGTTCGCTTCTTTTCATGTGGTGGAGTTTTTTGTTTGTTTGCTTTTGTTCCTGTTTTATCCTGATTTTGTATGCCTTCGGGATGTGATTTCCTGAATTATCGATTTTGTACTATGTATTGGGATATGGTCATCATCAATGTGTCATTAGTATTACTTCTGATGCTCTTATAATAAGTTAGTTCTGCAATTTGTTCTTGTCATTTATGTTTCTTTTGTTTTACTATAAACACAACAAAAATATTTTGAATAATGACATGGGCCGTTGTCAGTCAGCTCTGCTGTAAATTCTTTAATCTTCAATATGTCGGTTGTTTAAAATTTGTCTATCGAAATGACATTCGTATTTTTTTCTTTCAGATTAAAAATAGAAGAACATGATGACGGCCTGACAAAATAAAAATTGCTAAGAAGAATTGAAACAAAATTAGGAAATAAAATCCATCTTGACCTTATAGATGTTCTTGATTTTTTATCAATATAACTTTATTTCCAATTATATGAAAACTCCACCCTCAACAATGTATAACATTTGGTCATGGTATGTGGCTGATTTTGAAAATTTTCTACATATATCGTTGGTAAGATAAAAAGGTCCGATGTGTCACCTTACAGTGGAAATCTACTATCATACTGCAAGAACTACACAACCTGCGTGAGTGCTTTATACCCAACGTATTTTTTTAATACAGCAAATAGCCATCCAAAATCAGAAAGTGATGAATCATCATATCAAGATGTATATATGTTCTATCGTTATACTTTATGACACCATATGCACATTTAAAAAAAAAAACATTGTATATCAGAAATGCTTGGGCCAAAAAAGAGGAGATCCAATTGTTGAATTATTAGGTAAAAATATACCTTGTCATCTGGAAACCTTGTATGGGATGATACCACGTCACTAGGTTTTATACTGGGCGAGGCGAAGCCGAACCGATGACCTATTTTTATAATTTTTATAGAATGTTTGGGCGTCAATGTCTGTTTACGCTACGACGTCGACATGAAGGATAACATGGTGACGTCATGGAGGGTCGTCATGTGACGACATGGTTGGTTTATGTGTAGTCCTTTGTGTTTCATGTTTCTGTGTTGTGTACTGACGTTCCTTGTCCTTTTTGCGTCTCTTTCTCTGCTTGTATGCTCTGTGTTTTTGCATTGGGTGTTTTGGGGTTTGTTTTGGAAGCTGCAACCTGGTGTTGTTGGAGATTCCCTCCTTAAATTTTGTTTAATATGTTTGCCAAAGCGCCAGCTAAGTACAGAGCAGAGCTTTGTCATGAGGGAAATACTCTAAAGTTATAGAATAATTTATCAAATTTAGCATCAGAAAATATACAATATTTCAAGTCAAAGCAGATACACGGTAAAACTATGCGAACAATATCCTCGTGGTCTCACAGTCAAGCAGAGATACAGAACTAGTGGCTGATATCATCATAGGCATTGATATTTATGTTCTAGCGTAATGATTAAGTGCATCATATGTGTATTTCAACAAACAATGTATCATCAGTGAAGAAATACCAACCTAATGGTTGGCATCATAATAATTTAGTGCACCATTTCAACAACCCGCTCCCGCCCCTTCGTCCCTCCCCTCCTTTTCATCCTTCCCTTACCCCCCCCCCCCCTATAATTGTCTCTATTTTATAACGATCCTTATCATTTTGCTTAATCAGTGAATGATAGTCAAACACTAAAGCCGACAAATTCCAGACTGACATTCATCAAGTTAACGATTTTCTATCGAATCCTTTGTGCTATTTTGGTTACGTGTTGATCTAATAGTTGACATTTTCTGTATCTTATTCGCAAAATGCTTCACCAAATCTAAGCAGCAAGCATTAGCCCTCTAGGCCAAACCCGATTTAAATGAAGAGGAAAATTACGATTTCTGTCGTTCGGATTTGGAATTGGATCAATCGACAAATTCATATCCGCGTTATGTCCAGCATTGTTCGCTGACAAACCACGATGACGTTACTCCACGACGGGCCATGTCCAAATTTTACCAGAGAATTTCCTGTTCTGCATCAGATTTCACAAAACTACGAAAATAATAGGAATTTTCTTCACTTTTGATTGCTTAGTTCTTCCAATAGAATAATACTGTTTTAATCTTTATATCACAAACGTTTATGTCTATAGATCATGACGTTTGGATTCTTATTTTGGGTAGGTGTTGTCGTGCTGTTTGATTTGATTTATGTTTATCACTATACATATCGCTGAACAAAAGTATATGATGTAACTACAATTGTCAATATTGAAATAAATGTTCTATTATGAAATTTCAGTGCACCGTATGCGCATTTAACAAGTTATATCTCATCATTTCTGTTCGAGGTCGTAAAAGAGGAAATCAAAATAGTATAAAATATGAAGAGCAAAAGTCTAAACTTGACCTTAATTGTCTGCCAAAGAACCTGTTAAGGGCAGAGTTTTGCCAATAGGGAGATAATCTATAGTTTAAAAACAAAATCTTTAAACTTCATGACGGACAATTTTTTTGACAAACAATTTATCGTGCTGACTCTAAATAATGTTTCTATATCTTAATAATAAGTAAGAAATGTAGCTTTGTATCATATGAATAATAATTGAACATCTTTAATTACTTTTTATCCAAACAATCGAAAATGGAAAAGTACAAAGGTACAATTAACTTGCATCTGGACCACATTAATGAATTATTAATATGATGTGAAAACGGTATTTGCTTTTCAATTACATTGTAATTATTACGCGCTTTTCGTATAGCATGCGATGAAACAATTTATATTTATTAACGCTGACATCTAAAAGGTATTCAGATAGGTCTGCATTCCTGAGAGAAGCTTAAAGAGGATGATAAGAAAGTTGCTGATATTGGTCTTAATTACAACACTATTGGTTGACGGTAAGTATGATATGGTTCTGATTAGAGAACCCCTGAATTCGAACGTACGGAAGACCCTAGATGACAAGTATAACTTACGGCCGCCACATTTCTTTGAATCTTTTTAATATAACAGATGCAAAATGACCAGATAAAATGTAACAACAGATTTATCTGGTGGCCACCACATAGTTAAGTGGCAACCGCAACATAAAGTAATGTTTAAAGTCTTCGAATTCAATAGCATCATTTCAGAATAGATATAATTTCCGCATAGACCAGACATGTACGTTTCGGGTACTTAACCCTCGTCAGTGATCCTCAATCTCAACAATGTAATATTACCAAAGAGTGTGAAAATTATTATGTGCCAAAATTTATCGAAAGCAGGATGGGTGGGATAAGATGCTATAGGACCAACGTTTCAGAAATTTCAAAAAAAATTTGATTACAGAAATTTTCGAATGCGTTGAAGAGACGATCAACCGAATCGAAGTTGATAACGAACAGTGGTATTCTGGATTGTTATTGAATGGAGATTTACACAATTAATCTATATTTGCCTGGATCTTTGACTCCTGGGCTGTCAGTGTTTCTTCTCTGGTATTCTCTATATAGTACTAATATGTGCTATGATGACCATGTCAGAGAAAAACACTTACTGTCAAACTATCAAAAATTATTTGTTCAAAGACATTATGACATAAGAATGAAGTAAAAACGTCCACATATTGGCCTTCTTCATTTTACGTTTTGTCTTTTAATTGTGTAACCTTGTGTTGTTGTCTACCAGTGTTGTCTGTAGGAGTTGTTTCGTCATTTGTTCGTTGTTTGTAACACCCCTGTGGGGGTGTTCCGCTGTGGTCAGAAATGGGTGTTCTTGCTGCAGATATTTCCATGGCAAATTAATTAATTAATTAACAAATATGGACAATGACCATATCCCAACACACAGTACAAAAAAGATAATTCAGGAAATCACAAACCGAAGGCATTCAAAAGCAGGATAAAAGAGGAAACAAAGCAAACAAACAAAAACCTCCACCACATGAAACGAAGCGAACTCCCAATTAGGAGTGAGACCAGGTGCCTAGGAAGAGTCAGCATCTCCTGCTTGCATGCAATATCCATCTCTTCAATTCGGCAGAAATATCACATCCGGTTACTTCCATTTCGGAAGATATAAGATTAGTATAGTTTGTGAATGTATGGTTCAAATGGTCTAAGACAGAATATCATTGACAATTCTGGACAACGGGACATCATATTGTATGACGAGATCCCCGTATCGACCATAGAACTTCCTCAGTGACGATGCTAGTTGATCACAGACATATTCCTATACCGAGGAGCTTATCTGAAAGACGCCTAACTCTCAGAACAAAATCTGTATATTTGATACTTGCTCTGGCATAACGTATCAATTGGGATATGAACACGCCATAAGCAGGCGATAAAAGGATATTGCTTCTCAGAAAAGGGAAGTTTGTGATGCTGAAACAGTAGTCGTCCGTTTGTCAGCAGTGACACACACCAAGTGGTTAAATGTTAAACGTCTTCAAGTTCAATAGCATCATTTAAGAACAGATAACATTTCAGCATAGACCAGAAATGCACGTTTCGGGTACTGAACCATCGTCAGTGATCCTCAATCCAAACAATGTAATATGGCCAAAGAGTATGAAAATTTGATTTCAAAAAATCTACCGAAAACATAGCAGGATGGGTGGTATATGATGCTACAGGACCCACGTTTTAGAATTTTGAATATATTTTGATAACAGAAATTTTCGAATGCGTTGAAGAGACAGACGATCAACCGAAGTAAGTTGATCGAACTTGGCTACATGTGTCCTCTGGGACTCCTGGTCCACCAGCAGTGACTCTCATAAAAATGGTTCAAATGTTAAACGTCTTCAAATTCAATAGCATCATTTAAGAACAGTTAAAATTTCAGCATGGACCAAACATGCACGTTTCGAGTACTAAACCATCGTCAGTGATCCTCGATCTAAACAATGTAATATGGGCAAAAGAGTATGAAAATTTATTGTCCAAAAATGTACCGAAAACATAGCAGGAGGGGTGAGATATGATGCTACAGGACCCACGTTTCAGAAATTTCAAGTTTTTTTTTTTATAACAGCAATTTTGAATGCGTTGAAGAGACAGACGATCAACCGAAGTAAGTTGATCGAACTTGGCTACATGTGTCCTCTGGGAATCCTGGTCCATCAACACTGACACTCACCAAGTAGTTCAAATGTTAAACGTCTTCAAATTCAATACATTCATTTAAGAACAGATGAAATTTCAGCATAGACCAGACATGCACCTTTCGGGTACTTAACTCTCGGCAGTGATCCTCAATCTAAAAAATGTAATATGGCCAAAGAGTGTGAAAATGTTATGTCCAAAAATGTACCGAAAACGTAGCAGGATGTGTTGGATATGATGCTACAGAACCCACGTTTTAGACATTTCAAGATTATTTTATAACAGAAATTTTCGAATGCGTTGAAGAGACAGACGATCAATCGAAATTGATCGAACTTGGCTAAATCAGGATAAAACAGGAACCAGATCAAACAAACAAAAACCTCCACCATGTGAAAAGAAGCGAACCCCTGATATCGGAGTGAGACCAGGTGACCAGGAAAAGAGCATCTCCTGCTTGCATGCAACATCCGCCACTTCAATTCGGTAGAACTCACATCCAGTTACTTACAATCTTTGGTTGGATGGTTCAAATGGTCTATGACAGAATACCATCCACCATTCTTGAGAGTGGGACATCATAGTGTATGACGAGTTCCCCATATCGACCATAGAACTTTCTCAGTGACGATGTTATTCATTTACCAACACAACCCTGACTGAGAAGCTTATCTGAAAGACTCCTAGCTCTCAGAACAAAATCCGTATATTTGGTACTTGCTCTGGAATAGCGTATCAACTGAGATATGAACATGTCATTTAAGTTTTCTTCGAGAACAAGAGTTGCTTCCCCTTTGGAACGGTATTTGACGTACACTTATTGTGACGTCATAAAATTCTAAGGAAAAGGTCCCTAAAATCTATGAAATGACGGTATAGAATTGACGTTGCCATACCATGTTCATTACGTCACAATGGTTTTACGTCAGATACCGTCTCAATCGGGAAATAACTTTGATTTCCACAAAGACTCAATGCACGCACACTAATATTTATATCATACGGCGAACAAGGCTTGCATATACATATTAGCGTTTTAAGATTGTATACTAAATATCCTGTTCACTACATTGTAAGTCCAGAACAGCCTGTCTTGACAATTTTCTCTGACAGTTTTCATCTTATAAAAAGATACCCCAGCCTGTAGAAGTCGTTACAGAAAATGCCTTCTTTTTTATATGTAGGACAGATGATAAATTATCTTGGAATTTTCTATAGTAATATGCCGGGCCAGTGTAGAGCATAATGCCCGCTGTCTGAAATTATCATAAGAAGTTTATCATATACATCAATGATACGAGGGCTGATTGGTATGTTGTGGACCTCGGTTTTCTGGAATGCAGAAGGTATTCTGCTGATAGATTATCTCCAAAAAGGATAAACAATCAATAACATATACTATGCTTCACTTCTGACACAGTTACGGGAAAATATGAAAAATCAGAGCCGCGGAAAGCTCACTAGTTAAAGGTGTATTGTTCCATCAGGACAATGCTCCTGTTAACAAGTCTGACACTGCTCGGGCTGCCATTTATGAGCGTGGCTTTCATTTGATTTAGCATCCACCTTATTCACCTGATCTTGCTCCATCAGACTTTCATCTATTCCCAAAACCGAAAGCAGCTATTTCTGGCACCTACTTTCAGTACGATGATGACGCCATACTTGCAGTGGATGGTTTTCTGACAAGTCAAGATTAATAGAATATATCACGACGTTGCGACTGAGACAGTGGAATCTCATCAGAGTATTAAAGGCTTGCCGAGTCGTGGATGTAGCAAATCTTTTGCACGAGGATGAGATTCCCCTGCCTCAGTAGTAACGTTGTGATTGATTATTTTTCTCACTCACCTCATTTTATCATCAGTGTAATGATTCTTTAAAAAAACTAGAATCGATACCAAACCCTACACAAATCTAACAATGGCGTGACGTTATGGTCTACGACGTCATAATAGGAGTCACTTGGAGTGTGATAAAAGGAAATCTCAAACTGCTATGTATACTTTTTTTCCTTTCGTCTCACAACGTAAGTGAGTGAGAAAAACAGTTCTTTGAAAGTGGTATTGATGCCTGTATAAAAGTGTATAGATACTAAAAGGGATTATCTAGAAAGATGATGCAAAATGTTTGATGAAATTCAAATCGTTCAATACGAGGCTCATGGCATATCAATCAGTCCTCGTATACCGAGCATACAAAATCCCTGATTTATGAATAAGGTAACTAACTGCGAAGAGTTCGCATAAAGTGACACATGTGGGCTCGTTAATCTTTTAGGATACAAATGCCACGTTATGTTTTCCAATTAGATACGGCATAATCTCTGTCATGACATTTTAAGTTAAGATGTGCTCCAAACTAAAAAGGACGACGAATTCCAATGAATAACATAAAAATCAAGGACAAATTAACTAAATGTTCACCTTTTCACATCTCCTGTTTCAGGTGTTTAGCTGTGATCACCGCATAGTCTGTATATGAGAAATCCTGGAACATTTCCTTTCATTTTCGAATCGAAATCATAGGAATAATCGGCTTTCTGAGAATATGATCGTGACGTATTCGTGAGAATATTTCATTTAAATAATATACAGTTTCTCATCAGCATATTTTCCAGCATCCTATTATAGTGACCAACCCTGAAAACGTGGATTATTGACGGGACCGTCACAACTAATCAAAGGAATCGGGCAGGAACACGTTACGTCGCCTTACAGTACTGTTGTCAGAGGTTAATAAAGTTCTGCACTTTAAACCGTACGTTGACATTATGCCGCAGGTGAGGATATGTTGGAAACCATCCGTTGTCATGAAAATTATCGACAAAAATTCAGTAGAATCTCTGATAAATTATAAGGTAACCGATTACTTATTTTTAAAATCAAATGGGGGTAGCGATACGCTTCATTAAAACATTATTACCATGAAATTAATCAAACTCCTTTTATGTTATGAGGAGATCTCAATGGCGATGACCTACGGTCAGCAAGGAAAACGGACATTTGAAAAGAAAAGCTATCCTGTCTCTTAATTATTTGATTTTATATATCAATTATCGACAACATTATCCAAACAATGTATGTGAATGACCGTCTTTTACATTGTATATTTGTTGTATACTTTGTTTATTTGATAAAGTTTGTCATTTAAAATTGAAAATATAATTCATAAATTTGAAATGGTGTAGGATGAGTTCATGAATATATACATCGTTCGATTGAACAATGATCGTTAAAAGGATATTGAAGTCATATAAAGGGGTTTGTTGACAGTACGTGTTTTGAATATTTTTCCCTGACATTGTCGCCATAGCACTTTGTATATAGACATAACCTCAGACAGTGCATGCATTTTATATAATATATTGTTTTCATTTTCGTGCATGAATATCGACGGCAGGTACGTCTAACCAACAGGGGACGCTTACTCCTCCCGGGCACCTGGTCCCACCTTTAGCTTGCTAGGGGTCCGTCGATGCTATATTGTGAGTGTTGTTGAGATTATCGTCAGGATTATCTTTAACTCATTTGTGCCATTAAAGGAGATCCACTTCACTTATTGTACTGGAATTATATGAGATAAAGAAGATCCTGACGATAATCTCAGCAGCACTCACAAAAGAGCACAAAATTGAGCATCGACGGACCCCTAGCAAGCTAGAGGTGGGACCAGGTGACCGGGAGGAGTTACCATCCTCTGCCTGGCTAGCCGCACCCGCCGTCGATGTTCACGCTGGAAAATGAAAACAAGATCTAAAATGCATGCACTGTCTGAGGTTATGTCTATATAGAAAGTGCTATGGCGACCATGTCAGGGAAAAATATTCAAAATTACTGTCAAACCCCTCGCGGGGAACTTTTTACGATGTACAAGGGATACATACTATCTATCTGTAGGATTGAATACTTTACCATATCTTGTCGGAGAGCTAAAAATGTCAAATCTTTTTCATCAAGCAAGTGCTCTATTGATTTGTACTTTCTTTTTCTAAATGATAAGAATGGTAAACATTCATTATTTGAAGGAATATTTTTTATAAAATTGTTTCCCTGACCAAACATATGAAAAACAATACTAAATTCCAGAACAATATTGTGTTAGAATTCCATAAAGAATAGAGCGTGTTGCTTATATATGATGACAAATATGGATAATGACCATATCCCTGTTTAGAGCACAAAATCGATAATTCAGAAAATCAGAAACCGAAGGCATACAAAATCAGGATAAAACAGGAACCAAAGCAAACAAACAAAAACCTCCACCGTATGAAAGACCCATCAATCACTGATTACTCTCAACCGTCTTAAACCATCAAATCGAGCAGGAGATGCTGACTCTTCCTAGGCACCTGGTCTCACTCTCATTTCGGGAGTTCGCTTCTTTTCATGTGGTGGAGGATTTTATTTGTTTGCTTTGCTTCTTATTCTATCCTGATTTTGACTGCCTTCGGTTTATGATTTTCTGAATTATCGATCGATTTTGTGCTGTATATAGGGATATGGTCATTATCCATATTTGTCATTTATTCGCAAGCGTTTTATTTTCGCAATTTTCGCGGCGTCATTCGATTTGCGAATATAAAACGGCACGAATATGTCTAAACACATGTAGAATAAAATATTTAACATTCCTATGATGTTGCGATTATAAAACGCCGCGAACAGGTCACTTACCACGTGATCACGAACTTTTAAAGACGCCATGAATAAAAGAATCCATCTTAGTATTTGCCCAAGAAACAATTCTTTTGTAAGATTCGGGCTTTCAGATATTTTTTTCAAAAGATGAAAAATAACTTATTTTAACAAAATACTTACAGACATAAGCTATTCGTTAATATTTCTGAAAAGTGAAGACCACCACGGAAAAGATGAAAAATTCAAGCCAAATGCTATAAGAATATCACGAGCTTCAAGACAAGTGAAAACCAGCATTTATATTGAACATGTCATTCACAATAACACTCTAATATCATTGGAAGATCAATGAAAAGGGGAGGGGTCTTACTAACGGTCACTGTATCACAAGCTGTGTCCACGAGAGAACAAGTGATGAAAATTACATTTATAAAACCATAAAGTTTATTTTTCCGCGTATGATTAAAAATAAGGCATTCATAAGGAAACTGATATGACCATGGCACCATCTTTGTGCCATATCATTTGTTTTCAGACGGAAATAATTAATATAAAGGAATATGGATTTTCTTTAGGGGTTCTTTTTATCAATTGTGACGTTTGTATGTAAATACAAATAGTGACAACTTCTTCTGTCCTTCATCCGCAATCTTGTTCCTTATCAGACAGATTTGAAGATGATGAACAAACTCTTGATTTTGGTCATGATTGCCGCACTATTTGTAGCTGGTAAGTATTTATTATAGGCTTTTAAATAACTAGAATCGTATTTTTGAATTATAGTGTACATAATGTATTTCTTCATTAAATTTATTCAAGGTGGTGCTATTTATAAACAATGATGTTGGTTTTCTTTTTCATCCTAATTTTTATTCCGAGTCTAATGTAAGAGAGTCCCTTTATGTTTTACAATAATACAGCGAAATGAATTAGAATAAGGTCCATTTACGGCTTAATCACGGCCAAAACGCGTCAAGAAAGTTATCCCGTTACATCAAAAGAACTCCCATGAAGCAGACATTGTCATCGCTAAGAAGTCGAATTAAGACGACATAGTGTTGATTTTTAAATGTGGCAAGACGGAGAGAAACGGCGTTTTTCGCGGATACAAGCTTTGAACTGCTCAATCATTCCGCTGTCAAGCACGGACCTCGCACATGTTAAGGACGTGCAACGCACTTGAAACTCACGTGTTGATCCGTGTTGATTTAAATGTGGGGTGCAGTGCGTGTGACCTGTGGTCAAAGTTAAATATATTGTCTCGCAGGAATTCATTTGTCCATAACGAAGTTTTTCCATGATTGGGTTTTGAATATCTACATTTAACATAAGTTATCTCTAAAAATTTTTTTTTTAGACAGGAAACTTCGGAAATTGTTATTTGCATATACAGTATGTTTAAATATGTCACGTTAGTGCGCTACCACGATGAGCCAATCGCTTAAATGAATTTTGCATCATGGTATCACTATGAAACATGTAGTAAATTTCTTTTTCATTGTTTCTCTTTTCTCTCTTATTCACTGTCTCTTATTCACTGTTTCAAAGCACTACTGAAATTACGTTTAGTGGCTCCGCTGAAAGCATCACTGATGAGAATTTAACATTCAAAACACGTGCCTGGTGCATGGAAATTGGTTTGGATTTTTTTTCAAGAAGATATAGAGTCGGAACCATTCGACATTATTAATATAGACACTTATTGACGTTGCAGTGTGGAGCAGTTAAAATCGTTCCCCGTGACCTGATGTTTGTCAAGTGTATTAATTACTTCTTTCCAGATCTGTCACCTGAAAGAAGCTTTGTTTTGGCCTTTTATCAATGTGACATCATATATATTTTTGATAAATATCGAAATTAAAGAATTTTACCATCTTAGCACAATCCCCCAATGCCATTTTGAACATAGATTTTATTTGGATATGCTACTGAATCGACCCTACAGGAAATGTGAAGCCGCACACTCTCTGTACATGTAAGGTAACTTAAAAAAATTAAAGAGGGCGCTACTGAAATTATTTTTTGTGGCTCCGCTGAAAGCATCACTGATGGGAATTTAATATTCAAAACACGTGTCTGGTGCATGGAAATTGGTTTGGAATCTTCTTCAAGAAGGTATAGAGTTGAAACCCTTCGACATTATCATAATAGAAAAAATAAAAACTTTCGTATTTGAAGTCGTACTCATATTTTATCTAATTGTGTATTAAACATTGGTCACATGTGTAGATATCATGTTGCATTCAAATAATAGTAACCATATTAAACGTGAAAAATCGAACACTTTCAAATGAATAACAACGTGTGGGATGCTTGAATGGAAGACAGATATAGTCCGCTACATATGGGCTATTGTTTTTTCCAAATTCTGAATGAAGATTTGCCTTTAGTTAGTTATACGTTTTAGGTTTTTTTTATACTTTATATGACTAAGATTTAAAAAAAACACTGTGAATATATATCCGACACTGACTGCATAGGGAACGTGTTTTTTACCCTTTTGTGCTTTACAAGACAAACGTTATAAACACAGAAACACCATTTGTGTACCTAGATATCAAAATTGTTAATGGAGAGATCCCTACGAATGACAAACGAGATGATTTTAGATTCAACATAGTAAATTTTCCCTGGCTTGACGGTGATGTTCCTAGATTACCGCCATACGGTATTTACATTTCACAGTTCATCAGGTGTGCTAGAGCATGAACTGATGTTTTGAATTTTCATAGTAGAAATTTACAAATTACGAGAAAACTTTAAGGTCAAGGTTTTCGCTTTCACAAACTAGTAAAGACTCTCTGGAAATCTTACAAAAATTATGGTCAACTTCATTCTCAGTTACCACGCATGAATTCTGTATTATTATATCTTAAAGTCGATATTTCTCTTTGCCATTATGAATAAATTGATTAATTGAAGCTGCTTCTCTGTCTTTTGCACGATTAGTTTTTCTTCTTCTTTTTTTTGACTTTTCATTGGAACATGTAGAATCAACTGAATAAGTGTCATTGTTTGATCGTTTTCTTTTCTTGTTAGAGTGATCCCTTGACTATGTGTTAGTGACCCCTGCAGAACTTTGATTTATCTGTAAATACGTCGTATCTGTTGTGTGATTTTTCCTGTAATGTTTGTCAATCTGAGCGAAGAAAATCTTTGTATTTTATGTAGAATGTGTTTTACCGGAAGTTTATGTGTGATCATGGTGTTTTGTCTGCCAATTTGATTTCACTGTACCACTTCCAGTTTAGATTGTAAATAAAGGCATTCGAAATCCCTACGATTTATTTAGGATTCCGACTATTCCGTCGGAATCCTTTCTGTTATTGCAATGTCTTTTCTTTATTTTTATTATTATTATTCTCATTATTCTTACCTTTTTTCATCTCCAGAGGCTTTTTTCAAAGGTCTTTTAACACAGAGCCAAAAGGATAGTATCATTAGAAAGAGCATACCAACATCTTCTTAAACTATTTTTTGTTTGTTGATAAGTTCACCAATACCCCCGCTAGAGGTCATCAAAGGTCAAATCTTTAAACACTTATAACTCCTAAACTAACCGTATGATTTGAACGAAACTTGTGTTATATTGTTCTTTTGGAAATATGCAAACTTTTATACGCTTACATGCTCAATAAAATATTTACGGTTTTCGCGCTATTTCAAGTTGACAATGGAACTTTAAATTGGCACAGTGCCAATTCCTACAGTTTTTGAGATTAAGAGATAATACTTGGATGGTATGTTACTTATAGGTAGTCACTTAATGTTGACCTAGTTTCAAGGTCATATTTCGATTCTCAAGGTCAAAACAAACTTTTGCCTATAAACAGAGACTGTCTGACCTTTAGAATTCAAACTTCATTCATATAGTCCTTGAGCCAAGCCCTTTCACCTTGACCTTGACCCAAGGTCAAATTCTCATATTCAAGGTCACAGCAAATGTTTGCCTATAGAACAAAGACTATTTGACCTTCACAGTTCATACTTTATGCATATAATGCTTTGGCCAAGCTCTTTCACCTTGACCTTGACCAAAGGTCAAATTCTCATTCTCAAGGTAATAACAAACTTTAGTCTATAAAACAAAGACTATTTGACCTTGAGCATGTTGAGAGTTCAAACTTCACACAAATATTCCTTGCATCAAACTCTTTCACCATAACCTTGAACCAAAGTCATTTCTTCGATTTCAAGGTCATAACATACTTTGGTTGATTAGATATTGAGCTTTGCTCAGGTTAAGATCAATCGTGATGAGAATAATCACAATACTTATCTTTCATCCTTGACATTGATTGAAGGTCAAATAATCATTCTCAATGTCATAACAACCATTTACTCTTGTAGAATTTAAATTTTTTCCCATACTATTTATTCCTCACACATGTAGTCCTTCTTATTGGAGCTTAACATAGTATAAGAAAGATAACTCTTTTCTTTTTTTTCTCTGTTTCTTATTTTTTTTTTCTTCGTAGCATTACATATCTTTACTTTCATGTTGTTGTCATTTTCTATTAATAGAAATTATCTCATTGCAAAATCATTGTGTAATTCTGTTTTGAGAAAGTAATTGTAAAGGATTTGATATAGATAAAGCATCGAGTTTAAATCTTTTGTACAAATGAAAGGTATTTATTATTTTTTTCTGCTATTTTGTTGATAAATAAATAAGAGTCCGAAATTAGACATAATCTCTTTTTACTCATTTGCTGAAGTGAATAAGGTTCTAAAGCAACTATTCTTTTTTTCAATCTTCTTTTTTCGGATTTTAACACTTCAGTTCCGAGGAAGGTCTAATAAAGGATGAATCCGTCTGTTGCTTGCAACAGTAGCCATCTAGTTTAGTCTATTTTTGGAAAAGCGACCTTGCCAATCGCATTTCTCGGGCCTTTTCAGTCTTTTTAATTTTGATCTCGGTGTAAAATTTTCGAATCTCATTGAGTGAGCGAGCAATGTAGTAATTAGACGAAACATGGATTTAATTTATTTTATATTGAACGGTTCTTACTCTCTTACACACTGTAACAACCGAATCTACACCAAAGCTACAAAAATAGGGATTCATATAGAAATATTTTCGTATAAATACTGACTTAAATGGTGGCGCACATAAGGCAGGGATCTTGGTAGAAGAAAACTGAATTGGTCATTATGTATCTCTTCTTTCTTATTTTCGTTCATTTTCCCACTTTTTTCGTATATATGTGTTACTGTTAAAGCTTGCTCAGAGCAAGCGGGCCCATCGGGTCCGCTCGCTCGCTTTGCTTCGCTATTTCTTTTTATACTACCATTAATAGATAAAAGTCTTTAATGAAATTTTCATACTAGTCATGGATATCCCGTTTTGTAGACGACGCCCTCTTGTTGGATCGTCCTTATCCATGTCCAGGCATAGTATGTGAGTTCAGAAAAACCTTAAGCAAAGGCAAGTACAAAAGTCATTCTTTTTTTTTCGGTACAACAATTAAAAGTAGAGTACTTCGACTGAATAACCATACAGTCTGCTACTTGCGTGGCATATGGTATTGAATTGAAAGCGAATATTAAACTTTCGACTAGTCCGGACTGTATTCTGGTGAAGAAAAGAGGTATCACAATATACATCTATTCTTAACCAGAATAGATTGCCATCATATTATTGCAATCATGGTTTGAATTTCATGAAAAGTAGCATAAATAGTCAGAATGCCAACGTACATGTTAAGATCGTACTTAATTTAACACTTTAAATTGTCAATATCGAAATATATGTTCTATATATGTTCCACAACACACCGTGACACAACGTGATGCAACTATTCTGTAACGTCGGATGCAACTATTCCCTATGGAAGTTTAACATGGAGAAACATACGGCTGTCTTCAAGAAGTCATATTATACAACCAATACCTGACTACTCTCCTGTTCACTAAATCCAGAGCACCCTGTTTTAGCGATTTTCTCCGAAATATACAGTTGTCATCTTATAAATTGATATCCAGTCTATAGAACTCTTTTAGTCGTAACAGAAAGTGCCCCCCTTTTGGTTGTGCGTATACGACGGGAAATAAAATGTCTGTGGGGATTTTCTATAGTAAAAATGACTGAAATGCATGACGTCGGACGCCATGACGTCACTGTTTACCAATGTTGATCGGAGAACAAGATGGCGGCGGGCTGAAATTAACATGGGAATTTTCCGTAGACATTTTATTTTTCGTATGACAGGTTAAATACAGTTGCAACAGGTGAGTTCATGCACATTTCCTGTTACGACTAAAGGAGGCCAATCTATGGAGACAATAAATATTTGGAAAAATCCTAAGACAGCCGAGAAAATAACTAAAACAGGGTGCTCTGGATTTAGTGAACAGGACAGTAGGTGCCTTTTGTTACAAAAATCATTTAATTTATGGAATTTTCTTAACTCCTTATCGCCTAGTACTTCTTATTAACTAAAAATCGCTATTTTTTGTTTCTGAAATCGTATTTACTACGTAGAAATGCTTATAGAAAGGACAGCATAAGATTTAACATTTATTTAATGGTGAATGTTACGAAAATTCAACTCATCAAAAGTCAATAGTTGTATAAGATTGCACTCTTTTACAAATGTAAAATAGTATTTTTTAGCAAAACATATATTGAATTTATTTTTTCAAGATCATGCTAGTTCCTAGCAAATTGCATTCCAAAGAATTATAAAGAACAGTTGTAAACTACAACACAATTGATTTCCATTCTTTTATGCAAAAATATAAGAGAATTGATCGAATGTCCAATAAAGAATATCTTCAAAACCTCTCAATTTTTGTTCTCTGTTTGTTGATAATGAGAGGTAGAAAACTTTACACAACAAAATAAGGATATATTCACTCAATAGATGTATGAAAGATGCATAAAACAATATATTGAAGATAAACACTTCATGAAAAAAACCTTAATTTTACTACATGTAGAAATGTCGTGGTTTGAAAATCCTAGTAAGAAGAGTAACATGGTGCTTTACCCGTACTGATAATTGTTGCATGACAAATATGGATTATGACCATATCCCTATATACAGCACAAAATCGATAATTCAGAAAATCATAAACTGAAGGCATACAAATGTAAACTTTTTCAAATTGAATAGCATCATTTAAGAACGGATAAATTGGCAACATGGACCAGACATGCACGTTTCGGGTACTCGACCCTCGTCAGTGATCCTCAAATCTAATATGCCAGAAAAGTATGAAAGTTACTATGTCGAAAAAGCGTACCGAAAGACGTAGCAGGATGGGTGGGATATGATGCTACAGGACCCACGTTTTAGAAATTTTAGGAAATTTTGATATGAGAAATTTTAGAATGCGTTGAAGAAACGATCAACCGAAAATCCCGAAATGAGAGTAAGACCAGGTGCCCATGAAGAGTCAGCAATTCCTGCTTGAATGCAACACCCGTCGCTTCAATTCGGTAGCATTGTCACATACTGTTACTTCGATTTTGGAAGATATAAAGTATAAAATAGCATCCACCATTCTGGAGATGTGGACATCATAGTGTATGTCGAGTTCCCCATATCGACCGTAGAACTTCCTCAGTGACGATGTCATCATACGTTACTTTCAAAATTCAAAAATTCAGCAAAGGACGAGGTCAATTCAATATTTTTTTCATGATAAAACAACAAGTACAATTTTCTTCAAAAATGATATAATTTAGAGTATTTTGTCTATAATTGTCTTTAATAGAATGAAACTATTTCGAAAAAATCGTCTTTTTATGTAATTTGCACTGATAAGAGCAAGGTGTTTGAGAAAACGGCCATTACATGATACCGTAGACAAAAACAGTCGGAACAGACGTAAAAACATAAAGCAATAAGTACAACATGTACAACGCACAACGGCTCCCGGTGCCGACTTTGGACGGCCATCTGCTATTTGCAAAAGGTGTTGTTATCCGGATTACGTGCACACAACTCTCACCCTTTCCGGACACACGGACGTCTCAGTTGAAAAAAAATGTTGTAGAGACATAAAACCTCTCACTTTTCAATTTGCCATCTAATTCAGATTTATGCGATTTGTCTGTTGAAGTAATTACAAAGACAAGAATTACGAAAGACATCTCAGACAAGACTGTGCTGACCACAGCGGAGAACACACACAATGAAAGAGATCTCAAACAAGACTACCCTGTACTGATCACAGCGGAACACACACAATGGAAGAGATCTCCAACATGACTACCCTGTACGGACCACAGCGGAACACACACAAAATGAAAGAGGTCTCCACCAAGACTATCCTGTACTGACTACAGTGGAACACACACACAATGGAAGAGATATCCAGTAAGAGTACCCTGTACTGACCACAGCGGATCACACAAACAATGGAAGAGATCTCCAACAAGACTACCGTGTGCTGGTCATAGCGGAACACACTCACAATGGAAGAGATCTCCAGCAAGACTACCCTGTACTGATCACAGTGGAACATACCCACAATGGAAGAGATCTCCAACACGACTACCCTGTACTGACCACAGTGGAGCAAACAGACAACGGAAGAGATCTCCAACAAGACTACCCTGTACTGATCACAGCGGAACAAAAAGAAAATGGAAGGGATCTCCAACAAGACCACCCTGTACTGATTACAGTGGAACATACCCACAATGGAAGAGATCTCCAACACGACTACCCTGTACTGACCACAGTGGAATAAACAGACAATGGAAGAGATCTCCAACGAGACTACCCTGTACTGATCACAGCAGAACAAAAAGAAATTGGAAGAGATCTCCAACAAGACCACCCTGTATTGATCACAGTGGAAAAAAAAGACAATGGAAGAGACATCCAACAAGACCACCCTGTACTGCTCACAGTGGAACAAAAAGACAATGGAAGAGATCTCCAACAAGACTACACTGTACTGATCACAGCGGAACAAACAGACAATGGAAGAGATCTCCAACAAGACTACCCTGTATTGATCACAGTGGAACACACCCACAATGGAAGAGATCTCCAACAAGACTACCCTGTACTGATCACAGCAGAACAAAAAGAAATTGGAAGAGATCTCCAACAAGACCACCCTGTACTGACCAAAGTGGAACAAACAGACAATCGAAGGGATCTCTAACAAGACACTCCCTGTACTGATCACAGCGGAGCAAACAGACAATGGAAGAGATCTCCAACAAGACTACCCTGTATTAATCACAGCGGAGTACACACGAAATGAAAGAGATCACCAACAAGACCACCCTGTACTGACCACAGCAGAACACACACAAAATGGAAGAGATATCCAAGAAGACTACCCTATACTGGTCACCGTGGAACACACCCACAATGGAAGAGATCTCCAACAAGACTACCCTGTACTGGTCACAGCGGAACACACCAATAAAGAAAGAGATATCCAACAAGAATACCCTCTACTGACCACAGGGGAACACACACAAAATGGAAGAGATCTCCAACAAGACTACCCTGTACTGATTACAGCGGAACACACCCATCATGGAAGATATCTCCAGCAAGACTACCCTGTATTGGTCACTGCTGAACACACACAATGAAAGAGATCTCCAATAAGACAACCCTGTATTAACCACAGCGGAACAGACACAAAATGGAAGAGATCTCCCACAAGACTACCATGTACTGATCACAGTGGAACACACACACAATGGAAGAGATCTCCAACTAAACAACCCTGTACTGATCACAGCGGAACACACCAACAATGGAAGAGATATCCCACAAGACCACCCTGTACTGATCACAGTGGAACACACACAATGGAAGAGATATTCAACAAGATTACCCTGTACTGATCACAGTGGAACACACACACATAGAAGAGATATCCCACAAGACTAACCTGTACTGGTCACAGCGGAACACTCAAACAAAGAAAGAGATATCTAATAAGACTACCATTTATTGACCACAGCGGAACACACCAACAATGGAAGAGATCTCCGACACGACTTCCCTATACTGATAACCGTGGAACACAACCATACGGTGTCATTTTTATCAATTCTATACTCATTTTAGTTGCAAAGCGAGACTTACCAATTTTTGGCAGATTCGACAGAAGAGGTGGCTGATTACCATTACGTAAGTTGAAATGCGAGCTCATGAAGTGGAAATAAGGTATACGCATGCTCTCTCTGCGTAATTTTCAATTTTATGAAATAATAATTAATCGTAGTGTAAAACACACAAATGGATACTGGAAAACATTAAAATATCTTTATTTTCATAAAATTTGAACAAAATCAAAATTAAAATTGCCGATATCTTTCATAGATCAAGAAAAATATAAGCTTGACACATGTCGGAATACATTCGTCCCTTATAATGTACATTCGTATTATAGACTATTCATCCTGCAGTGAGGGGGCAACTATTTACAACAATTTCTACGAAAACACTAGGGGTGAACAAATAGAAGGGTTGTGCACAGTAGAACCTGATAGCCACACATTTTGCTACTTACAATACAAATGGCCGTCCTAAGTCAGCGGTCTCCTTGGTTTATGGCCTTCCTAATTCGGCACCGTTTACCCCTTGGTCTCGGTGCATGGTTTATGTGTGGTCTTTTGTGTTTAATGACTCTATGTCGTATGTCTCTTTTTCGTTTCCTGTTGTGTTCCTTTTCTCTCTATTTTCGCATCGGGTGTTTTGCTGTTTTGCTGTTTTGCTGTTGGTGTTTCAAATTAGTCTGGTAGGAGATCCCCTCCCCTTCTTTTACCTTGCAGATGGTCATCCTAAGTCTCGTTTTTCTGTTGGTCTCGATGGTTTATGTCAGTGAATGAAAGTTGAACACAAAACCCGAAATAAGAATCTTTAGAATCACAATAAAAATTCTTACACATGCTTAAAAAAATTTTAACACGAGAAAAGAAAATAGGACTTATAGACATAGACAACAACACAACCCCATAGAAACGCCAAGGACAACATAATCTATAAAAGTTCTTACACATTCTTTAAAAAAACCATTTTAACACAAGAAAATAGAACATACAGACGGAGACAACAACGCAGCCCAATAGAAACACCAAGGACAGCTTAATCTAATGAACATATAATGGGTACAGAGCAATTATGGAATGTATTGTAGATGGCGCTTAAGTTGTAGTATCCAAGTAGGCATGACAAAAAAGGAGGCTCAAACTCTTTTCGTATGATTTTAAAACAAGGGAAATTTCGCTCAATGGCAGCGGTGTGAGAACCTAGAACAAAAACTTCAAAAATTGATTGTAAGAAGTGTCACCCTGAATAGATTTGATGTAGAAATCATATGTAAATTATAATTGAAAAATTCAGTTTCGTTGATCCAAAAGCTTGATTAGTCTGATTTTTTTATTAAGTTAAACTATATTTAAACAAACAGAATATTTAAGGTTCGTCGTTGAAATATTTTCTCATGATATTTTGACTTTATTATGTGACAGGCTTTTGGATCAACGACATTGCATTTGTTATGCGTTTGAAACAATGTTTGTGATCTTGAATTTGAAATTCTCATATTGTAGTAAAGTAAAACGTTTGATTGATAATTAAAATCAACGAGTAAACTAATTTGTTAGGCTTTGGCCCCTCCTTCCTTTCGAGATTCAAAAGACTTTGCCCAAAAAGTGTAGTATTAAAATGTGGTAAGTGGCGTTTTATACATCAATCGGGATGGGGAAACAAATTTCCGGGTTTTTTTATGATTTATATAGACCAAAGACCAAATTTGATCCCAAGATAGGCAAAATTATGCAAAACAGAACAGACAACATTTTTGTGGTATTTGGATGAAAGGTTTTCCAGCAAATTGTTTGAATTCCATAGGGAAACAACTGTGCCCCACTCCTTGTCGATATTTGTCTTTATTCGTATGAAGCTGAATTTATTCAATCTTTGTTCTCTGGTGGGAAAAGATACTTAGCTTCTGACTTTTACTTCACTTACATATAGACGATGTACTATCCATCAATAATCCAAAATTCGCGGATTACCTTAGCAGAATCTACCCTTCGGGGTTTGAAGCCAAAGAAACTACATAGACAAACAATTCAGTATCCTATTTGGACATTATACTGTCTCACGACACTGATGGTTACATGAACACCTCGCTTTATTACCAACGTGACGATTTCAATATCAGCATCACAAACTTTCGTTTTCTGAGTAGCAACATCTCTTCATCGCCTGCTTATGACGCGTTCATATCTCAATTGATACGTTATGTCAGAGCAAGAACAAAATATATGTACATTTTTTTTGACAGCTAGGCGTCTTTCAGATAAAATTCGCAATCAGGGGTACATCTGTGACGGACGAAGTCACTGAGGATGTTCTACAGTCGATACGGGGAAATCGAGATGTATACTATGATGTCCAATTGCCCAGAATGGTGAATGATAATCTGTCTTAGACCATTTGAACCATCCAATCACAGAATATACTTGTATCGTAACCGGTTTTGACAAATCCACCGAATTGAAGAGGCGATTGTTGCATGCAAGCAGGAGATGCTGACTCTTTCGGGGCACCTGATCTCACTCCCATAATGGAAGTTCGCTTCTTTTCATGTGGTGGAGTTTTTTGTTTGTTTGCTTTGTTTCATCCTGATTTCGTATGCCTTCGGGATGTGATTTCCTGAATCATCGATTTTGTACTGTGTATTGGGATATGGTCATCATCAATGTGTCAATCGTATTACTTCTGATGCTCTTATAATAAGTTATTTCTGTCAATTATGTCATTTATGTTTCTTATGTTTTACTATAAACACAACAAAAATATTTTGAATAATGACATGGGCCGTAGTCAGACAGCTCTGTTGTAAATTCTTTAATCTTCAATATGTCGGGTGTTTTAAATTTGTCTATCGAAATGACATTCGTATTTTTTTCTTTCAGATTAAAAATAGAAGAACATGATGACGGCCTGACAAAATAAAAATTGCTAAGAAGAATTGAAACAAAATTAGGAAATAAAACCCGTCTTGACCTTCTCGATGTTTTGATTTTTTATCAATATACATTTATTTCCAATTGTAAGAAAAACACCACCCTCAACAATGTATAACATTTGGTCATGGTATGTGGCTGATTTTGAAAATTTTCTACATTAATCGTTGGTAGGATACAAGGGTCCGATGTGTCACCTTTCAGAGAAAATCTACTATCATTGTGCAAGAACTACCCAACCTGTGCGAGTGCTTTAACCCCACCGTATTTTTTGAATACAGCAAATAGCCATCCAAAATCAGAAAGTGATGAATCATCATATCAAGCTGTATGTATGTTCTATCTTTATAGTTTATGACACAATATGCACATTTCAAAAAAACATTGTATAATCAGAAATGCTTGCGCCGAAAGAGAGGAGATCCAAATAGTTAATTATAAAGTTATCTAGTCATCTGATGACCTGGTACGGGATGATACCACGTCACTAGATTTTATACCGAGCGAGGCGAAGCCGAACCGATGACCTATTTTGATAATTTTCATAGAATGTTTGAACGTCAATGTCTGTTTACGCTACGACGTCGACATGAAGGATAACATTGTGACGTCATGGGGGGGGGGGGGGGGGGTTCTGGTATAAAAGGCTAGGCACCTGGTATAAGATGTATCACGTCTTCACGTGACCGTTTTTGGCCAATCGCTATCCGGGATTTCCAAGCAACCTTGTCAGAGGCGGGGTAAATATGAATACAATTAGCGAAATTCTAAACATAACTTATATGTATGCCAAAGCACAAGCTAAGTACAGAGCAGAGCTTTGTCATGAGGGAAATACTCCGAAGTTACAGAATAATATATCATCAGAAAATCTACAATATTTCAAGTCGAAGCAGATACACGGTAAACCTAGGAAAACAATATCCTCGGGGTCTAACAGTCAAGCAGCAGGCAGAGATACAAACCTAGTGGCTGATATTATCATAGGCATTGAAATTTATGTTCCAGTGTAATAATTAAGTGCATCATGTGTGCATTTCATCAAACAGTTTATTATCAGTGAAGAGATACCAACGTAGTGGTTGAAATCATTATATAAAATCTATGTTCTAGCATTATAATTTAGTGCTCCATTTCAACAACAACCCCCTTATTTTCCCGCTCCCGCCCCTTCCATTTCACACTTTTCCTCCCTCCCCCTCCCGCCCCACTTCCTCCCCCTCCCTTTCACCCTGTCTACCCTTTCATGTATCAGCAGTGATTCTAAGCATAAAGAGAAGGAATCCAAATTGTGTATATTGGTCTCCCTCCTAACTGACTAAACTTTATAACGATCCTTATCCTTTTGCTAAATCAGTGAATGATAGTCAAATACTAAAGCCTAAACCACATTCCAAAAATACCATACTGACATCATCAATTGTCAATATTGAAATATATGTTCTATAGTAAAAATTTCGTTGTATTAGACACGTGTTTGGGATACTTTAATCCTCGTCAGGAGTACTTCATGTCAAACAGTTTAAACAAAGCCAGAAGGAATTTTCCGAGAGCCATCTACAATACAGAGCTTTAATTTCCTTTTGCCAAATTGAGCGGCTCCAAATTATGTGTAGGGTTTATTCAGAAGCGTATTTAAGTGACAAATATGGCCAAAAATCGTTGGAGGATAGGCGCATGGAACATAATTCTAAACATGACCGAAAACCGAAAAAATTATGCCGAAACCCAGCTAAGGACAGAGCTATGCAATGAGGGAGATACCCAGTTAACAATTTTCTATTTTTATTTGGGGATAAATTCACTTCGCGTTGAGCCCGTTTTTGTCCCTCATCAGCCCTCCTAAAAGCCCTTCACTGATGGAGGAATTGTCCTTTACTCGTTAAACGTTTACTCCATCGATGGCGAATTCGTTGTAAAACTCGTGATAGGATCTGTATTTTCTGGAAAATGGACTTTTGGAGCCCTTGAGACAACTTATGTGTCTCACATAGGCTGTCTCACAGTGCACGAGCAAAACTGGACAAGAAAGTGGGATCTCATCACAATGTAGAAGATTTGCAATCCACGATGGCTTGCCAAGTTGTTTTGTACGAGGATGAGATTTCCCTGCCTCAGTAGTAACGTTTTGATTGATTATTTTTCTCACTCAGCTCATTTTATCATCACTATAGTTTTTTCTAAACTAGAATTTATGCCAAAACCTACACAAATCTAACGATGGCGTGACGTTAAATTCTATGAAGTCATAATAGGAGTCGCGTGGAGTGTGAGACAAGGAACTTAAACTGCTACGTCTGCGTTTTTTTTTCTCTTGTCTCACGACGTAAGTGAGTAAGAAAAGGAGTTCTTTAAAAGTGGTATTGATGCCTTAATAAAAGTGTATAGACTAGATACTAAAGGGGAAAATGAAGAAAAATAATACAAAATGTTTGATAAAATTCAAATCTTTTAATACGAGACTCACGACATATCAATCAGCCCTCGTATACCGAGCATACATGGTCCCTTATTTATGAATTAGGTATCACAACGCGTAAAACTAACCACAAAGGGTTCATATAAACTGACACATGTGGGCTCATCAATCTTTAAGGATGCAAATGCAACGTAAGGTTTTCCAAATAGATACGTCATCATTTGTCATCACTATTGAAGTTAAGGTGTGCTAAAAACTTTTAAAAAGGACAATGATTTCTAATGAATAACATAAAAATCATGGACAAATGTACTTAATGTCCACCATTTCACATCTCCTGTGTCGTGTGTTTTAGCTGTGATTACTTTCATTTTTCAGTCAAAAACATCAGAATAATTAGCTTTTTCTGAGAATATGATCGTGACGTATTCGTGAAAAGATAACATTAAAATCATTTATAGTTTTTCAACAACATATTTTTCAGCATTGTATAGTGACCAACCCTGAAAACGGGGATTACTGAGGGGGAAACGGGGGACCTGTCTGTCGATCTGTCCGTCCGTCCGTAAGTTCGTCTGTCCAATTTTTAGTTTTCCAGCCTTTTTTCTGCAACGCATACAGATATTCAAGTGAAATTTGATACACAGCTTGCTCTTGGATAGTTACAGAATAAGTCGTCACGCTTGACCTTCTTTTCGAGGAGTTATGCCCCTTGATGACTTGCAAAATTCAGTTTTCGTCAGTTTTCCAGACTGTTTTCTGCAACAAATAGAGATATTCAGGTGAAAATTGATACAAAACTAAATATTGTACTGTTACAGAACAACTTCGACCTTCGTCATACTTGACCTATTTTTCGAGGAGTTATGCCCCTTGATGAATTACAAAATTCAGTTTTCGTCATTTTTCCGGACTTTTCTCAGCAACGAATATAGATATTTAGGTGAAATTTGATACACCGCTTAGTATTGAATAGTTACAGAACAAGTTCGACTTTCGTCAGTTTTGACCTATTTTCCGAGGAATTATGCCTCTTGATTATTTACAAAATTCACTTTTTGTCAGTTTTCCGGACTTTTTTTCCCGGACAACAAATAGAGATATTCAGGTGGAATTTGATACACAGCTTAGTTTGACTTTCGTAACGCTTGACCAAATGTCCGAGTACTTATGCCTCTTGATGATGGCAAAATTCAGTTTTTGTCAGTTTTCCGGACTTTATTCTGCAACAAATAGAGATATTCAAGTAAAATTTGATACACAGCTTAATCTTGGATAGTTACAGAGCAAGTTTGACTTTCGTCAAGCTTGACCTATTTTACAGAACGTCAACTATGTCACACTGAAATTAACATAGAAATATCCCCATCAAAAACAATTATCTTTGACTGTCAGCATACGTCGTACGGATATATAAATTTATGCCGGTAGGGGACTTATTTCGCTTAGCGATCATAATTTTATTCATGTTGAAAATGGTCTATTGATTTGTATTTTCTAAATAAAAAAAAGGCTACGCAAACACAGCAAGATACGTCAGTCTGGATTAATTAGTCATTAGTTTCAAAGATTACTCAAGAAAATCTAAGTTCCATAACTGAGTAATGACAAATAGTTCATCCTGAAATTCGATAATTGGCGTCCCTCCTATATTCTTATCATTAATTACAAATATCATGAAAAGCCACCAAATGGCATTGACTTTTGTCCTTGAAATCAATAGGCCTCTTTGTCTTTTAATGCTTAATCCACATTGGGAATTTCAAGTTCCTGGCTCAACTGGTTTGGGCTCTATCTTGTTTACGAGGAAGAGTAGGCATCTATTGACCCCTTTCCCCTTTTGCATAATTTCTCAATTTTCTGACAAAAGATTAAAAAACCCATTACATGTGTTAAAGAATATACTATCTTCTTGATGTGTATGAAATGTCAAAACAATTCGACCAAAAATAATAAAATCTATTTTTAGCCCCAAAATGACCTTCACCTTTGACCTATGAATCAGAATCAGATTCAGAATCAATCGGGTTTTTTCTGTACATGTATAACCTCAATACACATGGTAGATATGAAGTTCCTGACACAACTGGTTTGGGCTCTATCTTATTTACAAGGCAAACAACATGTATACATATATTGAACCACCCCCTCTTCCCCTTCCACATAATTTCTCATTTGTCTGACGAAATATTAAAATACACATTATATACGTGAAAGAATATACCTTTTTCTTGAAGTGTACGAAATTTCAAAACTTTTTGACCAAAAATAATGAATCTTTAAAAATATTTTCACCAAAAATTCTATCTTTCGCACAAAAATGACCTTGACCTTTGACTTCTGACGTTGGAAATCATAAGGGTTATATTTGTCTTAATTTACTCAATCCACATGGTAAATTTGAAATTCCTAGCTCACATGGTTTGGGCTGTATTTTGTTTACAAGGGATAAACTACATGTATGCATATATTGAACACCCTCCTTCCCCTTCCGAATAGTTTCTCACTTTTATGTCAAAAGATTTAAAACCCCATTAAATATGTGAAAGAATATACTTTTTTTCTTGAAACAATGAAATAAATCTCAAAACATTTTAACCAAAAATAGATTTTAATGAATTTTTAGAATAGATTCAGCAAAAAAATCTATTTTTAGCCCCAAAATGACCATTACCTTTGACGTATGACCTTGAAAATTAAAAGGGGTTCTTCGTCTTATTACGCTAAATCCACATGGTAAATTTGAAGATCCTAGCTCAATGGATTTGGGCTCTTTCTTGTTGACAAGGGTCGGGCGGACGGATGACCGGACAGACATCACTGTAAATACGTCCCGTCTATACGGGCGATTAAAAGTGGTAAACATTCATTCTTTGAATAAATATTTTACCCTGACCAAACAATTCATTTGAAAAATATGAAAAACAATTCTAAATTCTAAATCTACATTGTGTACCGATGGATGGATGGGATATGATGCTATAGGACTCAAGTTTTTTTAAATTTCAAAAAAATTTGATAGCAGAAATTTTCGAATGCATTGAAGAAACGATCAGCCAAAGTCGATCAACTTGGCTTCATGTGTCCTCGAGGACTTCTGGTCCACAAGCAGTGTCACTCACCAAGTTGTACAAATGTCACTGATATATAAGGCATGGTCCATTATATATTCGGGGGGATGGGCATGGAATTTTGTCAGGGCAAGATAATTTGTTTCGCCTCGGACCGGAGCAAAATTTTTTTCTTGCAATGCTGGAGCAAGGTGATTTTTTTTCTAACGATTAATGGGCAATATATTAAAAATGTTTGTGTTGTATCAATGGTTATTCTTTATTTTTACTCAAAACTCTAAAATATTACTTAATCAGTTTATACAGTTAAACCTGTTTTAAGAGACCCTTGGTTTATATGGTACATGTACCGAAAAATAATAACTTAGAGAAAAGTTTACAACGTAGTCTGAAAAAAAATCTAGTCACTTAAAGATTTAGGTTCATTCATGTAAAATTTTATTTTTGAACTCACAGGACCCCTTATAAATCATATTCAAATGACTCATGTTTCAATGTTGTATTGACTTAACTTTTATTAGAGAATTATTAATATTATACCGGTTGTCAATCGGTAAATGTGACTAGCTTATTCAACAGACCACAAAGAAGACCTCGAAGTCATGGCATTCGAAAATATAATAGGCCTGAGATACATAGTTTCTCCTTCGATGACTTGGTTCCATTTTTGAATGAGCCTCTAGGCCTGCATTATATTCGTACCAAATTATACTCTGTTCCTTTACGGAAGTTACACGAAATCTACGATTATACGAAGGACCTCGCATATACCGATACACGTTCCCCAGAATACAGACTACAAGGAGTCATCTTGGACATTTCTACTTTTCGTTTATTTCAAGCAGTTAGATCAGAAAAATCAGAGGAGAAAACAAACCGCCCTTTCATTAAAGTAAGATTTGCAAACAAAGGTATTGATAACTTGAATCTTGGTCAAATTTTGAATCACAAAACTGTCACAGAAAAAATCCCACCATATTTCAAAAGAAAAGAAACTCCTTGTATTTCCTATAGCTACACACCAACAGTTGCATTTAAAATTTACAATTACAAACGATTCCTGCAGTGTATTGATTTAAGTAATCCCTCACTACATCCACTTCCCTGCGAATGTTCTTCATCGGATTTCAACTACTCTCCTTGTGGACACGTTATTACTGGTGACCTTAGTATAGTCAAGAACGACAAGTTGAGAGAATTGTTAAAAAAGGGTCCCAAATACAGAGAAAGTATGTCCTTTACATGGAACCAAAATGTCAAAATTATCATGGACTCTTGTGAGGAATATGCAAGACGTTGGGCAAAGAAAGAGGATGTACAGCTCGACACCCTTTCCGAATGGATAAAATCAATCAGAGGGTTACTTTTATCTAGAATTAACCGATTAAAATCAACTGTGAACACCAGATTCGTGTCTATATTTAAAGACCCTGATGTTATCACAGAACTTACCTACCTCCAAGAACATTATGTCATCACACCAGCGGACAAAGCTTCGAATAATTACACATTTACTTGCAAAAAGTACTATTTCGACAGTCTAGTTAAAGAGTTGGGTTTAAATTCGACACCTGGAAATCCCACTTACACCCCAACAAACATTTCTGCCTCCGAAATAATAGATAACCACAAATCAGCTCTTGCTTCCTTTGGCTTCGACACTACCAATTTAGATTTAGATTTACCATACTTATACTGCATACCTAAAATGCATAAGAATCCGTACAAACAACGTTTCATCGCTGGTTCCTCAAAATGTTCTACCAAATCTGTATCGATCTTACTCACCAAAGTTTTATCTATAATCAAATCTGGGCTACAAAAATATTGTTCGACAGTATATTCTCGCAGTGGTATCAACCAGATGTGGATTTTAAAGAATTCGAAGGAACTTTTAGAACATCTGAAATCCACTCATTTTAGTAGAGTCCATTCGATCAAAGCCTTTGATTTTTCGACACTTTACACTACAATTCCACATTCTAAATTGAAAGAAAGACTCGCAAAAATTATAAGTAATGCGTTTACAAGTAAGAACGGTAATCGCAAATACAAATTTATTGTTGTTAACTATGACAAAACCTACTTTGTAAAAGAAAAGTCAGATTCTGAAAAAAAGTACACTGAAACAGACATTATTCAGATGTTAAACTTTCTGATCGACAACATTTTTGTGGTGTTTGAAGGAAAGGTCTTCCAGCAAATTGTCGGAATTCCAATGGGTACCAATTGTGTCCCACTCCTTGCCGACATTTTCCTTTACTCGTACGAAGCTGAATTCATTCAATCTTTGGTCTCTGAAGGGAAAAGATACTTAGCTTCTGATTTCAACTTCACTTACAGATACATAGACGATGTGTTGTCCATCAATAATCCAAAATTCGCGGATTACCTGAGCAGTATCTATCCTTCTGAGCTTGAAGTCAAAGAAACTACAGAGACAAATAATTCAGCATCCTATTTGGACATAATGTTGTCCTACGACACTGATGGTCACATGAACACCTCACTCTATGACAAACGTGACGACTTCAATTTCAGCATTACGAACTTTCCTTTTCTGAGTAGCAACATCCCTTCATCGCCTGCTTATGGCGTATTCATATCTCAGTTGATACGCTATGCCAGAGCAAGTACCAAATATACGGATTTTGTTCTGAGAGCTAGGCGTCTTTCAGATAAGCTTCTCAGTCAAGGATATGTTTGTGACCGACTAACATCGTCACTGAGGAAGTTCTACGGTCGATATGGGGAACTCGTCATACACTATGATGTCCCACTATCCAGAATGGTGGATGATATTCTGTCATAGGCCATTTGAACCATCCAACCAAAGATTGTACTCTATATCTTCCAAAATGGAAGTAACCGGATGTGACAGTTCTACCGAATTGAAGCGACGGGTGTTGCATGCAAGCAGGAGATGCTTACTCTTCCTGGGCACCTGGTCTCACTCTCATATCGGGAGTTCGCTTCTTTTCATATGGTGGAGGTTTTTGTTTTTGTTTGCTTTGGTTCCTGTTTTGTCCTGATTTTGTATGCCTTCGGTTTCTGATTTTCTGAATTATCGATTTTGTACTGTAGACAGGGATATGGTCATTATCCATATTTGTCATTAAATTATTTTACGTTTTTATACTGATTAAAAGTAATTTTTTAAAGTGGAAAACAAGATTTCAAAGGTAGATAAAGATTCCCCATTTAATACTGTGATACCAATAATGCAGAATTGAACACAGAGACGAAAAAGGCGCTTTACAAAGCTCTGTACTGCAAAACATCGGATCGTGAACATCATATACAGTATCATATAGCGCCTTAATCAATACCGAGGAACAATATGAATCAAATGAAAGAAATAAAATAGGAAATGTTGTTGTGCGAGCGAAAAAAATATCATTAAAATAAGAAAAAAAGTTAACCTTTATTTTCTATTTTCTTTCCGGTAGTGAATTCATCAATATCAGTTCAAAGCAATATGTGATGACACCTGTAAATCTGAACAGAATTTCTATGCATTGTATATTTGAGTCATACATAACATATCCGAATATGTCAACGTATATATGTCCATCTTTCCCGCGCTTGCGCGGGTCCTTTTCTAGTTCTAACGTAAATATAACGCCACCATTCACACATCTGTCGTAGGATTCGGGCTTCCAGATAATTGTCATCAAGATAAAAATAATAATTAATTTGTACAGTATACTTACAGACAGACAGACAATACTTACAGACATTAGCTATTCATACATATATCTGAAAGTGAAAACCACCGCTAAAAACATGAAGCATTCATTTAGAATCAAACCAAATACTTTAAAAATTCATGAAGACCAGTGAAAACTAGCATTTAAAAGCCAATCCGGCATAAAACCATGCAAATTCATAAGAATCGTCCAAAAGGGTGGTCAAAGTTTTACATTTTTATGTATATTTCTGTAATCTATGATGAAAAACATTCGAGAAAAAAATTATTTTAAAATTCATATATGTCCCGTTTTATAGTAATGGGCCCATTTTGTTTTTATGGCATAACGCCATTTACAGGGCTCAAAAACAACACTAAAATAGCCCTATTTTCATCGTTGAATAAGATTTGATTTTGATATGCAACAACCCTTTTCTTGATAAAATCAGATACTTACACGCTTTTTCTTCATGATAGTACTCGCAAAGATATGATATACGAATTGACTTGCCACCAGGGGGCGCTCTAATACGGCTTATATTGGGATTTGACAAAAGCGCCCCTATTTTGAACATGAATAAAATCTATAAGAGAGAAAATTTTCCCACAAAATTTCAGTATAATAAAGTAAACATATTATTCTTTAATATATAAAAAAATTGTCGCTGCCAAATGTATCTAAGATATGCAAATTCTATCAAGAATATTCATTATTTTGCGAAATACGATAAAAAGATTTAATGGAAAAATGTTCAAAAGATAATCATGTTTGATCAAAATCTAGAAAAAAATTCTATGACATCATCAAAATATATTCTAAAAATGATGAAAATTGTTTCAGATCTTTTTCAAATTCCCTTATAAGCCCCATCATTAATTTAGACGATTTTCAAGATAGCCCGGAACGATGCCACCGAGTCAGACTTTTAGTGATGACGTCACGAGGACTTTTAGTGATGACGTCACGTGGCTAGGTTATAATGACGATAAAATAAGAACTTGACACGGATTTATAAACTAGCAAGATTAGAGTATAGGATTTAGAGTTTAGCTCAAGATTGAATAGCAAATCGCGTTCCCTCGTTTCTAGATGTGATTAGATGTAGAGCAAGTGATCATACTTCACCGCATTTTTCGTATATTTTCTAGGAATTTTCAATACTTGGTGGTCGATTCAATGATTGGTTTTGCTATAGTTTAATTTAACTCCATTCTCGATCGAAATACCACAAAAATGATTTGTTTTACTCATTTCCTTAATTCCTTATTAAACGTCAAAATAATTCGTTTCCATGTTACCTGGGGTGACCATATTTCGCCGTTTTTGCTGATAAGTATCCATTTTGCATACAAAACGGACAAAATTGTGATTTTCTTTTCAGGAAATCTTTCGTCGCCACTACTTCTACGAGATGATGTCAAATGAAATATTTTCTTTGTTTGGTTTTTGTAAAAAAAAAATTGGATGTTTACTTCTAAAATTTAGTGATTTAATGAATTTTGCCTCATTTTTTATTTTTTCGTCACATTTGAGTGCAGGAGATGTCACAATATATCAAAACATGACTGCTACGGTCATATTTGATAGGATATAGAAAAATAAGTTTGACAAACAATTCCGATAACCAACGAGAAGCAATTAACTATGAAAGGGCGAAATATGTCACCGCGGCGAAATATGGTTCCTCGCTCTACCCATCCCAAACCTTTTGAAATAATTTGATTTAAAAGAACGAGTCTCTAAAATCGCCGGTGCCGTGTTCAACTAAGTACTGGTAAGAGCGTCGAAACAATTATGGAAAGGTTCCTGGTTCGAGTCTCCCTGAAGCAAGGACACTTAATCTCACTTCTATTGAATTTGAAGACGTTTGCATGCTCATCGTAAAAATATATTGGGTCGATGAAAAATGTTGTATTGGGCGAGGCGAAGCCGAGCCCAATACAACTCTTTTCATCGACCCAATGTATAAGGAATTTATCCCACCGATGGCTTTTGGCTTGTGTATGTAACGTCAACATATTTCAAAGCATTTCATTGACGTCAATATCGTAAAGCGTCTTAGTGGAAGCAGGGTATTAAAATGATATTATGTCAGTAAAATAATACAACATGATATTCGGTTCTTCTGGACCAATCAGATTGCAAGAAATTTGCCAGAGGTGGGATAAACTCTTCTATGATCTCTGTTATATAGTACTGAACAAATTGTCCTGTCTGTGTATTGTTGACATGAATGTGGTATTTTCTTAAAAATATCGAAAATCAGAAAGAAAAATTTTCTTTACAGCCTACTCTCTGCTCTTTTCATTGAATTTCCAAATTCATTGTTTCATAGGAAATTATGTTTAAAAAGTTCTTTCCCTTTGAAAACGATCTGTTGAATTATAATTGTATTGATAAGATAAACGATATTTTCTTATAATGTTGGGTCGATCTTTCCTATAAACATAACTATTTATTCGTATTTCAGAGAAAAATAATCGACTTGGTTGCACGAATGATCATCACTTAACTTTAAAAGATTGATAAAACAAGTAAATCAATGAATCAACTACCGGTATATATCCATTCTTTTTTTTTCGAGAAAACCTCGAACGTTCTGTTATTTTCATGCATAAAACAACAACAAGAAGAAGAAAAATTGTTTGATATGACTGTCTCGTGTTTGATTTCAACTCAAAGTCAAAGAGCGCATGCAGTCAACCAAATCGGTCATCTATGGTTGTGATGAGAAAAGTCTTACTGTCCTGTTCACTAAATTCAGAGCACCCTGTTTTGGCGATTTATTCTGTCGTCTGAAGAATTTTACTATAAATTATTGTTTCCGAGAATTGACCTCCTTTAGTCGTAACTGGAAATTAACTTCAACTTACCATATCAGCTGCCTTCAAACCGCAATATGAAAAAATAAAATGTCTACGGGAAATTCCCATGTTAATTTCAAGCCGCCGCCATATTGTTCTCCGTGTCAACAATAGTAAACAGTGACGTCAAAGCCTCCGACGTCACACGTTTTCATCGATTTTACTATAGAAAATTCCCGTAGACTTTTTATTTTCCGTCCCATTTCTAACTTAATTGACACACAGCCAAAACAATGGCATTTTCTGTTACGACTAAAAGAGTACTATAAAATTGATATCTTTTTGGAAGATGACAATATCATATTTCAGAGAAAACAGGGAAAACAGGGTGCTCTGGAATTAGTGAACAGGACAGTAAGTTTGTTTATTCAAGGTCAAAATTTGGGGCAAATTTCAGGGGCTCTGACAACCTCTCCGTCATATTTTTTAACCTCCACCCACTCCCCCTTCCCGCGTTAAAAAGATCTTACTGGAAAAAGCACTCTTCTCCGGACCCCCCCCCCCCCCCCAAAAAAAAAATCACTCTAAATCCTTGCGTTTGTATAAGCTGTTTTGTTCCGTATTCATCCGCTCCGGTCCGTATGCTTGTAAATTATAAGAATAATCACTTTCTTTTATACAATCTCGATTCCTTCGAAGTGTTGATATATCTTGTACAAAAGCAGAGCGGTCTTCGTTCTATGAAAAAGTACTATTATTGAAAAGAAAAAAAAAGAGTTCATGGAAATCCATCTTTCAAAAAAAAAGTTCATGGAACTCCATGTTTCAAAAAAAAATTGTATAAACAAAACAAAAAACGCAACGACACGAAAAAACAAAACAAAACAAAAAAACCGAGCTCCTCCCCTCCAAAAAAAACCCCCAAAATTATACAGAAAAGAAATAGGAAAACTCCTGGGCTAATCCAATGGCGTAGATTTACATGTAAACATTATACGCCTTTCAAAGATCAAAGAAATATAGAATTTCATTGTATATAACTTCTTTTCTGCAAAAGCATAATTCTTACATTGTGAGTTTGTGTTCTGAATATAAAAAGAAACGAAGAAATGATGTGAAGAAACAAAATAATGATGAGGAGGAATGATACGGAGATGCGAGAAAATAAAGAGAGAGAGAGAGAGATAATTTCTTCGCTTCCTCGCATCATTTCCTCACTTCAATTTTAAAATTGCTGAAAGTTTTCAATAATTTTCTTCGATAACATTTTTCATATTTATTCCCAACTATCGATTACACAATTTTTGAACAAAGAGTTTGACCTTGACCTGCGTGTGAAAAGACATGATCAAATCAGCTGTGGTCACAACTCGCCGCACATGTATGCGTATTTTGACGTGTGCAATCTTTCGGATTCCGTATGCGGTCGGTATCGGTTCGCCTCCATACGGATTTGGGTTCAGTCACAAAAAAAAAACATGCAGAACAATCTTTCGGATTCCGTATGCGGTCGGTATCGGTTCGCCTCCATACGGATTTGGGTTCAGTCACAAAAAAAAAAACATGCAGAACTCTCGCTGCGTGCGGTCTCGATCAGTGCGTTCTACGGATTCACCAAGATGCAAGATACGCACGTTGTAAGTGAGTTTCAAGTACATTCAACGCCCCGTGACGCAAACGATGTCTTTCGCCTTAATATATTATTATCATACATGTATGTATATAAAGATCTAAATGAATAATTCAGTGATAACAAAAAGAGACCCCCTTTTCAAAAACGTGGACGTATGTGTCAAATCTACTCCTGTCATACTCACGGTCATTGTTGCAAGTTATGTTATTATTTGTTTGTTTGTTCGTTTTAATCATATTGATATTTTAAGAAAATCCCCAAGACGTCACGGAGACAATTACAGCTAAATGTTGATGTTTGAAATATACATTTCACGGCATGTATTTCTACTTTCGATGAAGTTTACACTCATTGGTTTGTATTTTTGAATTAAACTATATTTCTGTATTTAGTACATGTACATGTATGTTTGAGCAGTATGTTCAAACTCATCTGACAGGTTTTTTTTTTTAATAAAAAAGCTATTTACTTCTATTTACGTCTATTTTTCGTTCGCATTTATACGAAGCAAAAATTCACTTTGATGCAGATTTTAACTGTCTATATCTCGATACATAATTATTTGGCATCGGTGGATTTTTAAGATATTTATAAGATTAAAGCAAAGAGTTAAAAGTTTAAATTTGAAAAAAATCAAACTTCTCTTACAAAAGATATCGGTGCGTGAAAAACGTCTAAAACGTCGTTTTCTCGTTAAGCTGATTTTTAATGCATATTTTAACTGTCTATATCTCGATACTTAATTATTTGGCATCGGTAGATTTTTGATATATTTGTAAGATTAAAGCAAAGAGTTGAAAGATGAAATTTGAAAAAAAAAATCAAATTTCTCCTACAGAAGATATTGGTGCGTGAAAAACGTCTAAAACGTCACTTTCTCGTTAAGCTGATCTATAATACATATTTTAAGTGCCTATATCTCAATACGTAATCATTTGGCATCGGTGGATTTTTGATATATTTATAAGATTGAAGCAAAGAGTTAAAAGATAAAATTTGATAAAAATCAAACTTCTCTTAGAGAAGATATTGGTGCATGAAAAAC